>JAZKLR010000558.1:600000-966480 GCA_037103525.1 Ganaspis brasiliensis
TGTGTGTGTGTGTGTATAGCGTTTTTTGTGTACAAGATATCTCGAGAACGCTTTAACGGATTTCAATAAAAAAAAAAAAAAAATTTTTGAAAATACCCAACCAAATTTTTTTGAGCACCTTTTTTAATCGAAAAAAAAATCGTTTTATGCCAAAAATTTTTTTCATGCTAAAAATACAACTTAAAGAATACAAAAATCATATTCCTTTTCTCAAAACGAATCGATTGATCTATATAACTTTTATAATTGATCAAGAATTCGTAAAATAATTCATATTTTTACATTTTTTTGCATTAAAAAAATTTCTTTTAACAACTTACCCAATTAACTTATGGGCATATCTCTGGAACCTTTAACTTTTCAATAAGAAAAAATATATATTCAATACTGTAGCACAGTATTGAAACTTTGTCTACATAAACTTCAAGTGCTAAGCTTTCAAATTATACAAATGGACAGATAAATCTAATTGTCTTCAAGAAGTTATAAATTATTTAAAATTACAAATAATTTTTAACCTGTAACAAAAAAATATTCAACAGGTGGTTGCTTTTTAGGATGAAAAACAGTTGAAATGAATTTCTTGAGGGGTTATCATTTTTAAAAAGCGATAAGTTTGTTTAATATTTTCAATATTTATAAGAATAGTAAAATACTAATAATACACTAGGAATAATGGAATATAAAGTTCCATTTTTGTGTGAAAATCAATCTCGAAATAAAACATTAAAACTTAACCTTCAGGTTTTAATTAATGACAATTTCTGTTGAAAACATTAGAATCGGCAACTTCGGACTTAACAATTTCTTTCTAAAAAATTTCGGTCGATTACGGTCGACCGTAATTGATGAATATTTTCACATTATCATTGCAATAAAGTATTTTTTCTCATAGCACATTCACACAATGTTAAATGGTACTCGTAAAAATATATGTAAGTACTTTTTAAATACTTTTATTTCATTTTCGTAAAGTATCACTCGTATTACGGTCGTTGTCAAATTTTGTACACACGTGTTTTCTGTTATTTAAATTAGAATAGTTTTTTGAAGACATGAAGCACATCAATTTAGTATGTCTCAAAATAATTCTAATTATTTAAACTTTTATTTTCCATAAACTATTTTGGTGTGCCAATAGTCTTATTCAAGAAAAATGATAAATAAGACGATTACGGTCGAAAAGGTTAAAAGTGAGGGACAACTTTTAAAAACATATAACTTTCTTCACAATAAACAAAATATTAATTTTCATGCACAAATGTGTTCATCGTTTAACTAACTTTAAAAACATGTGTCATCTAACTAGTATTTTTTATTAATTACAAAGTTTCAACGTATAAACCCTTTGAAAGTATGGTTAGGGACAAGTAAACATTGTTAAAAATCGGATGTTCAAATTGGAATAATTATTTATCTATTTAATAAATCAATGTGTAATCTTTTGGAAATAGTTTATCGTATCAAATGTTAATATTTCCAACAAAAACCAGGTAAAAATTGATTGAAATTATCAAAATATATGCAAGGGACATAAAAGTTAAAGGTTCCAGAGATATGCCCTTATATATAATTAATTTCTTGCTTCCTCTATGAGGAAGCAAATTATTTTGCTTACTTGGAAGCGAAATGTCCATGAAATGGACATAATTCTCACCTAGTTTCTTTTTATTTAGCAGCTTTTCTTCTTCCATAAATTTCATTGCAGAATTAAAAGTGTAGTATATAGCGTTTTTGATACTTTAAATCGAAAATTATGAAGAAAAACTAGAACCAATTGATTAAAATCAATTGCGTTTTTAAAAGTACACGATTTTTACCATCAAGAAATTCTCTTCACTCGAATTTCAATTTAAAATAATCATTTTCGGAAATTCGTTAAAAAAAAAAGAAGAAAATCTCTTCTTGGTACTAACATTTCATCACTTAATTACATATCTCCTTGTTATGCCATTAAAAAGAAATCTATTTGAATTTTAATTATAATCTCTTTATTCTGAAGTAGGGAAATGGTAACACGTGCTAGTCATCAGACGGAGGTTTTTCTTTTTGTTTAAATCTTAAAGTGAAAAGGTCGTATGTGATGGGAAAAGTGAAAGTTTGGTCACTTACGTCCGGAGCTTGCGCGAGTTCGGTCCGGAAAGCGGAACCCTGGCTCGTAGTGGGGACAGGATCCGCAAGCTTCGTGTATCAGAGAGATGCGATCCGTCGGGGATGTGCATCTGCGGAAATATCGCGGAAGACAATGCCAGATTTATTCTTCTCGCCTTTGTTCTTGCCGTTTACATGCTCGCTGGAGCTGCCTTGTTCCAAACCTTAGAAGCTGACCTTGAAATTCGTCAGGTACCACGAATTTCTTCTCTAATACTCACAAAAGTACTAGTGAACATAACAATTTTGAGATTAAGTATTCTTCTATTTTGTAAGTTTTTTAAGTCTGTATATTATTATTATTATTATACAACAAGGAAGATGGAAATAGGTGAAAATTAGTTGTAACAACTAGTAGCATTAACGCGCGAAAATCATTCCTTTGTTTCTGGTCATTTACAGTTATAAATTTTTGCAAATATAAATAAGATTAATAAAGTAATGGAATTTGCCATTCAAATAAAATTAATATTTTAGATAAATATAACTTTCATTCTATGCAAAATAAAATCGCTGCCGACTTCAAGAAAGAGAAAAATAAGTCTGTGGCCGAAAGGCATAAGAGCATAACTCCCATTTTTTCGATTTTGAGATAACATCAGATTTCTATGCATTTAGACATGCTTTTTAAAGTTTCTTAACTGTAAAATGATAAAAATATTTGTGATTGATTAATTCATCCTACTTATGATAAAAATATTTGTTTAAATAGAAAATATTGAATGATCTAATGACATAAGTCCATTTTTGCCATCGGCAAAATTGTAAAACAGCACAACTCCATTGAAGCTAAGAAAAACAATTGAAGCTTTTTAAAAATTCAGAAATCCTGCAAAAAACTTATTTGAAATATAGGTATTAAATTGACTTGTTATAATATATAATATTAAATAATAAATAATGATTGAAAAAATATATTCATAGAATAATAATCTTGAAACTTAAAATTCAGTGTTTTCATTCGTATAAAATAAAGTGATAAGTAAAGTAAGAGCAATTTTGTAATACTAAAATACTAAAAATAAAACCAAATCAATTTTATAATCTACTATGTATACAAATTTATACGTTCGAATTTATTTTTTTAATTACACAATTATCTTTAAATAATAAATACTTATTCTTTTTACCTTCTTCGCAAATATATTTCTGCTTTATCATTTAAAGACTCGAATTCTAAATTTGATTTGTACGTAGCAATCAAATCCATGGCTTTTAAAATGATATTTAAAAACAACTTTAAGTTAGTTCCATATTAAAATTAACGGCAAAACAACATACCTTCAACAAAATATGAAAAAATATTTAATTTATTAAAAATCTGTGCGTTTTATTAAATTTGATACATATATTTTAAAAGTACGTTAAATAATAAGACTATAACTGTTAAAAGCTAAACATATAATGTTGATTTTTCGATTTTACAGAACTAAGAGAATATTGAAACTCGTTTATCTCAAAACTATGAAAATGGAGTTATGCTCTTTTGCCTTTCAGTCACAGAAGTAAAAGTAAATAAAAAGTGTTTTAAAAAAAGCACGAATTTTCCAGTTTTATATGTAAAAAATAATAAATAATAAATAAATTAATAAAAGGAAAAACTAACATAGGTAGGTATACATTATCAAAATATTTTTGTTGAAAGAATAGTTTTTTGGACAAAGTGTATTCAAACTTCTATTGAGGAAAATTTCTATTCTTCAAAAGTTCTAACAACTCAAATTTTAATTTTTCCAAACTTGAAACAGTTTCAACGAAATGTTGACTCAAATTTCTTTTAACTTCTATTAATTCAAATTTTTAATTTTTATGTATTAAAGTCTTAAGATTTATATTTAATTTTTTTTAAAATACCTATTTATAATTATTTTAATCTTCTACATTTACAAACTAGAATATATAAACTTAATTTTATTTATACGATTTTAAATTGTTTTAAAATTTAATTAGTTTAGGAATTACCAGTTAATTATATATTAAAATTAATAAACTTCAGTTATTTTAAACTTTTAATTCTTTAAATTTTAATTAATCAAAATTTCAATTAATTTATATTTGAATTATTATAAACTTTATATATTTTATAATTTTATAAACACTGTATATCTAAATTATTTTAAACATTAACCATTATATAAATACATTTACTAATTATATAAAAACATTTCAATGCATATTAAAGCTTCAACCAGTCCAAATTTTGAAAAAAATAATTTAGACTATAATTTGAATTAATGAAAATTGGGCAATTTAAAATGAATTAAAATTTATATTTAAAAAGAAAAAATTTAAATTGTGAAAAGTTCAAATGTTTAGTTATTAATAATTATTCAGAATAATAAAAACGCAAGGATCTTTTAAAATTTAGATAATTTAAAGTTTTATAACCAATAAAAATTTAGATGAATTAAAAGTTCAATAAATTAAAACATAAATATAGGTATATTGATTCTTAACTGCTAATTTAGATTTCCATTAAAAATAATTATTTCAAAATTTTAAAGATCTCAATTTCCAATGATCTAAATATCAATTAATTTAATCTTCTACGCATGAACATTTTAAGTAATTTTTATATAATTCATAGAATTAAATTTTAATTTACTACAAATTTTAGTGTATCGAAATTTCAGTTCAATATTTTGGAGCAAACTGTATTTTATTATTAATTTATTTTCTGTCAATACAGTTGAATTGATTTTTCTCAAAGTAGACTCTAATTTTAATTGATCTCGTTTATTATTTAAAGTTTAATTAGAAATTAAATAAGTTTAATAATAATTTGCTCATGCAATAAAAAAGAAGCATTTTGAGATCAAAAAATTAAATAGGTTTTTTTAATACAAATAACGTAGCAAGTTTTGAAAAAAAAATTTTGTTAAACATTATAAATGAAAAAATTATTTTTGAAAGATGTTTAAGGCACTTATAAAATGTTTAAACACTGTTCTTTCAATGATATAATTGACGATATTTCCTTCTTTATTATTATATTACTTATTATTTTACTTTTATAATAAAAAGCAATTAATAATTAGATATATAAAAAAAACTCATATGATTTATAATAATTAAGTTAAAGATAAATTTTTTCAAACGTAACTAATTTAAAACAAAAAATATCTAAGTGCCAAACTTAAAGTGTGGACAGAATGAAAAAAAAATAAAATAAGAAGTAACCTTTCTCGAAAAAAAAAATATATATTTTGGTACCAAGGGGTTTTTTGGATCACTGAGTACGAATTTGAAGTCAAATTTCAAAAATTCAAAATAACGGATCCAATAAGGTCGACAAAATTTTTTGAAAATCTTAAAATGTTAACGTAATTTTGCGAAATTTGGTACTCGGGGGTTTTTTTAGTCGCAGAGTACGAATCTGATATCAGAGTATAAAAATTCAAAATGTCGGATCCAATATGGTCGCAAAATTTGTGAAAATCTTAAAATGTTGGAATTTTAATTTTTTCAAAATTTTTGGCGGCCATATTGGATCTGCCATTTTGAATTATTAAACTTTGATATCAGGTTCGTATTCAGCGACATCAAAAACACCTTAGTAACCAGTATCTCAAAATTTCATTGACATCTTAAGATTTTCAAAAATTTTGGCGACCATATTGGATTCACCATTTTTAATTTTGGAAATTTGACTTCAAATTTATATTCAGCGATCCGAATACCCCCTAATACCAAGTTTTATAAAAATTGAATAATTGGAAGTGGCTGCACAGTTTGAGCCGACTTTATTATATTTCATCAGCACAGTCAAGGGGTTAATAAATTAAAAAATCAAAATTATAAAATTGTAAAATTTCGATATTTTCAAATTGTTTTTTGAAAAATATATGTGTTCTATGAAAATCAAAAACTTTCTCGAGCGTCAAAAACATTCAAATACTAATTTTTTGGTAAAGGAAACTTATGTTGATTATATTGAAAAATACAAGAATATTTAATAACATTTTTGGAACAAATATAATACCGTTCGAGAATTTAAGTTTAGGGAATATAACAAGCTGAAAATTATGTTCATTTTACACTTTGCCTGCATGTAAGCAAAAAAATTTGTTTCCTTATTAAGGAAGCAATATAAATTTAAAAAATGTCAAAAAAGAAGAATTCAATTCTGTAAAAAATAAAACAGTGACAATTTTTTTTTTAATTTACAGCAAAATATATCGATTCTATACTTTATACATATCAAACGATTTGTTTTTCATTGCAGAATATCTTTTCTAAAAAAAATTATCACCAAATAAAGATAATAATATTGAAAAAATTAAAACAACAAAAAATTAACAATTTTTACAAAAAAATGGCAAATTTTTACTAATTTTTACAAATTTTATGTTGAGTTTTAGGTATGTAAAATGTATATTTTATAATCATAGACCAAATGCTTCGTTTTTCAATCTAAAATATTTCTTCTAAGGGATAAAAGATCTTAAAGTTTTATTTATGTTGAGTTTTATGTAAAATGTACATACTTTATACTCATAGACCAAATGCTTCGTTTTTTAGTCTAAAATATTTCTTTTAAGGGATACAAGACTTTTTATTATTTTTTTAAAGTATATTTTTAAACTCATACACATACATGTTACACTAGTTTTCAACGATCCAGTTGTGGAGCATTCATTTTTAATTTCAATTTTTTTTCCTTTCTTATAAAGGAAACTTTGTACTTATTCCTTCAAATTTATAAATTTTTTAAAATAATTCAAATTAACTTTCCTCTATCTAGAAATGTGTTATATCAATTTCTGATCAAATGTCCAAATCTATGTATTTTCTGAACACGACAACTCGAGAACGCTTTATCGGATTTAAATAAAATTTAGTATGGTTATTTTTACTATACTAAAATCTGGAATTAGACACAAGGGTTTTTAAAAATAACCATTACAAACATTTTTATTAAATTTTTATTTTTTAAAAAATTTGTTCTACATATTCAACTAAATATATGAAAAAACTTCGTAAAATAATAATTAATGTTTTTTTTATTTAATTGCATTTAAAATTCTCTTTCTTTACTCTCTATAAATCTGAATTAGTAAAAAACTACTATTTAGAGGTTAAAATCGTGAACGAGTTTTCTCTTTTTCAATTAGTAAAAAAAAACTAAATATTAGTAGAAAACTACTAATTTAGTAGTTAAATTTAACTAATTAAATAGTAAAAAATAAATAATGTAATTAGTAAATAGAAATCTATTAATTTCTTTAGTAGTATAGCATAACCTAAAAATTACTTTGACTAATTAAATTAGTAGTTTTTAGCTAATTATTAGTAAAAAAAATTACTATTTGACATGGTAAACGAGTTTTTACCCTTAAAATAGTAGTTTGGCCCACCTTTTCGTTTCTTATGAGTTGTGTCAACAATAGTTTAAGCATCATCAATTATGCAGACATTCGATGTACAAAGTTTCAATCAAATCCGAGTGATACACCTGCAGGAATGTTCCCTTGTTAGATTTCTTTGTCAGACATTAGCCTACTGAATTTAAGAAAATATAATTTTTGAAATAATACACTTATTGAATGTATAATTTTTTATTCTATAAAAATAAAGTTTACAAATAAATATTGTAATTGATTCGATTTAATTTGTCAACTAGGCCTCTGAGTTCTGGAGGATTTATAACGCCTTCAAAAGATATCATCTGAGGAATAGTCCTCATGCAATTCATCGTTTACACGAGTTGCTGTACGCTTATGGAAACGCGTCATCAATTGGTATCATCAACAAAAGACGTCGCTGGGACTTTCCTGGTAGTTTTCATTTCGTTGGAACCATTGTTTCAACAATAGGTAAGTTTAGTTGCCTTATCGATTTCACAACAAACAATATTTATAAATCATTGAAATTAATTTTTTAATGTTAAATTATAAATATAACTGATTTCTGACAACTAGCGGACATTTTAGCCCCTTGAGAAATAAATAAATAACTAAGATACCTACAGTGAGTCGCCGCGTGCAGAAACCGCTTTTGCGCTCGAAATGGTGTCACTGATATTCTAAACACGCGGTCGCTCAATTATCATATTTTTTATGACAAGAAAGTAAACAAAAAATTTGAACACAAAATTTTCTTTACCCGAAAGTAAAATGTAACTTTAAAGTTGCCCTACAGATATGAAACTATACTCAAACCATAACTCAAAGAACAAAATGCGTGTAATCGTTTATTTAAAAAAAAACCGTTGAAAATATGAGTAGAAAAAAATATTAAAGTAACTCATTGAAAGTAATAACATGTATTTTTAATACGTAACACTTTATCTTCAATATTTTTCCATAAACGATAAAAATATAAAGTTCTATTTGAACTGTAATTGATTACTTTTTTGTATCCGCGCGTAACCTTTAGTGCACATTTTGTCTGCATTTTCTTTCCACTATAAAATCGTTTCCTTTCATCAATTTAAATCAGTTGAATGAATTTCGTAAAAAATGTGATAGATCGTTGTAAGATTTTACAAGTTACATAGTTCAGTTAAATTTATACATATAGCAAAATTTCAAATTGAAAAATAAAACATAAAATTTGATGCTTTTAAACCAAGTCAGGCGAGAAATTTCTTAATAATTTAATACATAAAATGACTTTAATTTTAATATAATAAGGGATTCTATCAATTTTAAGCAAAAGTGTAAAATACGTTTCATGAAAAACTTAGAGTCTGGTTGGTAATTGCAAAGTCCAGGGGGTTATAAACCCTATAAATGAAAGAATGCTATTTTAAACGAGGGTGAGAATGCAAACCTCTCCCCAACGACCTAGTCCCGCTCGGCATGCGAAATAACATTTTCAAAATGATTTGACATCTCGAAATAGTACATCGTAAAGTTGACCTAATTTTCATTTTAATCCAATTCTGGAGCTTCTTATTGGGGTCATTTTTTATTCTTTTAGAAACATTCATTGAATTAAGGAAATCCGATTTTTTCTGTTGATAAAGAAGAAGAATGGTCATAAGAATAAATTCTGTTTCTGTTGAAATGTTAACATGTACTAGAAACATACATATTTTGAGCTAATTCAAATAGGGCAGATTCCTTGACTGTCAATTAGTCCGAAACTATACAAATTCAATTAGTATCTCTGACTGTCAAGATTTTCTCACTAGAGGGATAGGTATATCTATACTCGTTACTCCGAAAAATAAGGTTACTTCAAAAAGTAGAGTAATTTATTTTTAATCTGCAACTGGAATAACAACAATTGTATATTAATTAGATGGCGTAAGAAAATGGTAGAAAATAAAAATTACAAAAAAATGGAATTTTTTTATTTATTTTATTTTTTATATCCATTCCTAAACTATACAGACATTTTGAATTGACTAGGACAAAAACTGTACTTTCATAATCGTAGTCGGTTCAAAATTTAATAATAATAATGTCTGTATAATTTAGGAATGGATATGCAGATTTTTGAACATTAGATAATTACATTTATTATTTAACGCATTGTCTGCCTTCATTTTGATTTGTTTAATTTCATTTATTTTATCATTTTTATTCTTTACCATTTTTCTTATTCCATCTAATTAATATACAATTGTTTTTATACCAGTTGGACAGTGATTTTTTTTATTAAAAGATTTCTGTTTTTGTTAATTTTTCATATAGACTTTAAGCGATGATTTTTCTTATTTATTTTAAAAGTATTAAATGACGTTTATGCACGCAAAAAAAATTAATTTTAAACTTTATTAAAACGCTTTATAATTTAGGGGAAAAGTGCCAGAAAGCGAAATTTTCATACAATGAATTTTAAGCTTTAGAAAAACCATTTAAATCATTGCTAAGTAATTTTAAACTTTAACATAGTCTGTAGCAAATTTCATATAGTTTTTTTGAAAGTTTGAAATTATCAATTGAAATTTTCTCTTTTTCATCATTTTTCCCTAAATTGTAAAATTATTTTAAAAAATTTATAATTAATTTTCTTTCCGCGTGTGAAAAATGAAATTACTGTAAGAATTATTACTGAATTTAAAGTTTGAAACAATTTTTAATTTGCAGGGTACGGAAGTACTGCTCCTCAAACAACTGCTGGACGAGCTGCAGTCGTTCTTTATGGATTTTTCGGTTGTTCAGGTACCTAATTTAAATGAACTTCTCATTCAACTGCTCTGGAAATGACATGAAATAATACTTTTTACTTTTCATCCTTCCGTATATTTTGTACATTTTAATTAAGGGAGAATCAGTAAATTGGATGAGGAAAAGTATATAGTAAAAGAAAAACAATAAAGAAAGTATATTCTTTATTATTATTATTAACACAGCCCCACAAAAAAATAAAGTTTTTGGAGACACTACACTATAGTGTATTACTATGCGCATTCTTTTTCGCTGAATTCGAAATAAAAATTGCCAGATTAGTTGAACTTTTTAAAATAGTCTCAAAAAAATTTTAGAAACACAAATTAAAACAAAAACATTTTTCCTTCTGTCGAAGACATGATGCTAGTGTATTTCTACTTATTTTTCTTCGCTGAGTTCGAATCCGAAATCAATCTCTCAGATTATGTTTAATGTTTACATTTTAATTATTTAATTTTTAATATTTAATAAAAACAAATAAACAATATAAAAATAAATATCTCGCACCAAGGTATTTTATTGAGAAGTAACTAAACAACAAAATAACAAAACAATAGACTAATGAAATTAATCAAATTAGACAATATTGTAAACAATAAGCCACGACTAACTGACTTTCCGGAGAGTGAGGGATAAGGAGCAGCCCAAATTAAAATTTAAATTTTACACTATAAAAGAAACTATTTATTAAATTTTAACATGATCAAAAGATTACAAGAATGGAAATGGTCGGCCGCATGGCACGGCCATTTACAAAGACGCGCACTGAACACTGACTATAAATTTAATGTTTATTTTGAGATAAATAAAACAAATTTAATTATTGGAGCTCACCTGAGATGGCTTACGCCCACTAATGAAGCCCCGTCAGTAATATTGGTTACATTTTAATAAAGTTGTAACACTTTTTATAAATAATACACGACCAGACTGTCGAACACAACAGTTCAGAATCCCGATGACAGCGAGAAGGACCCGCGAATGGAAAGATCAAGCGGCAATCGACCGAGAAGTGTGAATCAGATGCGGTGGTGGCGGCGCTGTCGTCAAGCGCTAAAACAAGATGGCTGCCACCGGTGATTTGACAGTTCATAAACACGACTGACGACATCATCTTTTGGTCCTGGCATTCTTCAGAAAACGGGACTCACATCCGGACCCATGTGCCAGGACAATCCCACGACGACAGGAATGCCAAACACGACGATCACCACTATCAGCACCACCTTCTCGTTGATTCATTGTGATGTAGAAAATCCACATAGGAGTCAAGCAGTGTTTGTGCGTGTAAAATAAAAGTCCAAACATTTAAGGTTTATCGAACAGAACGAAAAATTGTCCGATCTGACAAGTTGCCAGGTAAGAACCGGAAGTCCAAATAACATTATTTCAATATTTCAATTAATTAAATACAGAGTCAAAATATAAATATATCTTAATTTAACAAAATCTTAAATTTAACAATAATCAAAATAAACTTTTGAATCTTAAATATTTAATAAAATTAAATAATGTAAACTCAAAATAATAACAGGCATAAATCGCTAAGTTTACATTAAGGCTGAACAATAGCCTGGAATTGCTTCCAGATTGGTGTGTAATAATTGAATTGAACTATTAATATATCATTATTATATTTTTAAATTCATTTAAAACTATTATGCGAGGTACCTTTTTACCTCGTCACACTAGTTATTCTGGCTTTTGATTCGGATTCAGCGGAGATAAATTGTACGTAAGAATACACTAGCGTAGCCAGTGGGCAAAAAAACCAGAAGACCTCCTTAAGACGTCTTTTGGACATGAAAGCCGACATAGGGACGTCTTTTGGACATGTGCCCTCTGGGTAGGGTTCCAGACAAAAAATAGCACCTTGTTCACCAAGTGTCGAAAATATCTGTTTCCGACAAGTGCAAAGACTTTTTTTTCGTACGAAGAGCGGTTAAATGTATAATTGTACATGCCAACAAAAATATGGAATCACCAAAATTTTCGGCAACTGCACCATTAAAGCTGAAGTCCTACAAGAGGAGAGGGGGGATCTTTTTATACAGAGGTATAAAAGTATTCTAAACTAGACAATAACAAAAATACTGTTTAGAAAGTTAATTATATGGTCTGCTCAGCGTGTTATATGGGTGAAACAAAACGCGCCTTAAAAAACGAATTAACGAACACCGAAATACCACTAGTGTAGGTACTTTCTGTTATTTGTCATCATCCCACAGAGGTTGGTCATGAATTTGATTGGGACAACGTTTAAATTTTAGATTATGAAAAGGAAAAAAAGGAGAATTTTAGAGATGATTCATATAAATTCTAATCACTCCACTATCAATGTAAAAGAAGATAGCTTTTCGTTTAAAAAAAATTTCTTTCCGTTGCTCAAAAAATTGAATTCATGATCAATTTTCACGTATTTTTTATTGTTGCTGTTTTCTTGCGAGTTCAATGACTTCTGTAGTCATTGACCCTGTACTCGTATAAACGAAGAATTGTCAAATTTAGTTTCAGTTCTAATAACACTGACAAAATGTTTGGAAGTATTATGATGGTGATGATAAAAGAAAAATTATTATAAAAAAAAAAGAATTTTACATTCCGTTTTATAATGTGACGTGCTAAACAAATTTTCTTGTTTTAACCAATTAGATAGTTTTGTGTTTTTTTTTTGTTTTTCTTACTTTATTTATATAAAGCAGTCATTTTGTTATTAGTGTTGAGTTAATAAAGTGTCAATTTTTAAAATAAATTTTAGCCTGATGAGGTTGGCAAACCCTGGCCAACGAAACGTTGCGTTTATGCATAAATAAAAATTTGTTATAATTTTTATTGGATTTACCTTCCCAAGATCACTAAAACATTCTCCGTTTTCATACAGAGGATCTTATCTATTGGTTTTAAATACATTATGTATATGCTGACAATCTCTTGTTATACGTTAGATTTAAGGATTTTTATGGTGATTCCAGAATGGGCTTAGAAGTCCGTAACGTACACGGAACTTTAAATGACGTCATTCAGATAATCTATTTCCTTCGTTCCTTGCGTCCAAAATTCGTCTATTATTTATTTTAAATGTTTGAATTATTATATTGTTTGTTCGTCTCTCATCGTGGTGGCCATCGATGGTGTGATTTCGGCGGAATCTACCCTTAGATTTTGGTGGTAGTAGTAAACTTGTGTTTGGGGACAATAGTAATTAGAGAGTTGGACCCGTTATTTAAATTAACCATAATTCTATTATTGCAAATTATAAGAGAGTAATCTAAGAGAGATAATCTCCTTATCGCGAAGCTCCAATTGCTAAGAAAGAAGTTTGTTCGTCGCCAGACAGACCCTGCTGAACACATACGATCGTACCATTCCGATGATATAAGATGACGTTCAGAACAATCAAATCAGTCTACTTTGACTGATCAAGGAGTGTTTTCATGAAGAGTTCTCATTGTAAACTTGAACTGGGTTAGAGCGTGAAAGTATAGTAATATTACCCAATATTACTTTCTAGAGGAAACAAATAGATATGGGACGAGGATCTACTTTGGACTGTCGTTGACGGATATCTTCGATCTCGACAGGGACAGATGGTTAACCCACTTATGGCCTCTCAATGACGATCATTTGATGGGTCGCAGAAATGACTTCTCTATGGTGCTCTGTAAGTCTAGTAGATCTTGTTCTGCGGAACTTTTTTTCTCCACATCTGTATTAACATTATTACACGACTTTCAATGTTTAATGGTCATGCTATTAACGCTAAGTGTTTCGAGAAAATTCAGTGGAAACAATAGATCTCTCTCGAATGGAGATCAGGGTTCAGTTGGGAGTGGCAATACGACAGAACCCAGGAAACGAACAGGCAATGACTCGGGACATGCTCGAGTGCGTTTCAAATGAACGGACCAACTTCGGAAGGACATCTTGTTGTGTCGACAAAACAATTCTTCAGGCAGAAGAGGATATATACTAAAGCTGCATACGCGATGGATCAAAATGTATCTCCAATACGCAGAAATGACGCCTCAGTATCTAAGAGATCAGGTATCCAAGAGCAGCTCCAATTGATGATCTGATATTTGCACCCACTGATGAGTGTTAGAGAGTAGGGGGATTCATTTGTTAAGGGGGAGATTCTAGATTGGGCAACGTATTTTGCCGCTAAAAACTTATTTCCGTGTATAGTACCATTCCATGTTGATAGGAGTTGAAAATAATAAATAATTCATATTGGTCAAAAGAGCGATTGTTGGACTGTTTGATTCCTAGTACATAAAAAGAAACTGCATGTTCCAGAAGTTCCTTTTTATTAATTGGGTTAGCATAAATGAATAAACAAATCCAGATACATAGATGCAGTATTCTTTTTTCGTTCATCAAGTTCAAGCAGATCGATTTTTGAAACTACATTATTATTTACCAGCATGTGAGTTTGCGGAAGACTAAATTTTTATTGGCTGATGTCTATTTAGCTAATCCCTTTATCTGACCCTTGTGACTGTACTCTTAAATACCATAAAAGAAATTGAAATATTTAGACTATAATTAATAATTAAAGTATACTCATACCCTTCTTTATGTAATGCAGGTGGAATCTTGTTTTTCAACCTGTTCCTGGAGCGAATAATTACCTTCTTGGCTTGGATCTTACGAAGTCTCCATTTACGTCGTTTGAGAAAGCGTTTGAGGCAAACGACACTTGCTTCAAGGCGGAGCATGAGAGGTTCAACTAGAGAAACAAAAAGTTCCCTGCCTGACATTCTTGATGATGAAGAAGATGTAGGTTTGGAGCACTGGAAACCGAGTGTTTATTGGGTGATGCTTTATCTTTCCTTGGCCTCCTGTGTTATTGCTTGCAGTGCTGCCGCTCTCTACGCTCCACTCGAAGGATGGAGTTACTTCGACGCCATTTACTTCTGTTTTGTCAGTTTTGCAACCATCGGCTTCGGGGACTTTGTCAGCACCCAGCAGACCTCTTACCCTTATCTTCAACTGTACGTTCAAAACACGAAACCACAGAATGGCACGTAGCGTTCCACTATTAGAAATTAGAAAGTCACTTTAGAGCTTTTTTTGCAGTTTTACAATTTAAATATGAAATTCAAGAAGGCTCTAATTGAAAGCACTTAGAAATTTCACTCAAAATTCAAATTAGAATATTCTAATAATATATCGTTAGTGATTTCACAGAGAAAATATTTTGGTTTAGATATAAACAGCAAAATAGTTTTAGCTATACCTACAAAATTTCGATTGCATCGTCGAAATGGCATTTATTTCTTATTTAGAAATCACTTAACCAAACTTTTGTTAGTATAGCCAAAATGAATTGTTGGGGTTTTATAAGACAAACTTCATTCTTAATCAAACCAAATTGTTTTCTAATTATTGATACCTTCCTTGTAACAAGACACTGAAAAATGGCAAATTACGCAACCTTCTCAATATTAACTTGGTCAATTTTTACCCCATACTCCAAGTGGATCTCATTAATCTTAGGGATCTTGATAACATTAGCCTGCAGCGATTTTGAGTTGTAGTATTTGTCAGCCTTCCTTTATGTATCTAAAATTTGCTACTGAATCGAAACATGAAGTCAGATAGTAAGAAATTAGAGCAGTTTTGGACATATTGCTTCCTTACGAATAATAAATACACAACAAATCCGTTGGAAGTTTTATCAACAGAACAGGTTTATTGTTATTTTGTTTCATAATTTTTGTACCAGCAGCATTTAGGTTGTTGAGAAAAGTGATAATAAACTTGGCAATCATTTTATAAACAAAACTAATAACTTTATAACATGAGAACAGAAAGATTTGTCAACATTTTGGCATTAGTGTTAATGGAGTCATGACAAAATGGAAATGAACCAGAAGGCCCATAATTTTATTGAGGTTCAAGCTACGACCCAACAAACTTTATAATTTTAATCTCTTGTACATTAGCCTAAGATAAATTTTGGCTATATTTCATAAACACAAAGATTGACAATTATTGCAAACTAGAAGAAAAACATAATAGAATTCTGTAAAACCTTAGACCGTAAATATAATTGAATTTCATTTTTTCTTGTCTAAAGTAAAGCAATATGTGTGTCAGCGAAATAGGCACATGTGCACTCTTTCACAAAACCAATTCTACATTTATTCACAGCTCCGTCTTCTGTTTGTTCGAGGCGGAAGCATCCACTCGGTGATATATCTAGATCAAGTGATGTAAATGTCAGTTATGTTGAACTAAAAAAAAAAATAAAAAAAAAATTAATGCGTCTCGCGCAGTTTAAACTTAATGGCTGCATAAAAGACTTGAACCTGTCAAAAGAGAAATCTGAGATGTTCGCATCATGCATGATAGAAGAAAACTTTATGACATCTGACGTCAAAGTTACAGTCGGCAAATTCATAAATAGTTTCTACAATAACAATCTGATTTGAAGGTACTACAGAAACAATAGAAAGAAAATTTTATTACCATTTTGTTCTTACTATTTGACTAAATATTTGGATTCAGTAGCAAAGTTTACATAAAAATTAGTTATCAAATACCACAGCTCAGTACGTTTTTTTTAATACTAGATATAAACATCCATTTACCTTAATGCATAAAATGCTTTAGTTTGAGTTTAAATTATTGAATCATTTATTCAACCATTTTCTCAATTTAATAATGACAAAAAATGACCCAACAGAGATAAATTAAAATCTTTGATCAATATTTTAAAAGCCATTTCTACATTTTATAAATGAAAACTCAACTAAGAGCTTCAATTATTTTAAAAAGATTTTACATTCACGTCAAAATGGATAATTTTTTTTTTAAGTTTGTGTTCATTTTTACACTTTTAAAATTCATTATACGGAGATTTAAAAAATAGCATTCTGATGAATTTTATATTTTGACAATTTTCTATGACAACTCCGTTAAAACAGATTTCCATTTATATTTAAAGATGATAAAATAATTTTTTCAAAAAATGCTATGCTTAAAATTGTGATTTTTTTCTAAAAAAAAAGTAGCTGGAAGTTCGTTATTTTTATAAAGCATTCCGATAAATTAAATCATGAAAAAAATTAGAAGTAGTCTTTCGACTAATTGCATGTTTTCTTCAACAGTTAACAAAAAGAAATTCAAATCCATTTGAAGGAATGAAAGAGACGGTACGGGATAAGATTGATTTTCTCTCAGTAAACACTTTTAGATTTAAGCTCCATTGAAATGCACTTTGCATGTTGAAGAAAGATTTGATTCATCTGTGGATATTAGCTATGAATTCACGCTGAATAGAAAATTATTATGAGTTCGCTGTGAAAAAGTTTACTTATCAAAAACCTTTTGAAAATGTTCCTTTTTTTTATACAAAAATAAAAGTTACAAAGTATTGAAAGCTTGAAAATTGATGTATGTAAATTGATGAAAATTTCAATTCATCAAATATATTGCTATAATAAAATATAGCTAAAATCGCGGTAAGCTTAGATGACGTCAGATGAAGAAAAAATTAAAATTGCAATTTTTAGATAAATTAGAGAACGAGGTAAAATTATCAGGAGATATTGTTTTTAATTGATAAAATTATTAAGCTTAAAATTATTTAGTAACTCGATAGGGCAATTTTATAGCATGCTTGTTCGACCATCAGGATGTGCAGTGAAAAGAAATCGAAAGTTGAGTACAGAATAATATTTAGTACACAATTTATTTTGCACCAAATTACAAATCCTTTGGCTTTATTCAGAATTAAATTCTTGAGAAATCTGTCCTAGTCGATTTTTGAATTTTTGCTTTATAAATAATTAATGTTAGGTCATACAAAGTTCAAAAAATGTGATTTTCAAAACTTTTTGGTCTACTTTACACTAAAAGGGCCGAATCAAGACTGTCACAGGCCCTGAAGCACAACAAAATTTCAGGGATCCTCTAAAAAATAAAAAAATTCTGTCTTTTTATCTTATCAGAGTGTCTAGCGAATAATCATTTAAACAATAGAGAAAATCTTCAAAGAATCTTAACAAAATGTAAAAAAATAAAATTTTACAAAAAGTACAAAAATTATTAAATTTTTTTTAAAAACAGTATTTTGAATGAACAGTTAAGAAAGTTAAGGATAATTTACATTAAAATGGGAAAATTAAAGCAAAAAGATGTAAAAAATGTAATAAATAAAAAGCCTACAATATATGAATAAATTCTTTAAAAATAAAAAAGCTAAAAAAATAATTGAATGCAAAAGAAAGAAAATTAGAAAACAGGGTACCTAATAATGTTACGAAATATTAAATAGTTTAAGAAAGACTGATTAAAGTGCTTTTCTAAAATCAAAATACTAGGCGATAAACAGTAAAAGTTTTTAAAACTACAAAAGAGAGGAAAAAATTATTTTCAAAAAGTTATATTTGCGGATATGTTTTTTTAAATTAAGAAAGTAAGTAACATAATCAGTAAAAAATGAAGAAATGTTTCTACAGATAAAAAAATACTTTAAAAACTTGTTTTGAAAATTAAGCAAAAAAGAATATTTTTCTTTAAATGAAGAATTAAATAAAAACAATTTTGAGAAAAAAGTCAATATTTCTAAGAAATAGAGAAATTATGATGAAATGAGAAAATGTATTATAAGATCAAATTTAGAAAAAATTAAATAAAAGAAGAAAAGTCTTTAAAAATTATAAAAATTAATAAGTTATGACAAATGACAAAAAATCAAATAAATATTTTAAAAATCGTAAAATTGAACAAAATTATATTTTACAACTTCCAAATTATAATAATAAATCAAATCAATCACTAAAAAAGTACCTAAATAAATTTTTCTAAATATTGTAAAAATAAAACTGTATATATAAAATTAACTGAAGTAATTTTTGTAAAAAGAATAAAATTAAAAAAAAAATCTAAAACATAAAAAAATATTATTAAACACGTAAAAAAAGAAAATTTTTTAAAAAGAAATAAAAGTGACCTAAGTGATTCTCTAAAAATACAGAAAAGCAATATAAAACATAATACTCACAACATTTTTTCAAAAAGAAAAAATTACAAGAAAAATGAAATATTTTATTAAAGTGATATAAATTAGTAAATAAATCTACAATTTTTTCTATAACTTTCAACAGTTTTCAATTTACAATTATTCTCCTTAAGTTTTATAATTATTCAATTTTTTAAATTATTTTGCTCTGTTACAGATTATTCTCAAAAGTTTTCGAATTTCTTTTGTAATTGTCAATTATTTTGCGCATTTCTCAATTATTTTCTTTAATATTTAATTATTCTCGTCATTTTGTAATATTTCTTTCAATTATCAATTATTCTCTAAAGTCCATTCCATTCTACAATTTTCAATTAATTTTATTCAATACTCTAAAAAACTTGACTTTTTTCAATTATCAACTATTTTTTCAAATTACAATTTATTTCTTTTTATTTATTTATTTATTTATTAATTAATATACGGATGAAACATCCATTACATAATAAGAAGATAGAAAGATTAAACAATTCAATTATTAAGCCCTGCTTGAAAAATTACTTTTCTCAACAAAGTTACAAATACGAATAATTTGTCGTTAAAAAATTTCTTTAATTTTTCAATTATTTTCTTTTAAAATATTTAATTAAAATTAATTAATTAAAATTATTTTCTTATTAAAAAATGCTTGCCTTTTTCAATTATTTTTTCAAATATCAATAAGATTCTTCAATTTTAAATACAATTGTTTATTTATTCTCTTCAGTTTAAAATTATTTCAAAAAAATTGCATTTCTATTCTTCAATTTTCAATTTTTTCTTCAATTTCAATTATTTTGTTCAATTTTCAATCCAGTTGTTCAATTAGCAATTATTTCCAACAATTATTTTTATAATTTTCTTAATTTTTCAATTATTTAGTTTAAATAAAATATTTATAGTTTAATTTTTTCAATTATTTTTCCTAGTTGTGTAGGTATTAATCTAGCCATTTATCGAAATTGTTATTTTTTTAATTTTTAGTTATTTCCTACAATCTTTTAAATTTTATTCTATTCTCTTAAAATTTGATAATTATTCTTTACCGTTTTCAATAGTGTATTAATCCAAACATTTTTTGAATTTTTTTTTGCAATTGTCATTATTTTGTTGTTGTTGTCACGTTGGCATTTATTTGATAGTTTATAACTATAGTAGTATCAACTATTTTCTTATAATTTCCATTTAACTCTCAAATTTTTAATTTATTTTTTCGATTTTTGTTTATTTTCCTCAATATTCAATTACTTTTTTTAATTTTCAATATTTTTTTCGATTTCTAATTAATTATTCAATAACTAATAATTCTAGGCTATTTCAATTATTTCTCATAAAATTTTTTTTATAAAAATCCAAATCAATGCGCAATTATTTTCAACAATTATTTCTACAATTTTCTTAATTTTTCAAGTCACGTATATTTTCTTTATAAATTTAAATTTTTTGCTAAATTTTATCAATTTTTTTCAGTTGTCTATTAATCTAGTCATTTTGTAGATATTTTCTTTAATTTTTCAATTATTCTCGTCATTTTTCAATTATTTCTTTTAATTATTAATTATTTTTCGCGATTTAAAATTATTTCCTGCAATTTTTTCAATTTTTAATTAGTCTCTTAAAATTTTATAATTATTCTTTGAGGTGTTCAATTATTTTTTTTTTGGTTGTGTATTAATCTAGCCATTTTTCGAATTTTGTTTTCAATTGTCAATTATTTTCGCGTTCTGTAATTTTTTTCCATTATTATCAATTTCTTTTTAAATTCAGTTAGTTCTTAAATTTTGAATTTATTTCTTCAATATTATATAATTTTTTGCAAATTTTTATTTTTTCATCAATTTTCAATTTATTTCTTCAATGTTTTATTATTTTCTGCAATTTCAATTATTTTTTTTTATTTTTAATCCAGTTGTTTAATTTGCAATTGTTTTAAGCAATTATTCTTATAATTTTCTTAATTTTTCAATTTTTTTGTTTAAATTAAATGTTTATTGTTTAATTTTTTAGATTATTTTTTACAATTGTGTATTTATCTAGACATTTTTTGAAATATGTTATCAATTGTCAATTATTTTCGTCATTTTTCATACTTTCTTTTTCATTTTGTTATTATTCTCGTAATTTTCATTATTTGCATTTGCAAAAATTTAGTTGTAAATAACGAACAACAATGTAAAGTTGGTAATTAATGTTGCTGTTAATTAATATTTTACTACATGTAATAATTAAAATTTTGATTAATTGAAACTTATTAGTTTGAAAAAATTAATGTTTGAGTTAAGTGACGTTTTGGGATTTATATATAAATACATAAAAATGGCTTGGAATTTTCGAATTTCTTTCTATCATAATTTGTTAGATTGAATTCCGATCATTTTAAATTCAATTTTTCATATTATTATTAAAGAATACAAGATTGAAATCGAAGTTTTTAAGATTTATCCACCTTTCCAGAGTTTCTTAAAAATTTGCGGATCGTTTTCAAAATTCGCGGATCATTTTAAAATTCCCGTCAAATTGAAAGTTTTTTTTAATGATAGGGGAGAGTCGGCCAAAATGCCTATAGTAAAGTTTGGACCAAAAAAAAGTATTTAATTATAGTTTTGAAAAATATAAACCATCAAATATTTAGAAAACAACCTTTAAGAATATAATGAGGTAGTAATTTTAAGTATTTATTTAAAAAAAAATAGACAAACTAATTATTTAAATATTGATGTCAAAATTCGCCATTTCGACTCACGACTGGGTAAACCGCCTGTCAACAAAAATATGAAAAAATATGAATAAAAGTAAAAAAATTTTTTGTATATGTTTTCTATAATCAATTATCTTGTTAATATTAAAAAAAGAACTAGCTTTGAATACAAAAATATAATCTTTTCATCATAAAACTAAAGTTTCAAGCCAAAGCTGTCCTACAAAAAATGGAAATAAAGTCTATAACAAATAAATAAAGTTTACAATTATAAAATAACTTGCAAAAGTAAATTAAACACTGTAATAAATTACAAAAATATCTGCTTGCTTCAAAACAGCGTGAGTTTTAGAAAGAAATCGAAAATTTTGACATTCAATGACAAATGTGACAGGTTAATCCGCCATGATTCTTTATAGTCACGTGACAACACGTATCTCACGTAATCTTATGTATTTTTTTTGCGCATGCGCACTTCTTTTTATTCATCCCGCTGTTATTTAAAATCATGTTTTAAAAATATATTAAAAGTGATTCTTCAATGCATAATTATTATAATTAATATAATTAATTTGTTTAAATACTGGTTTTTTATACAGAAGCAGTAACAACTTGATATTTAGTTTCTACATCAAAATATGCGTAACCTGAGAAATTTTCCGTATCGTACGTATCTTGCTTAGAAGTTTTACAGTATATAGGCAATTTAACCAAGGCAATTTGCCCAAAAACACACGATGTAATTAAACTAATTATTTTCATTTTAGAACTCATTTTTATAAATTAAATCAAAGCCTTTAGATAGCTAAATGTTTAAGGACTAATTTAAAAAAAAATTATGTACGTTTGTGCGATAGAAGTGCATATTTTCTAAAATTTAAAAATGAAAAAATTATTGTTGGAAAGCATCATTTTCACAATTCTTTAATAATAAACTGATAAACATGAAACTATAGAAATCATCTTTACCTTAATATACATCATTAATAAAAACAATTATGATTAATATTTATTTTTGGCCAAGCTATTAACGATTGCCAATTTACCCAATTAGGCATTTTGGCTGACTCTCCCCTATATTAAATTCTGGCAGCGGGCCCCTTTAGGTTCCGGGACCTGAAGCCTGGTAATAAAAGTAAAAAAGTTTGAGTTCCCTTTTTCTAATTCTTGTAAAATTTCCGTTTTATCAGAAATAACTAAAATAGTTGTTTTCTTGGAATCTCCATTTGACAATAGCAGACAATGTTAGCACGACGAACAGGGGCGGATCCAGACAAGGTTTTTGGAGGGGGTTATAAATGAGATAGAAAGAGATAGCACTAGAGATGTCCCTAGTGTTATCTCTTTCTCTCTCATATAAATATATGGCTCAAGGCAAATTGTTTGTTATATCCGGACTCGTTTTAAGCGAATTCTACTGTTAATTTAGAGCTAACATTGGACATTCATGTGTCTTTCTTCAAGAAGTTTTAGTCCTTGGACCATAGAATAAAAATATTAATTTATGTTTTGAAAATCACAATATTGTTTTTGCACTTTGCATTAACATTAATTGTTTATGAAAAAAAATTTAAACCGTCTCGGACATATCTCTTAAACAGTTAACTACAAATAAAACAACCAAAAATTGGTACAAAATTGTAATCTAACAATTATCTTCAACCCTAGTTTTCGATTCCTTTCCTCTGGGATGGCCGCAAAATTCAAATTTCAAAATTCATTGACATTTATTATCTTTCATTTTTCCTGACATTCATTTCCCGAATCTATTCTACTTAGGCTTTTACAAAAAGTTCTATTTCACTGGAAATGTTAGTTCAAAGCTACTTCATTTGCTTAGGAATTTTTGAAATGAAAATCATATTTGATTTAATTAATAAAAGTTCCCTTACCTTTTCCTGATTTGCGGCCACTCTAGACGGTGTTCTTTGTTCTATTCCTATTGTATTTTATTCTCATAAGAATTAAACATTTAAAAAATAGTCATAGAGCCTTACTGTCTCCATTGAGTGAATCCATTGAATGTTTGCAGGTACAGAGTCGCCAACTTTCTCTTCTTAGTCCTAGGTTGTTGTTGCATCTACTCTCTATTAAACGTGACATCGATTGTAATAAAACAAGGATTGAACCTGATAATTCAGAAGCTTCGCTGTGGACCTCGAGGAATGGCTGCTCCTCATTTACCCAGAAGAAAATCTTCAGTTGCAGCAATGTACTATCTGAAGAGGAGATCAACAAAAATTGCTGCCCGGGATTCAATCAGGACTGACGATGGTTCTGATAGTTCTAGACGCATGTCTGGGGAGATGATCTCCATGAAAGACTTTCTTTCTGCTAACAAAGTGTCTCTTGCCATAATGCAGAAGCAGCTTTATGAAACCGCCCAAATGAGCAGAGCTGATAATATTCCCGCAGCTCCGACTCATCAGCCAATCTTCAAACCTGGAGCTGTTGGTCCACTCGCAATCGCCAGTGAAAAGTTTGAAGATCATTCCACTGGTAGGTAGCTCTGATGATTTGTAAAAAAAGGCCTCTCATCATAGGATAAATGATAGGCTATAATGTAACTTTGATAGATGTACATTTGATGGCTGAAAAATTGTAGCTTGCAACTATTTTTTTAATGAAATTTTCATCGAAAGATAACCAATTTCTAGATAAAAGTGTCTTTCGAAGTTTTTGTAATTCAGCATCATCGAGTTTGAATCTAGTCTAAAAGATTGTAAGATTCTGTAATTAAGGTCTTTGAAATATTGGTTTAGGAAAAAATATTTATCATAAGGAAATAATTATCATTCAATTTTTATTGTATTGTTATTGTATCTTCTGACTGTCTATACGTTGGAAATGTACAAAAACGACATTGGTGTAAATTAAAAGTGTTCTGAATTTGGAAATAATCAGTTTAATTCATTTCAATCGAAAATAATAGAAATGTTAACAATGTTAGCACTCGAGAAAGGATTTAAACGATTTTTACCCTCACTGTTAAAAATATTTTGAAATTCACGAAACTTTTATGTTACAATTGTAACAGAATTTTCTGAATGTTTGTACAGAAAATAATTTCTGACAGTGACAGAAATTTATGTCCCAACCAAGCTTGCGCATGCGTGGTACCAATTTCACGCATGCGTGTCGAGTTTAATTTCTGAAACGATGGCAGAATTTTCTGTCACCTGTGACCAGAAAAAAACTGCTACCACGGGTGACAAAATATTCAAGTAGAAAATTTTAAATTTTAATAGTGATATATTTATAAATAAATTACATACCGTGTACAGCAGTTTCATATAAATATACTTAAAAAGTGGAATAATACAAAATTCTGAAGCGAAATTTAAAAAAAATATACCTAACCTGAAAAAAACTTTCATTATATTCAACTTGCAACTTTGAACACGATTTTGAAGAGAATCATTCCAATAAGTAGGCAAAAAATTTGACATTTTTGAAGATTCCCTGTCGATAACAACTCACTGAAGGCTCACTAAAAACTCACTGAAAACTAGCTCTACAGGTGAGTTTTCAGTGAGTTTTTAATGAGCTTTCAGTGAGTTGTTATCGACAGGGTTAAGATATATTACACAGCCAAAAAAAAACGTTTTTGGCTCTGGATATAAGACCAATATTTTCTTATGTATTTGGATGCGCTGAATCCGAATCCACCATCAAAATTGGACCAGTGGGTCTAATTTTGGACCTAACCTCAAAATCAATAAAATGGTACTTTTTGTTCCATAGAGTCTGAACCGGACCTAAAATTTATACAAGTCTAAGATCAATAGAAAAATTGGTTTATGACCTTCAAAATACTTTTTTAAAAATTATTCTACGATGATTTCTAAAAAAGTTATGATGTTTTACTTAAAATCATGTTTTTCCATAACTCACTATTTATGTGTTTTGAACATTTGAAAAAAGTCATATTTTAGTCATAAATCAAGCTTTCGATTGATCTTAGACTTGTATAAATTTTAGGTCTGGTTCAGACTCTATCGAACAAAAAGTACCATTTTAATGATTTTGAGGTTAGGTCTAAAATCAGACCCAATGGACCAATTTTGATGGTGGATTCGGATTTAGTGCATTCAAATACGTAGGAAAATATTGGTCTCATATCCAGATCCGGGAACTTTATCTTTTTTGTGGAGCTGTGTTACTGTAGGGGAGACCATCCTACAGTAGATAATGTCAAACAGTAGATAATTTAAATTTTCTAAAAACATGTTTTAAAATTTGAGTTCATCTAATTATAATAAGATTTTAGGAATAAAATAAGGTAACCTAACAATGTTTTTTCGATAGAATATAAATAATAACCGTGTAGAAATGAAAAAATTTATTTTTGAACTTTGAAAAAAAAGTAACCTGAAATGTATAATTTTCTTAAAAAACATACATTTTTTAGGGATCGTAAATGCGATATTATCAAAATTCAAAGCTTAAGAAATAATACATGCCACCACGAAGTGTTAATTTTCTTTATTCGTAATTATTTAAGCACTTTCTATGAACCAGTGTAAATTCCAAAAGTATACGGAGAGAAGGATCTTGCCTTTATAGCATGCCAGTAGTTCATGATTTTCTTGTAGAGTCACTTCGCTTGCTACTGACGTATGAAATCATACGTCAGCAGCATGAGCGCCATCTGTACTACTAATGTAAGGTACACACGCTTGTGCTGTTTAAGTCGCATACACAAGCAGTAGGGGCGCCTTGCGGTTACTTCATGAAGTATCACCTTACTACTAATGCATGAGACCCATGAAATTCTGGTATGGGAGCCTTGCATTAGACATTTTCTTTGGGAGACGCATGACTATGTTCTGATTCCGATTAGTTCGCACTTTCATTTGGTCGAATTCCATTATCCAGAACATTCTTGTAGCCGAATTCTCATTTCATAGAAATAATATTTGACGGAAGTCAATTGAAACTGATATTTCATGTACTATATATTTGATCAAATTTCCATTTAACAGAATGCCCAGGTGATGGAATTTCTATTTTATAGAATCGACATTTAAGCGAAGTTTCATTTGCTCGAATTTTCATTTACACAAAATAATTTTTAATAGAATCCTTATTAAAATGAAATGTTATTTAATAGAATTCATTTTTAGTCGAATTTTCTTTTAACAGAATTCTCAAGTGAACGAATTTCTATTTTATAGAATCGACACTTAAACGCAGTTTCATTTGCTCGAATTTTAATTTACACGAAATAATTTTTAATAGAATCCTTAATAAAACGAAATGTTATTTAATATAATTCCTATTTCCTTGAATATTTATATAGTATAATGTACAGAAAAGTGAACTTTTATTTAATAGAATTTATATTTATCGAATTTTCATTTAACAGAGTTTCCAGGTGATGAAATTTCTATTTTATAGATTGCCTGTTTCAAAGAACTTTTAAGTGAGTGAATGCACTTTTAATAGAATTCTCAAGTGAACGAATTTCTATTTTATAGAATCGACACTTAAACGAAGTTTCATTTACTCGAATTTCGATTTACACGAAGTAATACTTAATAGAATTCTTAAAACGCCGAATTCTCATTTGTCCGAAATCGCGAATGTCTGAATAAGCATTCGTTAGAAAGATTTTAGCGCGAATTTGAAAATTAACCAATCACTATTTTGTTGATAATTTCTGATTGGCCAATTTTCAAATTCGCGCCAATACCTTTCTAACGAATACTTATTCAGACATTCGCGATTTCGGACAAATGAGAATTCGGAGTTTTAAAAATTCAATCAAGTATTACTTCGTGTAAATAGAAATTCGATAATCTGGGCATTCTGCTAAATAAAAATTCGACCAAATATTAATTCTATTAAATAAAAGTTCACTTATCTGTAAATTCTATTATATTAATATTCAATGAAATGAGAATTATATTAAATAATATTTCGTTTTAATACAGATTCGAACATGTCGAATTTCTATTAAAAATGCATTCACTCACTTAAAAGTTCTTTTAAACAGGCATTCTATAAAGTAGAAATTTCATCACCTGAAAATCTGTTAAATGAAAATTCGATAAATATAAATTCTATTAAATAAAAGTTCACTTATCTGTACATTATACTATATAAATATTCAATGAAAAAGGAATTATATCAAATAATATTTCGTTTTATTAAGGATTCTATTAAGTATTACTTCGTGTAAATTGAAATTCGGGCAAAAGAAACTGCGTTTAAGTGTCGATTCTATAAAATAGAAATTCATTCACTTGAGAATTCTGTTAAAAGAAAATTCGACTAAAAATGAATTCTATTAAATGAAAGTTCACTTAACTATACATTCTATTATATAAATATTCGATGAAATAGGAATTATATTAAATAACATTTCGTTTTATTAAGGATTCTATTAAAAATTATTTCGTGTAAATTAAAATTCGAGCAAATGAAACTGCGTTTAAGTGTCGATTCTATAAAATAGAAATTCGTTCACTTGAGAATTCTGTTAAAAGAAAATTCGACTAAAAATGAATTCTATTAAATGAAAGTTCACTTAACTATACATTCTATTATATAAATATTCGATGAAATAGGAATTATATTAAATAACATTTCGTTTTAATAAGGATTCTATTAAAAATTATTTTGTGTAAATGAAAATTCGAGCAAATGAAACTTCGCTTAAATGTCGATTCTATAAAATAGAAATTCCATCACCTGGGCATTCTGTTAAATGGAAATTTGATCAAATATATAGTACATGAAATATCAGTTTCAATTGACTTCTGTCAAATATTATTTCTATGAAATGAGAATTCGGCTACAAGAATGTTCTGGATAATGGAATTCGACCAAATGAAAATGCGAACTAATCGGAATCAGAACATAGTCATGCGTCTCCCAAAGAAAATGTCTAATGCAAGGCTCCCATACCAGAATTTCATGGGTCTCATGCATTAGTAGTAAGGTGATACTTCATGAAGTAACCGCAAGGCGCCCCTACTGCTTGTGTATGCGACTTAAACAGCACAAGCGTGTGTACCTTACATTAGTAGTACAGATGGCGCTCATGCTGCTGAGATTTGAAAGTGAACGGACGCGTTCTGTTTGTCCTGCTTGAAATTGTTCTGTTTGGGCGAACCTTTTCGCCTTTAATTAGTTACAAACTATTTGAATAAACTGAACTAGTTAAGTGCTTAAGAAGAAGTGCTGCTGCTTTATTATTTCTCCGTCTTATATAATCAGTGAAATTAATTCTTGATTCTATATAATACTCGGAATTTAAAGTGAATATATTTACAAAAGCTACACGTGGTCTAGAATAATGCAAGATAGCCGTAGGTAATACTATGATGTCGATTATCTCGTCAAGAAGAAGTTTTGGAGACAAGTAGGCAGGAAAGGACTGTTGTTTGCAACAATTATACAAGATACTTCAATACTCTGGCCAACGAATTTATAAGCTGAAATCATACATTTTTGGTATTATCAAATTTTGATCATAACCTGTACTGAAGCAAGTAAGTCTGTTGATCAAGGTCACCTGATATATAGTGAGTGAATCATGATTGCTTGTAATTAAGGCTATTCTCCTCTCTATCCAAATAATCCTTCTCTTTCTTTTTTGCTTATTCTTGATAGAATGGACATATTCTTAAATTTACTTTGTTTTATTTTTGGGTTGGATTAAATGCTTGTCTTTCTTTTAGTTTGTTTGAATTGATTTCGGAGATAAAAAGAGTTTTGGATTTGGTAGAGTAGTACGTATGGTTGCAACACACAACAGCTTTTTCTTTTTATTATTTGTGCTTTACTTAATTTGGATGCAATGTAAATTTGGGCAATTAGAATGAAATAATTCTATTTATTTACTTGATTAATCCGTATACCTGTCGATTTTACTTATTTCAAATGTTTGAAATTTGATAATTTTAGTCGTAAATATGTATTCTCTCTGATGTTATGAAAAAGATGTATTAATATTGATAAGGCATTTGGGGATCGTAGGGTTTGCCAGAAGTTAGTCTTTTGGTAATTTAATTTAATTTAATTAAGACTAAATAATTAATGAATCAGAATACTATTATTATAGGAACTTATGAGTGCGGATAAGTACTCCGGAATTTGAAACGGTTTGATGTGTAAAATTTGAGGTTATGTTGAAATTGCTGGAATGCAAGTTAAATTAGATAATAAATATAACTAAATTCTTATTGTTTCAGCTGGGATTTACGTTAGCCATTGTATGACGACCTTTAATTTCTTGAGAAATGTCTAAAATATACAATGAATTAATTAAGATTAAATATGTGGGCTTTAAGGTCTTGAAATCGAGTTCACATCAAATTAGGTAAAAGTTTATTTCAGACAATCTAACCGAATGGGAGGGAATTAAACAATAGGTCGATTTAAATACCGCTGATTGAGGGGTTTATAGGTTTTTACAAGAAATATAAATTCCGTATTGATGAGGCGCGTTGAAGTTGACGCTTATGTCAAACTATAAGGAATGTAATTTTATCTGTTATGTCTCTGGAAATTTATCTGTGAATAAATAAAAGATTAATTTAAATATTATAAATGGAATTTAAAGGTTCAGATAGGAAATGAATTACTGTTTCACGTCAAAGTGGTTACCTATGCCAGACTTATGAGAGTTTAATTTTGTTTGTTTCTTTTTGTCAATTTATTGTTTTGGACTGAAATATAAGCTAGGTAATAATTAAATTTTATTATTTCAGCTGGGATTTATGATAATTAGTGAAATGATAATTAATGAATAGCGACTAAAATTTTGAGGATGTTTAACAAATGAAATGATTAATTAAACACTACTGATTGAAACTTATAGGTTCGGATAGAAAATAAATTTTGAATTACTGTGGCACGTTGAAGCTGATGCTTATGTTAAATCTATAGGAGTTTGGTTTATTTGTTTCGTCTTTTTGATAATTTATTCGTGATTGAAACATAGGCGAATAAATAAATTGAGGGCAGGGTAAAAACCTATGTCAGGAATAAGACTTGCCTTCTTATTTGCCTGGTTGAATTCATGCTTATTACTGGAGGGGAATAAATAAAGTGAAATGAGAGGCCGGGGTTTCCAGAACCAACGTCTTTTAGCGAACAAAGTAAATATGGGGGACGGTAGGCCAGGTGCGGGTACCCAGATGAATGGGTCCTCATCCTCCTCATCCTCCACCTTTACACAATCGGATAAATCACCCCGACAAACTAAAAGAGTACGTCAAACCTCTCCACCAGACCCTAATAAATCGATTAATTCTCCATCTAGGAAATTTAGAAATATAGTGGTCGGTATGAAGGACAAAGTAAAAGAGATGGAGCGGAAAAGTTCAAAGGTCAATCAGGATGGTGAGAATCCTCAGAACATAGTTCCTCCGGATGGCAAACGCGATAATACTAATTCAGAGGAGACCGGTCCGGGGACTACTCCTCAGGTACTTCCACAGGTGGAGCACTCTTCAGCACAGGGGGGGGGATGTCCCCCCTGCTGATCAGAGCCGGGCAGAAACCCGTTCTCGACAGACGATCAGCCACTACGACCCGTCACTGACCGAAATCCATAAATGGATCTCTCCCACCCCATTTCCTGATAGATATCGCGAGGATGCTGAGGGCCCTTTTCTGGTGCTGATTGAGAGCCTTATTCCAAACAGAAAAATCAGTTCCATTGATCCAATTGAGATGGGAAGAGTGATCCACTCGATAGTCAAAGGTAAACGCCGAATCTATACGAGTGGTGCTAACCAACTCAAGGTATTTTGCGACCTAAGGTCTGATACTGATCTGCTCCTTTCTTCCGAAATAATGTCTACTAATGGCCTAAATGTCTTTATACCCTTGTCCCTTTTAAGAAAAAAGGGATTCATCAAGTTGTCCCACAATTATTCCATTAAAGATATGGTTGAGCGGATTGATCCTTCAGAGCTCGGTAATATTTTAGAGATCAAACGAAGATTTGATAAAAGACACGTCCCACTGGACATAGTGGATGTTATTTTTTGCTCTAACACTGTCCCGCAGTTTGTTCATATTTACGATTTTGGCTTCTCGATCACACCATCAATTCCTGTACCCAAACGATGCTATAATTGTCAGTCCTTTGGCCATGTTACCACGCAATGTAAGGCAACATACCCTTCATGTGAGTTCTGTGGTGGCAGACATAGAACTGACTCATGTAACAACATCCTTCGTAAGGAATTCTGTATAAACTGTTCGGGTCAACACGTTGCCTCTTCTAGGGACTGTCCGGTTTACTGCTTTGAATTCGAGGTTATGAAGGAGAAATACAATCATAATATCTCTAGAGAGGAAGCGATAAGCAAATTGCAAGATAGGGGTATTTTCATGTTTGATGCAAAGAGTATTCGACCATCTTCGGGTTTATCAGAGGGGGAAGTTTCGCTTACTAATCACCCTATGTCTCCCACAAATAGAAATCCGAATCAAGTTTGTAATGTCTCCCAGAACTTGGCCACAGAAGTGGTGGAGGAGGCAATTGATCTATCCACAGAAAATAGAACTGTTGTTGAAGAAATGACTGCCAACCTTAACCTTGAAGAAAATGAGGAGGAGGAGTGCAACATGGAAACAGGAGCAGCAAATTACCTTTAGGGCAATGATCTATCTTGCTCTGAATACTTATGGGAAGCCTCGATCCCTAGATGTAGTTAGATTATAGGATTTTGTAACGCTTATTAGGCTTCTAATTTGGCTTGGCTTGTTTAAGCCCATTTCTGAATTTTATTTTATGTTATTGTAGTTTTAGATAGTTCGTACTGATTTGAGAGATACTGGTTTTCTCTCTGTTGCTTTTGTTTTTATCCTTGAGGGATAGATCTTTGAGAATAGAAATTTCTTTTCTGTCTCTTATGGCCCTTAATCTGGTCTATTTAATTTAAGTTTACTTCTGTGCTTTATTTTGCTTTATTATAGTTTTAGAAGGCTCGTACCGTCTCGAGCAATACTGATTTTCTCCCTGTTATTTTTGATTTCATTTTTCTGGATGGAATTTTGACATGGCTCATACAATTAAAGGAGCCACTTGGAATGCTCGCAGCGTCGTGGACAAAAAAACAAGTGTAACTGCTCTCATTGAGGATCGAGATTTGGACTTTTTAGGTATAACAGAATCCTGGTTGAATAATAACTATCCGGTCTGGGAAATCCAGGGTTTCAATACCTACAGAGTGGACAGATCGAGAGAAAGGGTGGGGGGTGGCACCTTGATCCTAATTAGGAAAGATTTTGTTGTACGGAGGTTAGAATTGAGGGAGACATGGAGAGATTGGATGGAGGTGATTGCCGTCAGATTATCTACAAATAGGGGGGGTCTGATTTTAGTATCGGTTTATATCGCTCCAAACCCGAAGTTACCGGATGAAGCTTGGACTGATTTATTCAGTCAATTGCCCGGAGATGACGAGATCATCTTGATGGGGGATTTTAATGCCCACATTCCTGACTTTGCTCCGTTTAAAATCAATAAGACGGGGAAACAGATCCTAACTATCGTGGAGGATTTTGGTCTCTTCATAGCTAATGACGGAGGAATCACATACAGATCAAAAAGCGTGGATATAGATCAGAGAAGAAAAGAGAGTGTTTTGGATTACATCTTGATGTCTTCCACTCTTTCAGACCTGTCTAACTCTGAAACAGCTATTTCATCGTATAAAAGCGATCATTTTCCTGTTCTGTTTTCACTCAATTTGGAAGCTGAAAAAATTTGTGATAGCTCTTGGAGACTTAGATTGCAGGAGGTCGATTGGCCTAAGTTTGATGAGGTGCTCAGCTCTCGGTTGTCACAGTTAAATGAAGACCAGCAGGACGCAGAAGGAGATATAGAAAGATATGACAAATGGATGGAAATTGTACTCCAGTCCTTGTACGAAGCGGGTGCTTATGTTCCTAGATCAAAATCTAGGGTTTCTAAAGTAAAACCATCCTGGTGGACCCCACTATGCGAACAAACGTTGACGAAATTTAAACAGAGCAGAAGGGCATATTTGTCAAATCGATCCGGAGAAAACTGGATTCTCTTTACAAAAGCCGAAGAAACTATGCAAAGAACTCTTGATGAACAAAAAAAAATTTCATTTAAGGAGCTCTGCGAATCAATTTCTCCGGACATGGGACTCCGAAAGATTTGGGCCCTAATAAAAGCCTTTTCGGGCCGGAAAGCCCCGGCCACAAACATCACGAATGACGTCTGCTCCCCGGAGTTTGTTGAACTGCAGGATGACCTGGTCAGGGAGACTATCCCTCCTGTCCAGATTGATATGGAAACTGAACTCGACGAATCCGATGGCTATAATCGTCCATTTACTGAAAAAGAATTTAGCGCTGCACTCGAATCTTGTAAGAGGGGCTCAGCCCCAGGGTTGGATCTGATTTCTTACGAGGTCCTCATCAAGCTATCTCCTGCAAGGCGTTCCTGTTTGCTGGATATCCTGAACAGATGTTTTTGTACATCTCAGTTTCCCAGGGCTTGGAACGAGGTGTTGGTTAAATTTATCCCTAAGCCTGGTGGCAAGGGACATAGACCAATTTCCCTCACATCAGCCACAGGAAAACTGTTCGAGAAGCTTATTCAGAGGAGGTTGGAGCACTTCTTGGAATCCTCCAATTGCATTCCGTCCCAGCAGGCTGGATTCAGAAAGACAAGATCCACAACTGACTCTGTTGCACATTTTGTAATTGAGGTCTTGGAGGGCTTCAAACAGGGTGAATCAACTGTGGCCTTGGCCTTGGACCTGAAGGGAGCGTTTAACTCCCTGCTACCATTTAAGATCCTGGAGGAATTGAAGGGCTTGAACGTCCCAGGTAGAATTTATAACTTTATAAACTTCATGATATCCCGGCGAAACCTGTTCTTTAAGGTCAATTCTGCAGTTTCAAGGCTGTGTGGGGTGGGGGTGCCCCAAGGAGGGGTGTTGTCCCCACTCTTGTTCAGTGTAGCACTTAGAGGAATTATTCACAGGCTCCCGGAAAGGGTTAAGATTCTACAATACGCGGATGACATTTTGCTATTTGTTAGATCATCTGATATTCATGAAGCTTTGTACTTGTTGGAAATGGCGGTCGAAGGGTTGACTCCGTGGTTATCATCACTGGGGCTAGAGATAGCTCCTAACAAGTGCCAGATGTGTGTGTTCCAGAGGGGTGCGTTCGACCCCGACCTGTACAGGATGGAGGTCGGAGAAGGCGTGGTAGTTTGCTCCCCGGAGATCAAATATTTGGGTATAATTCTCGATTCGAGACTCTCTTGGTCCAATCATATAAACTACCTGGTCAGCAGGGCCTCAGCAGCCCTAAATGTCATGAGAGTTCTGTCCAAAGTGTCCAGAGGAGCCAGCCCTGAGTCAATGCTGGTTGTCTACAGGGGATTGATTCGATCCATTCTGGAATGGGGTTCACAATTTTTCGGGGGCGCCTGTAAATCTTATCTTAAGAAATTGGACAGGATCCAGTATCAGGCCATCAGAATAGCGCTCGGGTTTATGAGGACCACTCCTACCCCGGTCCTTTTATCGGAGGCCAATGAATGTCCACTGGAATTCCGAAGATCTTTTATTACGGAAAGATTTCTGATTAAAATGAATTCCTCTAAGGATAAAACTATTACAGATAAATTAAATTCACTTCTGGTTCCAAAAAGAGGTACTCTAGTTCTTCCAAAATATATACAGAGTTCTTCTCTTCTTACAAATTACCAAGCAATAGGGGACAGACTGGTTTGTTCAGACAAAAATTTACTTCCGGGCTACTTTGATCTTCCTTGGAGAATGGTGGTGGAGGACCTTGACCCCCTCTTTGATGTTCAATCTGGGTGCGATTTCCGAAAATCGATTGATCCGCAATCGGAGTTTTCTAAACACACGAAGGACCTATACCAGGGTTACAGCATTTTTTTTACGGACGGATCTTTTCAGGTGGAGGGCAATCTGTCAGGCTGTTCATTTTTTTGTCCTAATACCAATAAAAGATTTGCGGTCAAGCTAAAGGGTTGTAATTCTCCCCACCTGGCGGAGGTTACCGGCATCTTGAAGGCCTTGGAGTATGCGCAGCGAGAGAACGTTCGCCGAATGTTGATTTGTTCTGATTCGCTGACTGCACTGAATAGTATAAAAGACCTAATGAAAAACTTTTGTTCTGATATCACTATCCACAAGATAATACGCTTAATCTTTGACTTCCTGGATAGAGGGTGTTCGATCAAATTTATGTGGATCCCTGCACACGTCGGAATCAGAGGCAATGAAATCGCGGATGAACTGGCCAGGTTTTCGATTTTGCTGAATTTTCATAGTCGTACTGATTGGTCCGTTGAAAATGTGCTGGTTGGCCTTCGAAGGGCTTTTTCGGGCATTTTGAGGGATAGATGGCCTTATTTCCCGGATAACAAGCTCCAAAGAAGGTATTTTGACAACATTACGTATACTTCTCCCCGTCCTTGGTTTAGGGGTCTGGATCTCCCTCGCAGGACGATCACATTGATAAATAGGATGAGAGCCAATCATATCTGCTCGGGGGAGCATTTTATCAGGATGAACTGGAGCCTGGATCCAGTTTGTAAATGCGGATATAGCCCCAGTAGTATCAGTCACTGGATAAAGGATTGCCCGGTTTTGGAAGGGGGCAGAGAAACATTTAAAGAATTCCTGAGGGTCAGATTCCAGATCACGGATTTGATTAATTTTAATTTTGAGCACGTCTTATTTAATGTCGATTTTATAACAGCGGAGAGAATTAGTCAGTTTTTTTCAAAACTGGAATTAATAATCTAGGTTTAAATTTAAAAATTATTCCCTTGGGGTTCCAAATTCAGGATCATAGGGTTTTATGAGGTGTGTTGTAATCGGCGGATATACAGGATTGATTAACGATTATTTAGTTGAAATATTTAAATGCTTTTAGATTTAGATTTAGATAAGATAGTTTATTAATATAAATAGTTATTTGGCTAATTAATATGAAAGCCTAACTTCATTGGATATTAATTATTCATTTATTTATATAAATGATGAAATGAGCAATCATGTGTAACACTTTAACCAAAATATTAATATGGCCACATAAAAGGCAATTTAGAAATTACCGTTTTATACCTGATTCTTAAATTTCATTTCGTCAAAAATCTAAATGACCCATTCTGACAGGGATGGGCTGGAGGAAGTGCTTCCCTATACTGGTGCATCCATAACCTAATTCCAAAGTCCATAAATATTGATTCACTATAACGAAACATGATTCGCACTGGACCATGGGAACGCTGAATCCAGAGCTCTCTGCAGCATAAATGGAGTCCTTATGTATTTGATCAAAATTAACGCTCCATATTATTTAATAGCTCAATTTGAACGAATTTGAATTGGCCACACCAAGGCCACAAAGAAGAAGAAGAAGAAGAAGAAGAAGTCAGTAGCAAGCGAAGTGACTCTACAAGAAAATCATGAACTACTGGCATGCTATAAAAGCAAGATCCTTCTCTCCGTGTAGATAAAGCAATATAGAATTGTCAGAAGTTGAGGTTATGTTTTGATATCTTTTTCTTGTTTTCAAAAACATTTCAATTTAGTTTAGATAATTCTAAATAAGCTATAACTAATTCCCGATATCTTAGTTGCTAGGTTTATTTAGGCGTGACAAGATTTCTCGAATTTCTAATTTTTTTTTATTTAATTATTAAAAAGTAAACAACTTTTATGGTGACAAATTGGTTTTATTTGGAAGAATGCTTATCAAGGAAATACATTACGGGTAAAAAGCTGTTCCACAATTTCTATTTTTTAAAATAAGAAAGGATTATCTACTGTTGGCAGAAGATAATTATTGAATGAATTTTTATCTTATTATAAAAATACTTTTTATAATTAAGTGGTTAGTTTTAGGCCTATTTTGCTGATTGTGATAATTAATTAAAGAGATTATCTACACTTTAGTGTTAAACATTTTATTAATTACTTCAGCCTGAAATAATTACACCGGTTGGAAAATTTTACTATCTACTGTTGGGCGGTCTCCCCTACTTTATAAAGTAAAGTTATTTCTTTGAAATGAATAGAAAAAAATATTTTCTTGTGATGGAATTTTGTCTCAGAGAATTAGAGTTCCCATTGAGTTATTAATAACTAATTCATAATCAAAGAACCCTCTCTGTTTGAATTAATCAAAAATGACCATTGATTAGACGTTTTTGACTAATTCAGATTTAAAAGGTAGTTTAATTCTAAAGCTACACCTTCAAAATGAAGACAAAAATTGTATATTAATAAGTAACAAGGGATAAAGGCAGACATTTTTAACTATGACATAATCCCGTGTCACTTACGATACTTTTATTTCAAATATATTATTATTGTTCATCTGCCAAAGGGACTATGAGGAAGGGAAAATAGTCAAAGACTTTCGAGTTGCCTATACACATTGTAAAGTAACTTTATTCATGCGATTGTTACATTATTTTCGTCCATTTTGTTCTGCACGGATTAGCCAACGTGCAACATGTTGCACTCGAGACGTGTATAATAACGGGTATATACTACTGTAAAATAAATCTGATAATTTCGGCGAATCCGCACACGAATGTTACAATTATTTTACCCAATTGACCTTTTTTTCCTTGATCGACATTTCCTCATCATTTTGAATCGATTCTATGGAATCCACTTCTACATTGAGAAACTTCCAAGTGGACAGAGAAGCATTGCTACAAACTGACATCGAAATGTAGGCAGGAATTCATTAATTCTGAAGTTTTAAGCTGAAATCTAACAAACCGTTGAGACATGCCTCCAGACAGTGATTCGAATGCGTAAGTATTTCCGGAGTCTCAGAAAAACGACACGGATTCCAAAAACTCTAATCAATCGATTCAATATCTTCAATTGAATGTCGCAAAACATTTCCATATAATTTTTTTTTTATGTAATGCATGAATAAAAAATCCCACTTTACGTGCCAGTGAGATGTACAAAAAGAGGGGTTTTATGAAAAGCCATACTTCAGAAACTACTGAATAAAATCCTCATATTATTTTTCTGAAATCAGATCTACTGACGCGCCATCTGATGGATGAGAACAGCAGTTTCTTTGACAAGCGTTTAGATGAAGCACCTCTTTGTGTGTTTTACTGGTACTAAAGAGAGAGTCTTTATGCATTTATCGAAAAGAGCATTGTGTGATACTAATAATGAAGGAATGGAATTCAGATAAAAGCAATCTCATTGCAATACTCGGATTTGTGTAAAGTCCGTTCTTCACACTAGTATCACAAAGTGCTATTGTTTTTTTTTTTTTATTAATTCAAGAATCCGCGCACCTTGGAAGCAAGAGTTAGCTCCAGTTTTGACAAATTTGCACTACTCCCGAAGACGCCGTGAACGTGGTTCGGGTGATGAAAGAGACGACACCCCATTCAGGGTGAGCATCGACGTTTCGCGTCGACGCCAACAAGCTGCGTACCAAATACCCGTGGACGGAAAGCTTTCACTGATTTTCCGTCTTTATCAACGTTTTACAAGATGGTGACTGCAGCAAAAAGCACAGCCGTCATTTCGTGCTGTGCACAAAACCAAGAGATTCATATCTCGAGAAATGGAGTGAAACCCGCGTTGCGGGGGAATCGGACGTCTCTTCAACGTATGTCGCGCATTCGCACAAATTGCTGGCCAACCGTATTCAAATCTCCGTTAATCACATTTACATCGGTCGACAATTTGCTTAACTTACATTTAAATTCATCAACATCACAGTCCATACTATCGGTCATTACAAAGTCGATGTCATTCAGCACAAGCTCCTCATTTGGATTATGGGTAGGTCGATTTCGCGGTCTTGGAACCTGATCCGCTGGCTCCATTAAAGACGAATGTTTTTTGCGTTGGTGCTGTAGTAATTTGGCCTGTAAACAGATGAATAAAGATTTTTTAATACCTCAATAGACTAGTTAACCCCTTCGGCGGCATGACGCCAATTTAACGGCCAAAATTGGCGTCATACCGCCGAAGTGGTTAAAAAACAGACACACACCAAAAAAAAGGTCATGACCCAGAGGACAAAACCCATATATTCCTAGGTTTTTGGCAGGCACTTAGCTAGGAATTATTATTCTCGAGAAAAAGTATCCAACTTTGAAAAGTTATTGAGTAGAAAAAAAAATTTAAACGAGTAAAAAAAATAATTCCTGAAGTTCATCAATAGTTTATGTACGACAGCTTCAATTGTATTCAAATTTCGTATTTTTATACTAAAAATGAATAAATCAAAACTCCATATATATTTTTGACATGATTCACAAATTCAAAATGGCGGATCCAATATGGCGGACGAATTTTTAAAAATTGACTGATTTTGCATGAATCTTGGTATATTGGGGTTTTCATGGTCGCTGATTTCAAATTTGAAGTCAGATTTGGAAAATTCAAGATGGAGGATACAATATGGCAGTCGATTTAAGATTTCAAATTAGTAAACCCAAAAACCTCCGAGTAACAAGATACAGGTAAATTCGAACAATATTTGAAAATGCATCCGTCACAATAGATTCGAAATTATTAAATTTGAAATATAAATAAAAAATTTTTATTTAGTTTTTACCCCGAAGTAAAAAGTTTCATGCACATTTAGTAACTTTTTAGAAATTTTGTCACCATATTGGATCCGCCATTTAACATTTTTAAAAAACGACTTCAGATTAGTAATCAACAACCGTGAAAACCTCCAGATTGAGATACCAAGTTTTATAAAAATCCATCTATTTATTAAAAATTTGGCCGCCATATTGGATCCACCATTTTTACTTTTTAAAATTTGACTTCGAGTTTGGACTCAGCGACTCCAAAAACCCCAATATACTAAGATTCATACAAATTCGTTCAATTTTTAAAAAAAATTCTGCCATATTGGATCCGCCATTTTGAATTTTTCAAATCTGACTTCAAATTTGAAATCAGCGACCCCAAAAATCCCAATCTACCTAGATTTATGTGAATTCAGATAATTAGAAAAAAAATCGTCCGCCATATTGGATGCGCCATTTTGAATTTTTCAAATCTGACTTCAAATTTGAAATCAGCGACACCAAAAATCCCAATATACCAAGATTTATGCGAATTCAGATAATTTTTAAAAAAAATCGTCCGCCATTTTGAATTTTTAAAATCTGACTTCGAATTTGGACTCAGCGACTCCAAAAACCCCAATATACTAAGATTCATACAAATTCGTTCAATTTTTAAAAATTCGACCGCCATATTGGATCCGACATTTTGAATTTTGAAAATCTGACTTCGAAATTGAAATCAGCGACTCCAGAAACCCTAGTATACCAAGTTTCACAAAATTTTGATTATTTGATTCTGAAATTCATTAGTTTTTTTTTTTTTAGTTGTTCGTCTCTCAGGAGAGCATTTCCATGGTAAGTCATCATGGAAATTTCCTTATGTTATGGGATTTAGATCAAATTTCGCTTACTTGTAGTCCTTGATGTAACTAAAAAAATTGTGAAGCTTCTTTTAAAAAATATTAATAATTGTAGGAGATATTCAACTTTAAAATTTTTGAACTTTTTATTTTTGAGACCACATAACTTTTGAATGATAAGAGAAATAAGGGTCAATTTTTTTTAAATTGTTCGTTAAAAGACACACTTATTACTAAATTAAGTTTAAAACAATATTAATTTAAAGTTTTGTTGATATTTAAAGAAAAAGTTTTGTTTTCTGTTTTTTGAAAAATCTCCAATTTTCATTTTGTTAATATTTTTTGTAGTGATGTAGTGTACTTACCTCAAGACACCCTGTGAGTTTCAAAATGGGATGAGCATAACTTTCCACGGAATAAATAAAAATGTATGACAATTAAGACTAATTCTTCGCTAAATCAATTAAAAAAAATAACAAACGAGCATCTCTCGAAAAGAACAAAGTTCGAATCATACAGATTTAACGTTACTTGTAATACATTTTTATTTATTTCTTGGAAAGTTATGCTCATCCCATTTTGAAACTCACAGGGTGTCTTGAGGTAAGTACACTACATCACTACAAAAAATATTAACAAAATAAAAATTGGAGATTTTTCAAAAAACAGAAAACAAAACTTTTTCTTTAAATATCAACAAAACTTTAAATTAATATTGTTTTAAACTTAATTTAGTAAAAAAAAAAATAAAAAATTTTAAAGTTGAATATCTCCTACATTTATTAATATTTTTTAAAAGAAGCTTTAGAATTTTTTTAGTTACATCAAGGACTACAAGTAAGCGAAGTTTGATCTAAATCCAATAACATAAGGAAATTTCCATGATCACTTACCATGGAAATGCTCAGGACTGTAAAATTTGATTTTTTAATTTTTTTTATCTTTCGGCACACTTTTCTCTTTAACTACTAGGGGAGAGTCGGATAGCCCCGGACACTTAAGCTTTTTTAGTTATAAATTGTAAAATAATGTTCATAAAACTAATGTTTCAGGTTTTTTATAAGTTTAACATCATTAGTAACACTTTTAAAAAGCAAATTTAAAATATAAACATATAGGAATTAATAAAATTTAGAAAATATATTACGCTAAAAATGGTTATAAAAAAAAAGTGTCGGGTACCTCCGGACACTCAGAAAATTGTTAATTAAAAATTTTAAAAAGTACTTCTGAAGTAGAATACCTGATTTGTAACTATTATTTATACATTTCCTATACTTTTATTATGGATTAAACACTTCTTCTTAATCTTATATATTTCGCAATTAACCAAATATAAACATTAAAATTTTATTCTGACAGAAACAAGTGACTTCTACTATGTAAATTATGTCTGGTAGTATACGACAAAATATGTCCGTGGCTACCCGACGATGATATATTTCAGTAAATTTGCTATAAAAAGAAAGAAACTTTAAATGAACAAACAATATTAACAGATTTCATTGTCTGAAAGTACATTTAGGCATTGCTGAAAAGAAAGAAAATTATATTTGACATTTTGAAGTAAAAATTGTACATTAAATATGGTCTTAAATTCTTAAAAAGTCATTGATTTGGAAGGAGTGAACTTGAAAATACGATTTTCTATTAATCCCATTAATGATAATAGACCATATTTTCAAAATTACATTTGATGAACATTTTAAACGATACAAATGTGATTTTAGACTTAGAAAGTAATTGGTTTATTCTATTTCACGTGTGTCCGGGGCTGCCCGCTGTCCGGGGCTGCCCGTATCTCCCCTAAACCGATTTACAAGTTTATTTTTTAATTTGTTCAGTAAGGTTTCAAGATTACGAATAAGAAGTTTGACATCATTTTGAGTTTTATAAACGGAGATATGAGTCATTTAATCAGAGAAATTGGGAATGTTATTTACATTTTGGTATAAATGTTTATAAAAAAGTATCTATTTAGGATAACGTCTTATTACTTCTTATTTATATAATTGATTATATTAGTAATCGAACAAAACAAGGAAGAACGCAATTGGAATAATAGTTTTCGAGAAAAGTTTACCCAAAGTTGACTCTTTTTGCATTGTTTTAAGGTGACTTAGGCGTCCCATTAACCCCCGTTAGGTGGAAGGGGGGGACTAGGGGGAAAATGGGCAAGGACCCAATGTTATTATAGTCATATTCGGTTTCAGCGAGCCCAAAAACCTAGGAATATATGGGTCTGTCCTCTGGGTCAGAACGTTTTTTTTTTGTTTATATTTTGTTTAATAATAAAGTAATTTGATTAATTTAATTAGTCTATTGTTTTGTTATTTTTGTTGTTAGGTATTTCTCATTAAAATAACTTGGCGATAGGGTTTTGTTTTTGTATTGTTTAATTGTTTTGATTAAATTTAAATCTAAATTTTAAACATAAAAGTAAAGAAATGCGTCCTAATACATAGTTGCCCTATATATTACTAGTTTTTGTGATTCCCGCTACTCCAGTTGAAGTAAGTTCAACTCCAATTTTTTTACTTGTAGGGGAGAGTAGGGTAGTCCAGGACACTTAAGCTTTTTAAATCATAAATTGTAAAATATTGATCTTAATTTTAATGTTTGTGTGTTTTTTATAGTTATGGTATCATTACCAATACTTTTAAAAAACAAATTCAAAAAATAAACACACAGGAAATAAAAGAATAAGAAAACAAAATTTCATGCTAAAATTTGTTATGAAAAAAAAGTGTCGGGTATCTCTGAACACTAACAAAATTGTTATTTAAACGCTAAGAAAAGTGCTTTTAAAGTAAAAGACCTGTTTTACAGATATTTTTAAATCATCCTCTGTCCTTCTGTCAGGAATTAAAAATTTATTTTAACTTTATATAATTTATGATGATTGTAAACCAATTTTCGTTCAGAAAGTTGAAATTTTAAATCAATAATTTACCCATTCAATATTAAACATTTTTAATTTTTACAGTATCCCTTTCCCAGAAGATTAATTTTCTTTTATCAAAAATTAAGAAAAAACGGTCAAGCTTCCACTAACCATAAAGAATATCGAACTGTTACACGATTTTAAAAAATTCTAAAGTCACCTTTTTTTTTGGACCACCCTAATAAGCATACGGACAACCTTATTAGAATTCATTTAACTTAAACGTTTAGTAAAAGACTATGTTAACTTGATATGGGAAATAGTAATTTATAAATAAACCCTTACCAACAAAAAGAAAAAGAATTTTTAAACATTACTTACTTTACTAGCGTATTGCTTGTGACACCACTGACAGCCTTGAGGAGTTGTTGTCACACTTCCAACAGTTTGACTGAAAGTAGAATTTGGCAAGCCTGGAATGTCTGTTTCCTTATGACGATTACTTGGTGGAAGAGCAGCACCTGGATGATTCTTCATAATGTGTGCTTTTCTTTTACTACTGCTCTTATAAACCTGCAAATATTTTTAGCGTTTTTTTTTTGTTTTAAAAGAAATTAATAAGTAAATCTATAAATGAATCGGGATCGAACAAAAATTAACCATTGATACAATGTTTATTTCAGGAATCACAGGACCTATTGATATTAAAAAAGGTGAATAGGTGCGAATTTTTTCAAAAATAGGGAACAAAAAGGGGACAGAAAATTTGCTTTAACTTATGTACTTGAAGATTTTTTACGACTTTTTTATTTACAAATTTTAAATATGGAAATATTATATAGGGCTGCTAGCGGACTTGTCGAATGAAAAAAAATATATTACTGATATTAATTTGGGGCCCGCCAGCAAGTAAATAATTAATAAGGGTCCCCAATATCAAATTTGAAAAAAAAAAATTTGTTAAATGAGAAACCTAATTGGAAAATTAATTAAAAATCAAGAAATGAAGATAAAAATTGAAAATTTAAAACAAAATAATTGAGATTTAAAGAAAATAATTGAAAGTTTAAAGAATACTTGTAATTACAAGAAAATAATTGAAGAATGACAAAAATAAGTCAAATTTGACGAAAAAAAAATGATTCAAACTTAAAAGAACATAATTTAAAAAACGATAAAAAAATTACATATGTAGAAAATATGTAGAAAATAGTTAAAAAATTACAAAAAAAATGAAATTTGAAAAAAAAATTAAAGAGAAATATAATTCAAGAAATGAAATAAGAAATAAAAAATATACCTATTACATTAATTGAAAAATTAAGGACATAATTGAAACGTGAAGAAACTAATTGAATAATGTCATAAATAATTGAAAGCTGGTGTAAAAATTAAAAATTTATAGACAACAATAATAAAAAAATTGAAGAAAATGACATTTAAAGAAAATAATTCCAAAATGTCAAAAATATTTGAATAATGACAAAAATAATTGTAGTTTGAAAAAATATTAGAAGTTTGAGGAAAATAATTAAAAGTTGAAGATATTAATTGGCATTTGAAGAAAATAATTGAAATTTAAAGAGAATAATTAAAAAATGTCAAAAAAATTAAATATGTGGAAAGGAATTGAAATTTGTAGAAAATAATTGAAAAAAGTGTAAAAAATTATAAATTTGAAGACAATACTTGAAAAATTGAGGAAACAATTGAAATATTAAGAAACTAATTGAATAATGAGATAAATAATTGAAAGCTGGTTTAAAAATTTAAAATTTTTAGACAATAATTGAACAATTGAAAAAATATTGGAAGTTTGAGGTAAATAATTGAAAGTTTAAGAAATTAATTTAAAACTATTGTAAATTTTTTTTAATTTCTTGACAATAAAGAAAATTGAATAAAATAATTGAAATTTGTTAAAAATAATTTTAAAATGTTAAAAATAATAAAAATATGAAGAAAATAATTGAAAAATAACAAAAATAATTGAATAATGACAAAAGTAATTGAAATTTGTGTAGAAAATTAAAATATTTCTGCCAATAACATAAGGACTAAAAACATAATTGAAAATTTAAGAAAATACATGAAATATTACAAAAATAACTGAAAATGTATTTATGTATTAAATAAAACTAAATAAATAAATAAAATTTGTGTAATAAATTTAAAGCAATAATTTAAAGTTTAAAGAAAAAAATTGAAATTAAATAGATTAATTAAAAAATGGCAAAAAATTTAAATATGAAGAAAGTAATTAAAGTTTCTAGAAAATAATTGAAATGTGTAGAAAATAATTGAAAAAGTTGTAAAAAATTAATAAATTCGTGCCAATAATAAAAAGAATAAAGAAACTTTTTTAAATTTGAAGAAAATAAATTAAAACTGGTGTCAAATTTAAAAATTCATGACAAAAAAAATTGAATATAATATTTGAAAATTGTAGAAAACAATTCTAAAATGACAAAAATAATAGAAATATGAAGAAAATAATTTGAAAATGCCAAAAATACTAAGAAATATCTCAAAAGTAATTGAAATTTTTAAGCAAATAATTAAAAAATAACAAAAGTAAATTGAAACTTGTGCAGAAAATTTTAATATTCTTGGCAATAATTTATAGATTTTAGAATATAATTGAAATTTTAAGAAAATATTTTAAAAATGACAAAAACAAATGGAAACGTGTGTAATAAATTTAAATATTCCTGACAAGAATTTAAAGACTGAAGAAAATAAATGATATTCGAGAAAATGAAATTCAAAATATTAGAAATACTTGAAAATTGACAAAAGTACTTTAAAAAATGAAAAAGATAGTAGAAAAGAGATGTGGAAATTAAATATTTGTAGACTGTATTTAAAAAATTGATGATGTAATGTAAATTTTTTGAAAACTGAATTTTTTACACGAGATTTGTCATTTGGGAGAACCCGAAAATCCTCGGCAATCGTGATTCAAGATGATTAATTCAAAAATATGGAAAGTCACAAATTTGAATTTATATCCAAAATTTTGAAAAATTAATTTTTGACATCGGAATCTTTATTTGCGATCTCAAAAATCTCCAAATAAGATTTGTTGAATTTTCTTGAATATTTATGCGATAAAAGATTGCACATATTGCAATGTATTATTTCTAAATATTTTTTATAACATCCGACATTTTGAAAATTTAATTTCTTTAAACATCATATCTTAAAATATGGCTAAAAATGAAGAAATTTATGACCTAAAATATTTTTAGCTTATAAATTTAATAAGTTGGGAATTTTTTTTTAAAAGTTTATTTTTTCCCATGAATTTTTAATGGGGATTTTCTATCGATTGCTGATGCAGGTTAATATAAATCAATTGGGCTGGGGTTTTATAAAAAAAATTTTTTTTATATTGAACTGCTAAATAGGGGAAATAGGTGCAAAATTGTAAAATAGGGGAAAATAGGTGAATAGGGGACAACCTGTGATCCCTGTTATTTTAATACATTCTCATAATAAATTAAATTACATAAAATTGAAATTCATACCTTCTCGCAATACTGACAATAATAATCCCTCGTTTGTCTTAAAATTGGTAAATTAAGTTCAGGTACAGATTCTGGCGGAACATCTGGATGTCTTTTCGCCAAATGATTGACGAGCATTCCTCTTCTTTTGAAACCAACCAAACATTGATGGCATTTGTACACAAAGCGATCATACTCGGTGGGATTAACTTTTGGCACAAATTTCTTCACTTGATTAATCGGTGACGTTGGTTCTTTACTGGGCCTCTGCGAATTGTGCATCCTCGTAACATGCTCCTTCAATTTGTCCTTTCTTTTAAATCGTTTTCCGCAAATGGCACATTGAAATTCTCTAAATTAAGGAAAATTTCAAAAATCAATAATAACAAAATCGTTTAATGTAATACAAAAAGAAAAATTAAACAAAGAACAAATAATGATAAATAGATTAAAATAATAGTCACCTATGATCTGAATGTCGCAATAAATGCATTCGTAATTTATCGACCGTGGGAAAGCGTTTCACGCAGAATGTACATTTATGTTTGCGTTCACAGTGATGAGCTCTGATGTGTTTGCGAATAACAGAATATTTAGTAAAGTTTCGCTGGCAGTGTGGGCATGTGAATGTATCATCCTCATTTCTGTGAGTTTCCACGTGATCCTTTAGCATCAAAATCTGGTCGAAGAGCTCCTTACACATTGGACACTCAAACATTTGTTTTTCTTCTGGAAAAATAAACACAAATGAAATAAATAATTAGGTTAAATGAAATTCAGATATATGGAAATTTGGTCAAATTAAAATTCTATCAAATATAAATTCCTGCAAGACAAAATTCGGACAAATAAGGATTCAGTCAATCTGTCATTTAACATTCGGTTAATTGAGGATTCTGCTAAATTAACAATCCGTTAAATTTAAATTCTTTTAAACAAAAAATCGGTTAAAAAGAAATTCTGTAAAATGAAAATTATGTTAAATTTGAATTCGGTGATTTGAAAATTCTGCTTTAATAAAAATTCGGATTAATTGACGTTATTTAATATATTAAAAACTTACTTCTGTGAGTTTTGAGATGGCAAGAGAGGGCCGAATTATTCATGAATCGTTTGTAGCAAATATTGCATGGCAGTGGTTTTTGGTCTTCAGCACCGTGAACCAAACAATGTTGTTGCAGCCGTACTTTAGTAGCAAAACGTTTATAGCACATTGAGCATTTATAGGCAGCCGAAGAAGTAGAGTTTGCAGCCTTTTTTAGTGGTGTCTTTCCATGTTGCAATACATGTTTAATAAGATCGCTCTGCTTCTCAAATTTAACTCCGCACTCAGAACAAGCGACAAATTTGCATCCATTTTCTGATCCGTTGACATTGTGAACACTTTTATGAAGATCGAAAAGAGATTCTTTATAAAAAGTCAGATTACACACTGTACATTTCCATTCAGAATTTTGACCAGAATTTTCCTTTCCTTTTTCCTTCTCCTTTTCCTGCTCCTGTTTCTTTTCATTCTCTCTAGAATTGTCACCCTGACAGACTTTGGCATGTCTACAAAGATTATTCGGATACAAAAAGTTTTCTCCACATTTAGGACATTCGTAACGTGCTGCTTTGTTATTCGGATGAATCAATAAGTGTCGTTTCAAACTGTAACTTCTTGAAAATACTTTGGAACAGTGCGGACAGGAGTAGAGAATTTTTTGATCGTTGACGACTTTAAAAAGTTTGCTGAAATGGAAATTATTTAATAATAATACATGCTTTTTTATTTAAACTTACTAAACAATTTTTTTAAATAGATTTAACAGAAATTCAAGGAATGAATTTTAAAAACAAAAACAAAAAATGTTACATCCAGCAAAGAGAAAGAGTATATTCAAAAATCAAGAAGAAAATGAATAAGGGAAAACCAGAAATTTTTTATCTAAATATGAAATTAATAAAACGTTTTAAAGAAGAACTAAAGAAAACATGAGATAAACTATTATATAAACAAAAATATTAGAAAGTCTATAAAAAATATATAAATCTAGGCAAAAGTAAGAAAATTTAAGATGTCAAAAAGTATTAAGAAATTAAAAAAGTAAGAACAAAACAACAAATACATCTACAATAATTTTTAATACAATTTTATAATTTTGCAGAAATTTTGTAGACACCATTTAATTAATAAAATGAAATTTATCCATAAAATTAATGAAAAATGATTATTTTATTAAACATTTAATGAAGAAGATTGAAAATATATTTGAAAAATTTTCGAAGCAAATAAAAAAATGATAAATTAAACAAAGAAATAAATAAATATAGAATTGAAACAACGAAAGATAACAAAAGTAAGTGTTTCTAATTTTTTCAATTGTTTGCTTCTAATTAAAAATATTTTTTAATTTCTTTTTTTAAAAATTATTTTTTCTAATTTCTAATTGTTTTCTTTAAATTAAAAATTAAAAAAATGTTTTTTTGAATTAATTTTTCTAATTTCTAATTGTTTTCTTCAAATTTCAATTGCATTTAAAAGTTTTTTTTTTTTAATATTTTATTAAATATTAATCTTTTCTTGCCTTTGTTTATTTTCAATCATTTTCTTTAATTTTTAATTCAAATTTGATAAAAAATGAAAAACTACTATTAATTCCGTAAATTTCTATAGAAATATATAACGTATATATTTTCTACAGATCAATACCCAGATTTTTCTTTAATGATAACATTTTTCTTATTCGAACAAATTATAATTATTTAACATTCAATGCTTTTTCTTTAAATCTAGTTAAAATCTATGATTTTCATTTAATTTTAACAAATTATAGCTTATTTTTCTCGTTGAAACGTTCTCTGCAGTTTTATTTGTTGGATTTTGTTAAAGAATATTTCGTTTACAAGTTATTATTTGTCAAAAATTTTTTCTGGAAAATGTTTCAAAATTTGGTGAAGTTGATTTCAATAACATTTTTGTTTTTGTAAAAAACGACTTTCTAGTTTGAGGTTATGTAAATGGAGAGAACCTCCTTAAATATTTTCTGTAAAATTATTTTAGATATATGTTAGGTGATTTTTGGATATTAAAAGGAGAATGGAATAAAATGGGAATAGGTGAAAAATAAGTCAGTGATCCCTGAAAACTGTCGAAACTTACTTGGAAGAGATGTGTAACTTTCTACGTTTACTTCGAGCTTTTGGTTCATTTTGTGGACTATCGTGAATATTCAAGTGACTCTGTAGTTTTCCTGATGTTGGGAAGAGGCGGTTGCATTCGAAGCAAGGCCATGAATCGCCGTTTGAGTCTAAAAATACACACGAATAAATCCTTCGATTTTAAAATAATTAAATAAAGAAAAAACGAAACTTGCGAGTTAAAATAAATCACTAATTTCAAAAGGAAACAATCCAAATAATAAATTTAATCATACCATTTGCGTTTTCAGAATCAGCTTCGAGAATTTGTAAATTTCTCTTTTTTGCGTATTCTGGATTAGGCCCAGCTCTCAATTCCTCTTTTGGTAGAATATCTCGAGTCGTGAGGAAGAATATACCATCGTTTTGCTGACAAATCATTAAATTTTGGTCTTTGTAAGTTTGAGCCGGTCGGACGAAACGCATCCAATTTGAAGTATCTACAAATTTCCCAACAGAAAAAAGCATTTTTTAAACAAGTGAAATTTTAAATTCAAATCTTTGGATTACTTTAATTTGAAATAAAATTTTCCTGAAAATTATAATATTTGCATCAGGGCTGTAATTGATTTAAAATGATTTAAATCACTGAGGCATTGGCATTAAAATCAGGATTTAAATAAAAAAAAACTTTACAATTCTTCGGATATTTAATATTTGCATGTAAAAAATCGCAAAAAATTGAAAAATAATAATAAAAATTTGTGGATAGATCTCGAAAATTTCAATTTTAATAATTTACTCTTTATGAAATTAAAAAAATTATGCTAATACAAATGATCAAAATACCTACGATCAACAAATTTTTGGTATGAAGATAACAAAAAAAAAGTACTAAATTTTTATATTTTTAAGTGATTGTAATTTAAATAAATTTTAAACATCAAATTCAAACCTTTAAATTTCAATTAATTCAAATTTAAATGCATAATAATTAAATAATATTAATTATTTTCCATATTTACAAAAATAATCCTTTTCTTAATTCTTACAAACTTTCTAAGAGATTTCACTTTTTGAAACTGTTTAATTTGTATCTTATGATTTGTTATTTTTTTTTGTATTTGTCTTTTTATTTTAGAATTTTCTTTAATTTTCTACTTTTTATGCAAATTATTTAAAATATAACTTTACACAATTTCGATATTATAACATTCACTAAACTTTTTATTACTTTGATTTTCTTAATTATTTCCATATTTTTAAAAATAAATACGCTCATTTTTTTGTAAATTTAGTCAATCTGTTTTCACATCTTGCCTATTTTGTGCAAATTTACTTATTCTTTCATAAATTTTTTAAATTTTATTTATTTTTTTAAATTTATTGTTGGACTTGTTTTAAGTGAAATATTATAGAAATATTTTTGGTTTAATTTTTCTAAACTTTTTTTAATTTTAACGGATTTTTAAATTACTTTTGTGAACATTTATTTATACATTTTTTTTTATTTTTATTAATTCCAGTTTTTTAGCAGACTCTTACCAAATTTTTTTAATTTTTGTACTTAACTTTTTAAATTTTTTTTACAGCTTGCTAGATTAAGAAAAAAAAACATTTCTCCATTTTCTTCTTATTATTTAATATTGTTGTTTCCCAATTTTTTAGTCCCTCTTTGCATTTTATTTTAATTAATTCTTTCATTTTTGTCATCATTTTTCTATTTCTTAGAAACGAGTTTCCATTTTTTAAATTGTTTATTTTTTATCTTATAATTACGAATTTTTTAAAACATTTATTCGATGCTTTTATCTATATTTTAAAATTTTTTTAAATTTTTTTGCTTGCTTAAAAACTTTTATTCTTTTATTTTATTTTATATTATATAAATGTAACCTTGAACTAAATATTCTTATTTTAACATCGTTCTTCTATTTTATAAAATTTGTTTTCTTTTACAATTTTTTTGTATTTTCGAAAATTTTATTTATTCTTCTTTTTTTTAATTTGAAAAATAATTATCTAATTTCTCTACTTTAAAATTTTTTTCTCTTTATCAATATATTTTACCGTTTTTTTAATTATCTTCTTATTAATTTTGTTAATTTAAAAAAATTCCCGTAAATAGTTTAGTTTTTTAAAAAGAGTTTCTAATATTTTATATATTCTCATTTCATTGTTTCATTCTTGTGTTGTGTTTTTAAAATTTTGTCTTTCTTTCTTTAATAAAATTCATACCTTTATCTATTTAAAAGGCTTGTTTAATAGAATATTTCCTTATCCTTTTAAGTTCTTATGTTTTTTATTTTTACAAATTATTATTTTTTCACTGCTTTTATCTAAAAGTAAATTTATTCAATTTGATTTCACATCTCCTCTATTTTTTGCAAATTTACTTATTCTTTTATAAAATTTTTAGATTTTTTTTATTTTTCTAAATATATTGTCGAACTTTATTTAAGTGTACTATTATAAAAAAAACATTTCTCCATTTTCTTTCTACTTATTTAATTTTCTTGTTTCACAATGTTTTTAGTCCTTCCTTGCATTTTATTTATTTAATTCAATTTTAATTTTAATTAATTCTTAAATTTTTGTCATCATTTTTCTATTTTTTAGAAATATTTTTCCTTTTTTTAAATTGTTTAATTGTTAACTAATAATTGCGAATTTTTGTAAACACTTATTCGTTGCTTTTATCTACATTTTTTAAATACTCAATTTTCTACTTTTTTGAAGACTTTTATTCTTTTATTTTATATTTTTATGTAAATTTAATCTTGTACTAAATATTCTCATTTTAATATCGTTCTTCTATTTCATAGAATTCTATTTTTTTTCAACTGTTTTAAAACTATTCAAAAATTTTATTCATTCTTTTTCTTTCAACTTGTGAAATACATAATTATCTAATTTTTCTAATTTAAACATTTTTTTCTCTTTTCTATTTTAATGTTTTTTTAATTATCTTCTTGTTTATTTTTTTAATTTAAAAAAAAAATTCCGTAAATAGTTTAATTTTTTGAAAAGAGGATCTATTTTTAAATATATTTTTATGTCACTGTTTCATTATTATGTTGTTCTTTTAAATTCTTCTTTTTTCTTTATTTCTTCTTTTCTTTGTCCATGGCTTTTTTATTTAAAAGAATTTTCATACTTTTTTAATTAACTGTTTTCTTATCTTTTTACGTTTTTTTTTATAATTTATTTCTTCGTTGCTTTTACCTAATTTCTTTAATTTTGCAATCATATGAATTTGATGAGATATTTTTGAAATCTTCTCATTTCTTCGATTTAATTTATTTGATTTTTATTAAATGATTTATTCTTCATTATTTCTTATTAAATGTTCTCAGTTTAAAAAATAAACTACTTACAAATAAACATTAGAAAATTGTATTACTGATTTTATAAATTTAAAAAAAATCAATTTTTAATTTAAATAAAAAAAATTCAATTTAAATAAAAAAAAATCGGACTTCATTGATTTTTATCAGCCCTGATTTGCAATGTACGAGAAATAGGTATCAATGATGAAATAAAGTAAATTAAAAATGAACTCACTCTCGTTCGACACGTCGACTCTGAAAAAGTCACCGTCTTCATTCTCGAACAATAGAGGTAAAGTGCTAACAAACGGAGTGCGATCATAATCGCACAAAACTCCTTCAATTGGACCAAATTGTGTTCGTTTTCGAATAATTTTTTTCGCGAAAACTCCAAATTCTTGACCTAATGTTCCGTTTGGACCTAATTTATTAATAGATAAATATGAACTAGGAAGAGTTGCTATCGCTCTCGAAGGAACTGGTTGATCTGCAATTGTTTGAACATTATGAGACAAACATCCGTCTTCATCTGCGCAAATGTTGTCGCATTCCTTGCACCCTAAGCAAACAATTTTAAAATAAAAAATTAAATATTTCTTTCTATAAAATAAGAACTATTTTACATTTGTAAATAATAATTATTAAAAAAATGCATTGTTACTTACAAAAAGTCTTTTTGTCGTTTATTTGTCGTTTAGATCTTCGGACAACTTTCTTAGGAACTTCTTCCTCTTCCACTTCTTTTTCTTCTTCCTCCTCTTCTTCTTTTTCTTCTTCTTGATCTTCTTCCTCTTCTTCTTCTTCATCCTCTTCTTGTTCCACTTTTAATTCAAGAAGATTGTCAACAATTTTCATGGTTTCTAAAACCTTTTCTGGCTCAACTGTCGAGCAGAGATCCAGCTCTTCGCTAGAATTTAGAGTCTGCATTGGACTCGGAATATAACTCTCGTTCATTTCTAAATTTTCACTCTTAAACGAGTTCATAACACTGATTTGATCGTCGTGCATTACAAGAAAATCACGAGTAAGTGTAAAGTCAGAACCTGTTAGCATCAGTGGAGGGGCCGAAGGTTCTAATTCAGAGTTGGCACCTGCAATCAATGCAATTCAAATAATTAAATACCACAAATAATCAAAACGGTAAGCACGAATATTTTTGTTATTTTATAAATAATTTGCAGGGTGTCTAGCAAATCATTTTGAATTTCTCGGCAAATTCTCAGATTTCCCAGATCGTAAAAAAAAAAGAAAAAATTTAAAACATGAGAAATACTATGAAAAAAAGAAAAAAATAAATAAATTACAGAAAAAGTAAAAAATACTGAATAAATGAAAAAAAGTGACAACATTAATTTACTGAACAAGAAAAAATGAAAACTTTCAGCAAAATCTAACAAATTATGAAAAAACGATAAAATTCCAAAAACCTATTAAAAACATTATTGTTGCTGCAAAATTAAGAAAGTTGAATGTAATCTAGTTTAAAATGGGAAAAATTGAAAATAAAAAGAAAGTGAAAAAAGCAGATTTCGAAGCGTAGATTAGGAGACTAAAAAAATTGTAAAAAGTGTCCTCAAAATTAAAAAAAAGTGGCAGAAAAAATAGCATATTAAAAATAAAAGAAAATTAGCTTTAAAAAAAACGATAAAGTTTAGATTCATTGAAATTTGCATAAATTAAAGCTATGTTATTGATTATAAGAAAATGTAGAAAAAAGTATCGAATAAATGTTTATAAAAAGTTAAAAATTAGAAAATAGAAAATAAACAATTTCAAAGAAAGGAGAAAATTTCTAAAAAATAGAAAAATGATGATTAAAATGAAAACTTTATAAAAAGTTTAATGAATGGAAACAGAAATTATAAAAGAACGAAAAAAATTTTAAAAAAAGGAAGGAAATTTAGAAAGAGGAAAAAAGTTCTCTAGAAGTAAGAAAAAGTAAAATATAATGAAAAATATTTTAAGATTGGAGAACATATCTACAAAAAAAAATTTAACAACCTGTGAGAAAATGAAAATATTACAAAAAATATTTAAGAATTGTATTAACAATATTTTGAATTTCCAGGTTTGCTAGACATCCTCTTAAAAAATCAGAAAACATAGTTTAAACTAAAGAAACTAACTAGAAAATATAAAAGTATATGTCTAAAAAAAAGAGAAATTTACGTTAGAAATGGTTAAATCTGCAGCAAATAGAAATAAAAATTAAAAAAGAAAATGATAAACTAGAAAATATTAGAAAAATCAATTGAAATTGAAGAAAAACTTACCAAGTAAGAAAATAAATAAATAATAAGAAAATCATTAAAACTGTAGATTATTGTTAAACAAAAGAGCATAATCCAGTGAATTTATTAAATGGATTTCTACATTCTTAAAAACTAAAAATCCCAGATTTTACATTTTTTTAAAAAAGTAGGTAATATTTACTAATTAATGTCCAAAGTAAATAGTTATAAAAGATATCCTTGGAAAAAAGTATCAAAAAAGTATCAAGGAAAATATTCTAAATATTCATTTCAAATAGAAATTTTTTCTAGTTAAATGTGACCCATAAAAGAAACGAAGGAACGTAAAACAAACTTTAAAAATTTACCTATTTTTGCTATATTTAATTAAAAAATAAAAAATTTAACTAATATTTTCCAATATGAATAATTTTTTGGCAACATTTTTTAAGCCATTAATGCTTTCAAAAGTAAAAATTGTATTATAAATATTTTAAAAATAAACAGTTTTTTTTAGTAATAATTTATTAAATCTTTATTTCTTTAATAAAAAAATTGTTTAACTTTATTTGAAAAGTAGCACCGAATAACGAGCTACGTTACATTATAGAAAATAATATTATTATTAAAAGAAACTCATTTATTATTCATAAGTGCATCTGAATGAATAAAAAATAATAAAAAAAGGAATCACAAATAAATAAAATTTTTTTTTATTTTTAACCATGTATTTTAGTATGAATAACGTTTTATGCTAAAAACAAAACATAAAATTTAAAAACTTCGATCGTTAAAAATATGTAACTCCTTTATTTTTAATTTTTTAAAGCAGGGTGTCTAGCGAATAATCATTTTAAAATTCCTTGAAAATTCCTGGATCGTAAACCACAAGATAAACAATAAAAAACGTTTTGAACAATGGAGAAAATCTTCAAAAAATCTTACAAATTATGGAAAAATGATGACATTACAAAAAATATTGAAAACATTATTATGAAGGAACAAATAAAACGCTTAGGGATACTCTACTTTGAAATAGGAAAATTAAAGACAAAAAATGTAATAATTGATAAACCTGCAAAAAATAAATAAATTCTTAAAAAATAAAAAAGTTGAGAAAATTATTTAAGACAAAAGGAGGAAAATTAAGAAACCTGGTAATAATGTTACAAAATATTAAACTGTTTAAGAAAGATTGATTACATTGTTTTTTTTTTTAATCAACATACCGCGCAATAATATATAAAAAAAAGTAAAATTAGAAAAAAAATTGAGACTACAAAATATAGAAAAAAATAGAAATAGAAAAATGATGTTTAAAATGAAAAAACTTATTATAGAATCAAATCTAAATAAAAGAAAAGAAAAGAAAAGAAAAAAAATTTTAATAGTTCGAGAAAGTGATATTTTTTAAGAATTTTACAAATGTATAAAAATGATTATTTAATTAGAAAATTCATTAAAAAGTCAAAGCATACAAAGAAAAATTTGTAAAAGGGAATACATTATTGCTAAATTCGGAGAATAAGTAAGAATTCGGAAATGTTTAAATTAAGTCAAAATGAATTGCAAAATATGAACTTTTTACTACAAAAAAAAATTGAAAATTGAACAAATTAAAACTTATAAGTTTGAATAAATTAAAATTTGATTTAATTGACGTTTTGGATTTATTTAAATCATAATGACTTTGAATTACTAAAATCTAATATTATTTTAATCTTTCTTTCTATCAAACATTTTGAGATCCTATTCTGATCATTTCAAATTCAATTTTTCAGATTATTAAAGAATACAAGATTGAAATTTAGAATTTCAGAACTTATTTAAGAATTCTCAAATTTTCTTACAAATTCACGGTTTTTTTCATGATATTTTAAATTTTCGATTTTTTACAGATAGCTAGACACCCTGCAGATTTTTTTAAATAAAACTTTGTGGTTCTTCATCTGTAACACTTACACTTACTATTAACTTCATTCTGATAAATACAGGGTGTTTGGCGAATAATCATTTTCAATTTTCCGGCAAATCTACAAATTTCCAAGATCGTAAACTAATACAAGTTTTCCGAATTTGTTTTCGTAATAACTAATAACAATACTAGTTAAATATTAAGGAGTTTGAATGAAATATTAACATTAGTTTCAAAAATAACTACAAAGGAAAAAAAAATTATTAAAAAACTTTATAACATCAGATATACTATGAAAAAAAAATCAACGAAAAAATAAAGATATTATAGAAAAGGTACAAAAATTCTGATTATAATAAAAAACAGCAAGAATATTTAATGGGCAATGAAAAAATAAAAATCGTCAAAAAATCTAAGAAATTATAAAAAAAAACGAAAAAATTACAAAAACTATTAAAAACATTATGATAAAGGCAAAAATAAGAAAGTTGTGATGAATTTAATTTAAAAGGAGAATATTAAAAACAAAAAGATAATTGGAAATAGGCGGGAAATTCAGAAATATGGTAATATAATGTCTTGAAATATTAGAAAGTTTTAGAAAAAATGTTTAAATTGTTTTTGTTTTTAATCAAAAAACTGTGCGATAATAAACGAAAAACAGGATATGGTTTGACAAATTAGAAAAATACATAAGAAAATCCTTGAAAAAATGTTAAAATTTTATCAATAAGAAAAAACTTTGAAAACATTGTTTTAAAAAATAAGGATCAAAACAATAAATAAATTTCTTTTAAAAGAGAAAAATTAAATAAAAAGAAATTCAACACTTGAGAAAAAAGAAAAATATTTTTAAAAATAGAAAAATGACGATAAAATGAGAAATTTATTATAAGATCAAGTTGGCATAAAATAGAAAAAAAGAAAAGTCTTTAAAAAATTATAAAAATTAATAAATAATACAAAAATACAGAAAAATATTCAAAATTAGGTGAAAATTATTTAGAAAATCGAAAAACATGATGTTCACAAAGCTTCTCTATAAAAAAAAACAATTAATACTTTCAAAAAATGAGAAATTATAAAATAAAAATTAACGAAATTATTAAAAGCTCAAAAAATAATTAACAAAATTGTGAAAGAACGATTAAATTGAAGGTAAATTAAAGAAATTAAAGGCAAAGTAAAAGTTTTAAGTGAGTTTAAGTTAAAAAGTCTAGAAAAAGAATAAAAAATTTCTTTGAAAATAATCATTTTTAGCATATTATTCCTAAAATGAAGAAAATTTAAAAATAAATTGAATCTAAAAAAAAATTTGTTTAAAACATTAAAAATATTTTTTAACAACTTTAACAATATAATTTTTTTTAGGTAATTCATTAAATCTATAAATTTTATCAAAGAGTTAATAAAATTGCGAAAAATAAACGAAATTTAAAGAAAATTAAATAAATTTACAAAAAACGAGTAAACCTAAAAAAAATAATTATAAAATTGAAGAAAAAAATTGTATATCCCCCACCAAAGTATGAAAATAAATCAATTTTCCTAAATATTTAAAGGACAAAATTGTATAAAATAAACTGAAATAATTTGTGTAAAAAGAAGAAAATTAAAGAAAATCTGTAACTCGAAACTAAAAATTGTTGGAAGAAGAAAAAAATGTGTGATAAAGTTTGAAAAAGTAAAATAAAATGCAAGTGAATTAATTTTTCACTATTAAAATTTGAATATGATGAATTCCATTTCAATTCAAGACAGAAATTTTTGTAACTTTTTGGGATTTGGTTGCTTTTTTGGTACCAGCTATCTATTAATTTACGAAATGAAATCCTCAAGTATTTTTTAAAAATTCAAAAAATTGGCTGACATATTGGATTTTGAATTTTTTTGTACTTTTTTATTTTGAAAATGTGATATCTTAGGTTCTAATTAACCGATTTTAGTTTTTTAAACTCTAGATTTGTTTGTACTGAAATACATTTTCATTTAAAAAATAAAGATACAAAAATTTGTTTTAATTGCTTGTTTAAATTAAAAATTAAAAATTTTAAAACACCCTTGTAAAACACGACAAAAATAATATAAAAGAGTAGAAACTCTTTTAAAAAATTGAACTATTTGCGCTTGGAATATATTTTAATTAGAATAACTTGCAATTATTCAAAATTTAATAATATTTTTGACTTTCTATCAGCCCAAGATTTTCAGTTCGCATTTTAACCATTTTAAATTCAATTTTCCAAGTTATTGAAGAATGCAAGATTGAAATTTTTACGATTCACCTATACGAATTCTCGTAATTTCTTAAGAATTCTCGGATCGCTAGACACCCTGTAAATATCAATTCACATAATATAATTATTACCATTTATAATGACAACTCCCGTTTTTCATATCTTCTGTAAAATTGCCAAATTTTTCGGTTCGGACAAAAATAAGAAGAAAATTTGCAATAATTCTGATAAAATCATACCCTGCATGAGAATTAATTCGTTTTCAGGAACAAGGCCTTCCTCATTGCTGGATTCAACAAAATCCGTGGGATTGTCGTTTTGTGGAATGTTATGCGAAGTTGTCTGATCGGCCAATTGAGCAGCAAAGTTTAAATTCGTTCTTGAATTTGATTCAGAAGTCGAGCTCAACGATGAAGGGGAATTTTGCAGGACAACGACGGAATTTTGAAATGGCGAGGGAGGCAATTGAACAGGAGTTGGTGAATATCTTGCGGCCGAACTCATATTAGGATCATGAGGGCTTACGCGATGTTCAAATTCTGAAAGTGGAGAGGAAGCTCTTGGAGAATAGGAAACAGGTTCGTACACTGAGAACATTCTGGCGTAGTCTCGTGTCTGATCTTCCACGTACTCGACCTAAAAAATGAAAAACAATATTATCAATTAAAAAAAATTATACTTCAACAATAACAAGGTAAATATTCCGAAAAGGTGCTTAATAATTTTAAAAATACATCTACTTTTTAGCGTAAGATATTTTTATATTATTTGAAAAAATTAAATTATTTACGGATATTTTTTTTTATATTAAAATAATAAAAAAGATGATAATTAACAAAATTTTAAAATTAGAAAAATTAGAGAATTATTTGACATATTAAATAAAAAGAGAATGAATAAAATTTGGGAAAATTAAAAAAAAATTTAAAAGAATTTTAAATTGTTGCTACGTTTTCAAAAGTTTAAAATTCCATGACTAAATATAAAATAAATTTGTTGGTCATTTAAAACTCTAAAATTTATCAAATGCAATAAATAATGAAAATTACGAGAATTGAAGAAAATATTTGAAAAATTACGAAAATAATAGACGATTGAAAATAAAATTCGAAAAATGATTAGATTAATACATAACCGAACAAAAAGATTGAAAAAATCGAAGAATAATTATAAAGTTTTAAGAAAACAACTGAAAATTGAAAAAATTTTAGGAAATAATTGAAAAATTTAAGGAAAACAATGGAAAATTGAAGAAAGTTATTAATAATTGTAAGAAATAATTGAAAAATAATAGGAAATACAAAAATAATAGACAATTGAAAAAAAAATTCGAAAAATGACTAGATTAATACACAACCGAATAAAAAAATTTAAAAAACCAAAAAATAATTATAAAATTTTAAGAAAAGAACTGAAAATTGACAAAATTTTAGGAAATAATTGAAAAATTAAGGAAAACAATTGGAAATTGAAGAAAGTTATTAATAATTGTAAGATATAATTTAAAAATGACGAGAATAATTGAAAAATTAAAGAAAATATCTGAAAAATGACAAAAAAATTAACAATTAAAAACAAAATTCGAAAAATGATTAGATTAATAGACAACTGAAAAAAATAATTGAAAAAATTAAACAAGAAAAATTAAATTAAAAAATTAAGAAAATTATAGGAATAATTGTTGGCAATAATTATAAAATTGAACAACTGGATTGAAAAAAAAAAATTGAAAATTAAACAATGAAATTGAAGTTTAAAGAATATAATTAAAAACTGAAAAAGTAATTAAAAAAAATAAGAATTATGGAATATAGAAGAAAATAATAAAAAAATGAAGAAATACATTGAAAGTAGAGAATTATTGAGTATTGAATAAAATAATTTAAAATTGAAGACTGCAATTTCAAATTAAAAATTATAATTGAGAAATGAAAAAAATAATTAAAAATTGAAGAATTGAATTCAAGATTATGAAATTGAATTAAAATTTTGAGAAAATAATGAAGAATTGAAAAAAAATTAAAAAACTATCGAGAATAACCGACAATAGAACAAAATCATTTTAAAAATTAAAGAATTAATATAACATTAAAAAAAATAATTGTAAATTGCAAAATTTGTAGAAAATAATTGAAAATTGCGGGAAAAATTAATAGTTGAAAGAAATAATTGAAAAATGACGAGATAAAATGAAAAATTGAAGAATATATTTGTAAAAAGAAAAAAATAATAGACAATTGAAAACAAAATTCGAAAAATCACTAAATTAATACACAACCGAACAAAAAAATTTGCAAAAATCAAAGAACAATTATAAAATTTTAAACAAAGAACTGAAAATTGAAAAAATTTTAGGAAATAATTGAAAAATTACGGAAAACAATTGAAAATTGAAGAAAGTTATTAATAATTGTAAGAAAAAATTGTAAAATGACGAGAATAATTGAAAAATTAAAGAAAATATCTGAAAAATGACAAAAAAATTAACAATTAAAAAAAAAATTGAAAAATGATTAGATTAATAGACAAATGAAAAAAATAATTGAAAAAATTAAACAAGAAAAATTAAATTAAGAAATTAAGAAAATTATAGGAATAATTGTTGGCAATAATTACAAAATTGAACAACTGGATTGAAAATAAAAAAAATTGAAAATTAAAGAATGAAATTGAAATTTAAAGAATATAATTAAACATTGAAAAAAGTAATTAAAAAAGCTGAGAATTATGGAATATAGACGAAAATAATTGAAAACTAAAGAATTCTATTAGAATTTAAAGAAAATAATAAAAAAAATGAAGAAATACATTGAAAATTTAAGAATTAAATTCAAATTTGAAAAAATAATTGATAATTAAAAAAAGTTGAGAATTATTGAATATTGAATAAAATAATTTAAAATTGAAGACTGCAATTTCAAATTGAAAATAATAATTGAGCAGTGCAAAAAATAATTAAAAATTGAAGAATTAAATTAAAGATTAAGGAATTGAATTAAAATTTTGAGAAAATAATTGACAATTGAAAAAAAATTAGAGAACTGTTGAGAATAATCGACAATAGAACAAAATAATTTTAAAAATTAAAGAATAAATATAAAAAAAAATTGTAAATTGCAAAAATTTGTAAAGAATAATTGAAAATTGCGGAAAAAATTAATAGTTGAAAGAAATAATTGAAAAATGACGAGAACAAATGTAAAATTGAAGAAAATATCTAAAAAATTTCAAAAATAATAGACAATTAAAAACAAAATACGAAAAATGACTAGATTAATAGATAACAAAACAGAAAAAATTGTAAAAATTAAAGAATAATTAAACAATTTTAAGAGAATAATTGAAAAAATTGTAGGAAATAACTATAAATTGTGGAAAATAATTAATAATTGAAAGAAATAATTGAAAAATGACGAAAATAATTATTAGAGAAAATATTAAAAATTGAAGAAATAAATTGAAGGTTAAAGAATTAAATTAAAGTTGTAAGAAAATAATTGGTAATTAAAAGATAAATTACCAAATGACTAAAAGAATTAAACATTAAAAAAAATACTTGACAATTAAAAAAAAAGTTCGAAAAAGGGGCGAGAATAATCGATAATAGAACAAAATTATTGAAAAAATTAAATAATAATTATAAAATTGAAGGAGAATATTAAGTTGTCAATTAAAAACTGAAGAAAAGTATAGAAAAAATTTTAGAAAATAAATGAAAATTGAAGAAGATAATTAAAGAATAGTATTGAAATTTCAAAAAAATAATTGATAATTGAAAAAAGACGAGAATTATTAAACATTGAATAAATAAATTGAAAATTAAAGAAGATAATTAAGGAATTGTATTGAAATTTCCAAAAAATAATTGATAATTGAGAAAAGACGAGAATTATTGAACATTGAATAAAATTATTGAAAATTAAAAAAAATAATTAAAAATGGAGGACATTATTTGAAAATTAAAGAATTAAATTGAAATGTAAAAATGACGAAAATAATTAAATATTAAAAAAAATTATTGAGAAATGTGGAAAATAATTGACAATTGACAAAAAAATTCGAAAGCTGTCGAGAATAATCGACAACAGAACAAAATAATTAAAGAAATTGAATAATTAAAAAATTTAAGGAAAATAATTTTATATTGAAAATCACTCTCTATTCATGATTTCAATCAATGAAATTTCACAGGTTTCCCAGAACCGTAGCAACCCTGTATAAAATAAAAGAATAAAAGCTTTCAAAAAAGTAGAAAATTGAGAAATTTAAAAAATGTAGATAGAAGCATTTAAATGTTTTCAAAAATTTGTAATTGTAAGATAAGAACTAAACAATTGAAAATAAGGAAAAATGTTTCTAAGAAATGGAAAAATGATGACAAAAACTAAAGAATTAATTAAAACGCGAGGAAGGACTAAAAAAAATAGTGAAACATCAAGAAAATTAAATAAATAGGAAGAAAATAGAGAAATGCTTTTTTCCTTAATCTAACAAACTGTAAAAAGAATGTATAAAGTACAAAAAAAATTTGGTTAGAATCTACTTAAAAATTAGAATTAATAAAAATAAAATAAAAAAATGTAGGTATATATCAAGATAAATAAAAAGTCCACAAAAGAAATTTAAAAATCCTTTAAAATTAAAATAGTTTAAGCAAATTAAATTAAAAACACTTTTATATTACACTTAAAACGAGTCCAACAATAAATTTATAAAAATAAAGAAAGTCTAAAAATGGTATGGAAGAATATGTAAATTAGCAAAAAAGCTCGCAAAAAATAGACAATATGTGAAAATAAATTGTAAATAAATTTACAGTTACAAAAAAAAATGAGCGAATTTATTTTTAAAAATATGTAAATAATTATGCAAATCAACGAAATGAAAAGTTTAGTGAATGTTATAATAACAAAATTGTGTAAAATAATATTAAATAATTTGCATAAAAAAAGAGAAAATTAAAGAAAATCCAAAATTAAAAAGACAAAACCAAAAAAATATCAAAAGTAAAAGGAGAAAAAATCTTAAAATTTTGTAAAATTAAGGAATTCTAAGATAAAAATTAAACAGTTTCGAATAAGTGAAATTTCTTAGAATTATTGTTAGAATTAAAGAAAGGATTATTGTGAATGTGGAAAATAATTAATATTATTTAATTATTTTGCATTAATTAATTTACATTAAGGTTTGAATTAATTGAAATTTAAAAGTTTAAACAAATTGGAATATGAGTTAATTAAAGTTTGGAAATTATACAAATTATAATGACTTAAAAAGATATAAAAATTTAATACTATTTTTTGTTATCTTCGAACCAAAAATTTGTTAATCGTAGGTATTTTGATCATCTGTATTAGCATAATTTTTTAAATTTCATAAAGATTAAAATATTAAAATTTAAACTTTCAAGATTTATCCACAAATTTGATTTTCATGCAAATTCCCCAATGATTTAAATCAAAGTGATTTAAATTCATAAAAGCCCTGTTCTTTGGAAATTAAAAAAATGTTTCATACTTAACTTGTTTTTTAAATTTTATTTAAGGTATTTTATTATAAGAAAAAATAGAGATGATGATGTACGATTAACTGATTTTACATCATCGATCTCAATGTACTAATTTATGATTTTAAAATAATAAAAAATTACAAGATAATTTAAATTATAATAAGAGATTGTTACCGTTAAAAACAGTAGTTTGTTGTTAATTTTCTTGGGCTGTTCGCAGAGTGGTGAAGGTACAATATTATCTGAAGACCAAGTTTCCGGAATTTCGGATATTTTGTCGATTCCAGAAATTTCCAAAGGGTCACCAGGGGCCCCCTCTGGAGGGGCCCTTGGATCCATTTTTTTTCTTTAGATTCCTATTAACGTTGTTGCATTAATTTTCATTTCTTCCTGTTAACAACTAAAAACAGTCTTGTTAATAATATTTATATTTTGAATAATAATAATAATAAAGATTAATAGAAATAATTAATAACTAACAAAAAAAGAAATAAAAATAATTGTTTTGTATAATACTCATTCCTTCTTTTCTAAACTTGATTGACAAAGAAAAATAATGTCTGTGATAACGATAATAGTAATAATATAAATATTCTTTTTTAAACTTGATTAGAAAACAAAAATTTGATAGCAATAAAAATAATAAGAATTAGTAAAACATAAATTTAAATAAAAATTTAATTTTTACAAAAATAATAGGTTATGGTAAAAATGATTCTGATACAAAAGTTAATTGTAAAAAAAACATAATAAAAAAACGGAAATTTCTAATAAGTAAATTACGATAAAAATAAATATCTTTTATAATAATTTCTATTATTATTAAAGATGACTGAAAAACAAATTTTTACTTTTTTTACTTTATAAATTTAAACACACATGAACCAATTTTTAAAAATTTTCATCTAAATATTCAAACAAATAAAAAGTTATTTATTGCTGAAAATAATAAAATTAAATTTTGCAATTCGTAACTCGTTAAAACAACAAAACGTAAAAAAAGAGACAAATTCTGGATAATAATTTTTTTCATTGGTTCAATAAACGCATTAAAAATAGTTTTATGTTAAAAATGATTCTATAATAGATTAGATTAAAACTATTTGAGTTGTTTTTTTTGCAATAGAGTGAGTTCATGATGGAGGGCACAGTGACATAATATTATTGATGTAATAATGGAAAACATTTTTGACAAAAATAAACAAAAAAATCCATAATCATAATAATTGTGTCCTACAAAACGCAACAATGCCCTCTGAAATTGAACAATGTTTCTAGGTCAATGTTGTCTTGTCCTTGTAAAATTGTTGGCATGCAATTTTGCGATTAAGTGAATTGAATTAGCGAAACTGAATAATAAATAATGACGTAAACACTTACATTTAGGATATACACAAAATGTTGTCATTGGATGAAAGACGGGAAAAATAATTAACGTTGTGACAAGCAAAAGTCCTTTTTATGAATAGAAACACTCACTAATGAACAGTTAATAATTGCCAAGAGTCTACTTTGCATTTCACTATGATAATTACAGTATTCGAGCAATTATTACTGTATTTTGATAAATAAATACAGGTTTCAGGTCAGCTGCTAAAAAGCTGATAAACCAAACTGATCGACGCCAGCGACATCCAGTCTTGGTGGCCAAGTTTACAACTGGGTCGTTAGAAACGCAAAATTGGCGCAAATTTTTAATTTATACAATTACCTGTTTCCTTTATTTAAATATTGACATAAAGCACTTTTTGTGTTAATTTAAAAAATAGAAAATTTTTGTATTCATTTGTCGACATGAATTTGGTGTATTTTGGAATTTTTGTTAGCGTTACGGTGTTGCTTGTCTACAAGTCAGGAAGTCGTTCTACAGGGGCTCAAACCCCTGGATTTTCTGTCAATACTTGATTATTTAGATAAACAGACTTTATGGAATTCCTTATTCAAAATACAAATTCTTTTCAAGTTTTTACTTTTAAATAAAAGAGTAATATTTTAATAGAGTATGAAAACAGTAAATTGAATGTATATTAATTTAAAATACAGAAAGTGGAAATTAAGAATTTTAAATAAAAAAGTACTTATTTCAAAATATGGCTACTTTTTTGTTAAAAAAAGTCACTAATCAGTAAATGAATTTTCAAAATGGCGGATCCTTATTAATGTATCGGATAAAAAAAAAGAATGTTAACAAAATTATAAAAAAATAGTGTTTAGGGTTCTTTTTTTTTTATCGCTACATTTACGAATCCGCTAGCTATTATTTTTCGAAATTCAAAATGGCGGATTCAATATGGCGGACAAGAATAAAATTTTCTTTGCAAAATTAATGAAAGCCAGCGATTAAAGTATTTTTTTGTGTCGTTGATGATTGCAAATCCGTTAATGATTATTTAAAATGGCGGATCCATATTCATGTATCGGACAAAAATAAAATTTTAACATAATTATAAAAAAATAGTGTTTAGGGTTTTTTTTGGGATCGCCGCGATTACGTATGAGTTAATTATTATTGTTCGAAATTCAAAATGGCGGACAAGAATAATTTTTTTTTACAAAATTAATGAAAGTCTTTTTTTTTGGTCGTTGATTACGAATCCGTTAATGATTTTTCAGAATTCAAAATGGTGGATCCATGTGTCGAACAAAAAAATTATAAAAAATAAGTGTTAACGGTTTTTTTTTGGGATTGCTGCGATTACAAATCAGTTAATTATTATTTTTCTAAATTCAAAATGGCGGATTCAATATAGCGGACAAAAATAAAATTTTTTTACAAAATTAATGAAAGCCAGAGTTCAAAGTCTTTTTTGTGTAATTGATAAAATTATTCATCAATCTTATTATAAAAATTTATTGTTTTGATTTTTTTATGATTCTACGTATAATAGAGTCAGTTATGAACATACTTTTTTAAAAAGATAATTATATTTATTACACTTTTTGATTATATCTCTGGTAACGTTACATGGTAGCGCTTATCAATTAAATGACGACCAAAAATATTTCATGAATTTAAAGAGTGTCATGATTGAAATTAGAATTAAAATTTTAATTGAAAAACACTTAAAAGTATATGAAAAATTCGCTATTGATTAAAGTTTGAGATTATTTTGCATTGGTGAATTATCATGACTTATTTATAGTTTATATCAATTAATTAATTAAAGCAATTAATTAATTAAAGTTGAAAATAGTAATATTTTCAAATAACTAATATTAATTTTTGTTTAATGAAGAATTTTTAGTCATCAACAAATGTCATTGAGAGAAGGAACAAAACTTGTCACCTGTGCAAATTCCACTATGTCTAAAGAAATCACTTTATCATTATAAAATACAAAAAAAAAATTATATAAAAATAAATAACAATACGATTCAACCGAAATCGCAATTGAATTTTCATCAAAGTCTTTGGTTTTTGTACTGCGATGTGGATTTAATTAAAATGCTCATTTGCATTTTCGGATTTGTCAGCTCCTGTTATAGATTTTTTAATGGCATTGCCTCGATTTCTCTGACTTTGCAATTTGAAACGTTGGCAAACTGGTGAAGTGTCCCCGGCACTGGACGCGTTCTCAAAATCCAAATTTGAAAAATGTTCCTCGAATAGTTCTTCCAATTTTTTGGAAAGTATGTCGATTTTGGACGAAAATTCACCGTCGTTCTGTGGAAAAAAAGAATAAAAATGTAAAAATTTGAATCAATTATCTTGTGAATTTCAAACCTTGTGGTAAAGTCTAGAATTGCAGACTATTTTGCGAAAATCTCTAACTGCATGCTCGACTTTGAGGTAAACCTGATTCTTCAATTTATAACCAATCGTCTCGAGAAACATGGGATTTTTAATAATTTTACAGTAATCGTCAATCTGAAATCAAGATGAAACTCGATATAAAATTATTTGATAAAGTGGACAGGAACATAAGATTGATCATTAGGGCGATCCAAATATAATTGTTTAAATTGTCCGAATTTAATTATTAAAAAAAAGTTTGGATTTTATCCGAAAAATGTCAGAAAAAATTCGGGAATTCTATCCGGCTTTTGTTATCTGACATTTATTTGCGGTATTGTCCATAAACTGTCAAAATTTGTTGGAAAATAATTTGCTAGAAACAGGAATCCACGCGGTTGATGCAACAGTAGTAATAATTTGAAATTTATCAGGTACTGACTGAATCATTCAGATATGGAAGTTCAGATATCTAAGGAAAACCGAAATTTTTTCCAGTGGAATCCGAAAGCATTGCAACAGCAATGGAAAATAAGGAAATTGATCGAAATAAGGAGAAATTAACCTGAAAAGAAAATTCCATATTTAAGAAAGAATGGAAATTGATCTAGTGATCTAAAGATTTCCAGGAATACCCAGGAGTTCCCAGATATGCCCACAGACTTCCCACAAATTTCCCAAGAATTTGCCAAAAGTTTCCAGGAATTTCCAATGGATTCCCACGATTTTCCCAGAAATTCCTAGTAATTCCTCAACAATTTCCAGGAATTTCCTAGAAATGATCCAAGAATTACCCAAGAATTTTCAATGGATTTCCAGTTGTTTTCCAGGAATACCCAGCGATTTCCCCGGAATTTCACAAAAATTTCCCAAGAGTTCCCAGGGATTTCCAATGGATTCCAACTTTCCCGCAAATTCCCAGTAATGCCCAGGCATTTCCCACAAATTCCTCAGGAATACACAAGAATTTCCCAATTATTTCCAGGAATTTCCAAGATGTTACCAGGAGTTTCTCAGAAATGCCACAAGAATCCCAGATAGGCCCAGTGATTTTCCATAAATTTCCCAAGAATTCTGTAAGAGTTCCCAGGAATTCCCAACGGATTCCTCCGAGTTTCCCAGAAACTTCCAATAACTTTCCAAGAATTTTTCGAGAATTCCCAGAAATTTCCAAGGAATTTGCCGTGTATTCCAACTTTAATAGAAATTCCCAGTAATAATGAGCGATTTCTCCGGAATTACACAAGATTTTCCCAAGAGTTCCCGAGAATTTTCAATGGATTTCAACTTTTCCAGAAATTTCCAATAATGTCCAGGGAATTCCCACAAATTCAGCTAGAACGCCCAGAAATTTCCCAATTATTTCCAGGAATTTCCAAGAATTTCCCCGAAATTTCCAGTAACTTCCCCAGAATTTTCCGGAACTTCTAAAAAATTCCTAGGAGTTTCCAAGGAATTTTCCAAGAATTGCCAGGAATTTTCAAGGAATTTGCAATGTATTCCAACTTTCCTAGAAATTGCCAGTAATAATCAGCGATTTCCCCGGAATTACACAAGAATTTCCCAACAGTTCCCAAGAATTTTTATTCATTTTCATTTCAGTTCATTAATGTCCAGGAAATTCCCACAAATTCCGCTTGAATGCCCAAGAATTTCCCAATTATTTCCGCAGGAATTTCCAAGGAGTTCCCAGATAAGCACTGGGATTACCCAAGAATTTCACAAGAGTTCCCAGAAATTCCCAGTAATTTATGAAGAATATCCAGAAACTTCTAAAAGATTACCAGGAGTTTTAATAGAATTTACCAAGAATTTTCAGGAATTTCTAAAAGATTCCTAGGAGTTTCTAAGGAATTTTCCAAGAATTCCCAGGAATTTCCCAAAAGTTCCCAAGAGTTTTCATTCATTTTCATTTCAATTCATTAATGTCCAGAGAATTCCCACATATTCCGCTGGAATGCCTAGGAATTTCCCAATTATTTCCGCAGGAATTTCCAAGAATTTCCCAGAAATTATCAGTAACTTCCCAAGAATTTTCAGGAATTTCCAAGGGATTCCTATGAGTATAAAAGGAATGTTCCAAGAATACCCAGGAATTTCCCAAGAATTTTCAATGGACTTCCAGGAGTTTTCCAGAAATGTCCAGGGATCCCCCAGAATTTTGCAAGCATTTCCCAAGAGTTCCCAGGAATTTCCAATAGATTCCAATTTTCCAAGAATGCCTAGAAATTTCTCAATTATTTTCAGAAATTTCCTAGTAACTTCCCAAGAATTTTCAGGAATTTCCATGGAATTTGCAATGTATTCCAACTTTCCTAGAAATTCCCAGTAATAACCAGCAAATTTCTTCGGAATTACACAAGAATTTCCAAAAAGTTCCCAAGAATATTCATTGGATTTCAACTTTTCCAGAAATTTCCAATAATGTTCAGGGAATTCCCACAAATTCCGCTAGAACGCCCAGAAATTTCCCAATTATTTCCAGGAATTTCCAAAAATTTCCCCGAAATTTCCCGTAACTTCCCCAGAATTTTCCGGAACTTTTTTTCAAGAAATGTGCAATGTATTCCAACTTTCCTAGAAATTGCCAGTAATAATCAGCGATTTCCCCGAAATTACACAAGAATTTCCCAAGAGTTCCCAAGAATTTTTATTCATTTTCATTTCAGTTCATTAATGTCCAGGAAATTCCCACAAATTCCGCTTGAATGCCCAAGAATTTCCCAATTATTTCCGCAGGAATTTCCAAGGAGTTCCCAGATAAGCACAGGGATTACCCAAGAATTTCACAAGAGTTCCCAGAAATTTCTAGTAATTTATGAAGAATATCCAGAAACTTCTAAAAGATTACCAGGAGTTTCAATAGAATTTACCAAGAATTTTCAGGAATTTCTAAAAGATTCCTAGGAGTTTCTAAGGAATTTTCCAAGAATTCCCAGGAATTTCCCAAAAGTTCCCAAGAGTTTTCATTCATTTTCATTTTAATTCATTAATGTCCAGAGAATTCCCACAAATTCCGCTGGAATGCCCAGGAATTTCCCAATTATTTCCGCAGGAATTTCCAAGAATTTCCCAGAAATTATCAGTAACTTCCCAAGAATTTTCAGGAATTTCCAAAAGATTCCTAGGAGTTTCTAAGGAATTTTTCAAGAATTCCCAGGAATTTCCAAGGAATTTGCAATGTATTCCAACTTTCCTAGAAATTCCCAGTAATAACCTGCGATTTCTTCGGAATTACACAAGAATTTCCCAAAAGTTTCCAATAATTTTCATTGGATTTCAACTTTTCCAGAAATTTCCAATAATGTCCAGGGAATTCCCACAAATTCCCCTGGAACGCCCAGGAATTTCCCAATTATTTCCAGGAATTTCCAAGGAGTTCCCAGATAAGCACAGGGATTACCCAAGAATTCCACAAGAGTTGCCAGAAATTCCCAGTAATTTCCGAAGAATTTCCAGGAACTTCTAAAAGATTACGAGGAGTTTCAGCAGAATTTTCCGAGAATTCTCTGGAATTTCAAAAGTGTTCCCAGAAATTTCCAATTGCCTCAAACTTTTCCAGAAATTCCCAGTAATGCCCAGGTATTTCTCACAAATTCCTTATAGATGCTCAAGAATTTCCCAAGAATTTTCAGGAATTTCTAAGGGGTTCACAGGAGTTTTCCAAGAATGTCAAGGGATTCCCAAATATGCCATGTGATTTCCCACAGATTTCCCAAGCGTTCCCAGGAATTAATTGTCTAGCGATTTCTCACAAATTCCCAAGGGATGTCCAGAAATTTCCCAATAATTTTCAGGAATTCCCAAGGGGTTCCAAGGAGTTTTCCAGGAATGGAAATTTGATTTTCCACAGATTCCCACAGATTCCCACAGATTCCCCAAGCGTTCCCAGGAATTAATTTCCTAGCGATTTCTCACAAATTTCCCAGGGGTGTCCAGAAATTTCCCAATAATTTTCAGGAATTTCTAAAGGGTTCCCAAGGGTATCACAGGAATGTTCCAGGAATACCCAGGAATTTCCCAAGAATTTTCCATGGATTCCCAGGAGTTTTCCAGGAATGCCCAGGGAACCCCCTGAATTTCACAAGCATTTCCTCGAGAGTTCTCAAAAATTTCCAATGGATTCCAACGTTCCAAGAAAATCCAATTAATGCCCAGGGATTTCCAAGAATTTTCAATGGATTCCCAGGAGTTTTTCAGGAATGTCCAGGGAACCCCAGTAATTTCCCAATAATTTTCAGGAATTTCTAAAGGGTTCCCAAGGGTATCACAGGAATGTTCCAGGAATACCCAGGAATTTTCCAAGAATTTTCAATGGATTCCCAGGAGTTTTTCAGGAATGTCCAGGGAACCCCAGTAATTTCCCAAGAATTTTCAGGAATATCTAAAAAATTCCCAGAAATTTCTCAGGAATTTTCCAAGAATTCGCTGGAATTACACAAGAGTTTCCAGGAATTTCCAAGGGATTCCCAGGAGCTTACCGGAAAATTTCCAAGAGTTCCCAATATTTTTCAATGGATTTGCAGTAATTTTTCACGAATTCCCAGAAATTTTCAGTAATGTCCAGGGATTTTTCACAAATTGTCCAGGAACTTTCAAGGAATTTCCTGGAGCTTACCGGAAATTTTCCAGGAGTTCCCAAGAATTTTCAATGGATTTGCAGGAGTATCTACAAATTCCCAACGATTTCCCAGGAATTTCTAATTGATTTCAACTTTTCCACTGATTTCCAGTAATTCCCAGGGATTTCTTGTAAATGCTCCAGGAATTTCCAAGGGATTCCCATGAATTTCCCTGGAATTTTCCAAGAATTCCCAGTGATTTCCCACGTTTTCTCAAGATTTTCGCAGGAATGCCCAAGGATTTCCTAAGAATTACCCAGGAATTTCACAAGAGTTCCCAGGAATCTTAAATGGATTCTCAAAAATTTTCTAGAAATTCCCAGGAATGCGGTGATTTTCCACGAATTTCCCAGGAATTTCCGCAAATATTTAAGAATGCTCAGGAATTTACCAGGAGCGCTTAGGAATTTCCTAATAATTTCCAGAAATTTTCAAGGGTTCCCCAGAAGTTTCGCAGGAAGCGAAATTGAAACCCGGTATCTGTCAAAAATAATCCAAAAATTGTGTGAAGTGAAAATCTTATTGAAAGAGAAATAGAAATTAGTTTGGAGGGATTTGAAAATGATTCACGTTAAATTTAAAATCACAAAATTACTCAAAAATTCGGTTATTTGTCCATTGGAATACGAAAATAATCCTGTTGAAATTAGAAATCTGAATTCTTTTCTAAGAAACGGAAATTCCTTCGGTTGTATTTAAAAATAGTATGTCAGTAATCAAAATTTTGTAAACTGTCTAAAATAATAAAAAATTTTAAATTTGCCCGAAATAATACAAAATTTGTCTGAAGTGAAAATTATGTCAAAGAAAAAATGGATATTATTTCGGTAAAATCTGAAAGGAATCTGCCATTAATTGATAATCAGAAATCGGGCCTAAAAATCTTACATTTATCCGAAGAGAAACTTATATTCAAGAAAAAATCGGAATTTGTTCTGTCGAATTAGAAAATAATCCGTCTGAAATTAAAAATCTGAAATATTTACGGAGAAGCGGAAATCTCTCCGTTAATATTTAAAAATAGTGCCTACGTCAGTAATCAAAATTTTGGAAGCTATCTGAAATCATCCAAAATTTGTCCAAAGTGAAGATCACATAAAAATGATGGAAAATGGAAATTAGCCAAGTGACTGAAAATAATAATCTGGCAGAATTTTTAAATTTGGAATCTGCCCGAAGTAATACCATATTACATGTAAAGAATTAAAAAAAAAGAATGTTGGATCACCCTGTTTAATATTCTATTAAATATTTAGTTTGAGTTATATTTTAAGTAACATTTTAATTTAACTGACCATTTTGTTTGGATGATCATCAGGTCCGTTAGATGATGGATATTTAAAAACCCGAGATTCATCCATATTCCAGACAGTTTGGTGAATGGACTCCAATTTGCTCAAAGCCAGGGGACTCAACACCTGTTTTTTTCTCGAGCTGTACCATACAGACCAGCCCTTATCAGAAGACTTGTGTTTTCCATCTAAAGTCAAACTTGATTCCTTCCTCTTCCCAAATCCCTTTCCCAAAACTGATCTAATTCCAATACTTGTTCCTTCACCAGACAATTTACTTCTAAATTTTTCTCCTCCTTGTGCCTCAATTTCTAGGCCCTTGAAGAACTTTTTTCCCGCAGCTTTTCGAGACTTATGTAAAAAATAAGATTTCTCCACATCCTTTTTATGTATTTTTTTTCCTATCGATGATAAATTAGTTCCATTTACAATGGATTCATTGTCATCCATTTTCGTTTTCTTGAACTCCTCTTTTTTTCCTAGATTGGAAGCAGATCGTCGAACTGTCTCTGAATAAGTTGCTTTTCCAGCAATTTCACCAAATATCTCGTCGGGTTTTGAAAAATTTGGAAAAAAATCTTTAGAATTTATATTAGATAATTTGGTATCAGTTGATAATGTTGAAACAACTTTCTCGTCATTAGCTTCATCTTCATGAATCGAGCTATTGAGAGAATCTGAACTTCCAAGCTCATTATCTTCATTCTGACCTTTTTCCTTGCTCGCCTTGTTCAAGGTCCTTATCAACCACGAGTCGGTTTTAACATTTGCTTTTCCAATCTTGCCGTCATTTGATCTTGATAAATCGCAAGATCTCTTTGAAGACGATTCGGAATCATCTTCTGAAGCTTCGTAGCTGGAAGCATCACCATCTTCATCATCTCTTTGATTTCTAGACTTTGTTCGTCTTTGCTTTTCAGACTCATTTCTACTTAAATGATTTTCACTTTCAACCAACTGATTTTCATTTTCAATTATCTGCTGATCCAGAGTTTTAAACATTTCATTTTCTACCGAATTTTGAGTTCTGTACTTCTTCTCCATCATTTGATCTTGACGCTTGGAAAAATCATTCTCCATTTGATCTTGATTTCTGAACATCTGGTTGTTTATTCGAATTTGGTTTTTCAACGTATCCCTGTTCTTTGCATCCTGATTAATAATCCGTTGATCTCTAATAACCTGATTTACTAGTCTGTGACCTTGATAATGAAGTACTTGATTCCAATATTTCGGTTTTGAGAATTTCTTATCTTGACCACCAACAGCTTGATCTTTAATCATCTGCTCTTGATCACTAAGAGTTTCATTTCTCATTAACAATTGTGTAATCAATTGATCTTGGTCAATTGGACCCCTAGCCATTTGATCCCGATTTTTAAACATCTGCTTATTGATTGCATATTTATTCGTTGTTCGATCTTTTTTGTGATGATCTGGTTGCTGCAGTATCTGATCTTGTTTTTTAATCATTTGATATTGTTTACCAATCATTTGATTACTTTTTGTAATCATCTGATCCCAGTGCATATTCATTGAATTTTGTTTGCCCATTGTCAAATTGTTTATCACTTGATCTTGAGTGTTTATCCCCTGATCTCGTTTTAGAATTACACGATCTTGATATTTTGTCATTGAGTCTTCGTGTTTTATCAGTTGATCATGTGTTACTTGATCAAGATTTGTACTTTTGATCTGGTTTTTATTCAATAGGTCCTTTATTTCTTGATTCGGTTCTGTCACCTGATATTGATTTTTGCCAGTCTGAACATTATCTTTGAACATTCGATTTTTAAACATAAAATTATTATCTTTTATCAATAGATCCTTATCTTTAATTAGCATATCGTTATCTTTAAACATCAGATCCTTATCTTCGAACATCAGTGTTTTCTCTTCAAAAATTAGATCCCTATCTTTTAATATCATATCCTTGCTTACAAACATTTCATCGCTATTTTTCTGTTTTTTGTTAACAACAATGGGGTATTCGTCACTAAAGAGTTGATCCTTGTACGTACCCAGTTGATTATTATCCATTAGTGTGTATTTGTCATCGTCAAATACGACTTTTCGATCACCCACTTCATTGTGCTGTTCTGTTACCTTACCATTCAATGATTGATCTTTCCTCTTTCTCTGCTGGTCTAGCTGGGAATTAAAAGTCTCATTAAAATTCAAAGTCTCCAATAAAACTTCAGCCGAGGCACAGGCAGCTTTCCAAGTCACGTCTTCAGTTGGTCCCTCGTTCCTTTGTACAGGATCAGATACATTTTTGAAAAAAATAGACGATTCATTATTTACGGAAAAATTTATCTTCGCACCGAGATTTGTCGTTGTGATTTCACTTTTTGATGTTGGAAAAGAATTTGACAAATTTTTGTTTGAATGGCGAAATTTGGAACGAGAGGATGCGTTGTCTGATTTTCGGTTGCATTTTCTCTGGTGTCTTTTTTTTGGAACATTGTAGCTTCCTGGTTTCATGTAGATACGAACATCTTCCGAGCTATCATACTCATCATGATGAACCTTTCGATCGTTCATGAGATTGGCAGCATTCCACGGAGCACTTTGAATACTTTGCATGTTTTGAAGAGACAGTAATTGATGATTTGTGTTTAACTGAAGCTGCCTCGTTAAATCCATCTTGTCCCTGGTATTTTCCTGAGAAGGAATTCTAGGAAAATTTGTAATTTTTGTTTCAGGATTGGAGACCGAAGAGACATTGATATTTCTCATACTTGCGAACCAAGCTGAAAGATTGTCGGCCATTCCCTCTTTGTTCGCTGTTGAAGAAGTTGGCTCGATTTGACTCAAGAGAGTTATTTTGTTCATTGGAACAGGTCCGAATTCCGATCTGTTTTCAAAAGTATTGATCGAATTCGGATCGAAGTTCTTTTTCTTCCCGTTGTTCCACTTGGAGGTCAAGCAACTGTTATCTGCGTTCACATGCAGAGGGTCTAGTTTTCCCGGAGAGCTAAAGATAGAATTGGACAGTGTCAGTTGAGGGGAACGAATGTTTTGTTTTTCAACATTCTCTTTAAATCTAAAAATTGGTTCCTTGATCAAATTCTCCTGCTTGTTATCCTTTAAATTCCACTGTCCTTGGTTACTGTTCTCCAAAATCTGGTTCCTCAGGTGAAAAAACTCAGCGTTTAACGAGGAACCTTTCCCGGCAGAATTAGTTCCCTTGTTACGAAATCGATTAGCATTAATCTCATCGAGTTTGTTCAGAGAACTCTCATTGTTAAAGTGACTAAAATTTTTCGAATTCTCAGGCGAAACACTTTCCGCAATTGTCCACTTGCCCTTTAGTTTGGCTTCTTTCTTGTTATCAAAAAAGTACTGAAAATTCTGAGAAGGTGAGCTGACAGCAGATCCTGGTGCCAGATTAAACTTGACAGGTGGTTCGAATAAATCATTAGTCGTGTAAATTGAAACATCTCCAGGAAACGTTCCAGGAGTTCCTGAAGTCTCGATCCGTTCCTCTTGTCCCGATTTCGTTTCCAGATGTAAAAAAGTCTTGATCACGTTTTGCAATAGCTCGTGAGTAGATTCCTCCCAAATGTGAAAACTATTGATTAAATCTCGATCATGCTTTTCGCCCAGACAGGGACTGTGCTGCTTATTTAAGTAATTATCAAGAATTAACCATCCGTTGCTGATCCTCAAAAGGGAGTTGATCAAGTCCTGAATGAAGACTCGATCCCCAGGAAAGGTTGGAAAGCAGGTGGATGATTTGATGATGGCTGTTTTCGTGGCGCTTGATAGATTCATCAGCCACTCCATCTTTGAGGTTCGATGACTTTTTCCCGAGTTGAGAACAACCTCTGCCTCACTGCAACCCCAAAGCGCAGTTTTACGAATCAATTCTGGATACTTTTCTGTGTCATTATTCTGGGTTTGAGTTCCGACAGTTATGCCTGATGTGACATCAATTACTACACTATCAACTGAAAAATCAGGAATCCAATTTTCTTTGTTGGAAACATTATCTCCAGCTCCACTGAAGAGGGATTCATTCTTGCTGCTCTCAAACTTCTCGAGGTCATTGGAAGAGGTGTTGCAGAGTGCAGAAACCATCTTCTCAGCCTCAACGGTAAAATCAAAACTGCCTGAAGATTCGTCAGATAGTCGCTCTTCCTGAGCTTTTGAAGAGGAATTCGCTTGGTTATTCTGCACGTCTGCGCAAAAGTTCTTGTAATCGGATGAAGGGTTATTTTCAGTTTCACCCTCTTCCTCGGGCTCTCGACAGGTTACCACTACTTTTGGAGAATTGACTCTGCCCTTTGGGTATTTTATAGCTGGAAGCTCCAAGGTCGAAACCGATAAACGATTGTCTTTGAGGGAATTAAAATTTTGATTTGGAGGAGGGTTAGAGAAGATCTGATTTGTTTGAAGGGAGAGCTGATTATTGGTGAAGGGGGAATAGGAAGTCATTTGACTGGGTAGTTGCAAATTAGTGTTGGCAGTGACAGTTTGGAGAGTAGAGCTGAGATTGTAATAGGGGTTGTACTGTTGGGTTTGCTGCTGAGAAATGAACTGTCTATCCTGGACAAGGCAAAGGGCCTGCACTTCTGGAGGTTTGAAGAAAGGTTGCGATATGACAGCGACTCCTGAATTATAATGGTCTGTGGAATATGGTCCGTGGCAGAAGTTCGATGCGGTGAGGAGATAAGGTGATGGGTTTGTTGGAAGAGGAGGGTTTATCTGTGGTGGTTCGAATGGAAAAGATGCTTTTGTGGAGTAGATGAGATGTCGCTGATTGCGTAAATTTAGTCCTTGGGGTTTACTTTTTGCTTGCCATTCATTCACTTGATTACCTGTGGTTTTAAAATAGTTGAGTTTTCAGATTTATAATCTAAAAATTGGTTTAACGTCTGGGAACAATATAATCCAAGAATAAATGCGTAATCTCCAGACAAAATGTCAGTCCCTTATTTCCAACGCCTCAACGCATCGTCATAAAATAAAAAACGTCAACGTTTCGCCATACATATATGTGTGATTGTCAAAATAAAGAAAAACTCTTAGCTGAAAAATGGAAATTTGATTATGATAAATAATGCGATAAATATTAATAAAAATCTATTCTATCACTTCTAAAATGAATAATTTTAGAAGGGGCAGTTTTAAAAGCAAGAAATAAATGCAGTATTTATTATTGAAATAAGGAGTAAGATTTGAGGTTAAATGAAGATTGGAAAAGCGGGAAAAATTTTAAATAATATTAAACAAGTTACCAGAAAATTAGAAAATGTAAAAAGTTGTTACAATTAAGTCATCTCTGAAGTTTCTATTACTATTATCTTTATTAAATATAATTATTTTTAAAACGAATAAAGATTATACAACCATCAAAATAAACATTTTTAGAGGTTATGTTAACTTTTAAATTCCCGACGTTCCAGACGAATAGCCACGCGCATGCGCAAAACTGTTATTCCGTACTAACGTACGGTAATGATTTCAAGAAAACCACTGAGACAAAACTTTTTTAATATTTATGCAAGAACAATTAACTTTACAATATTGAAGTTACTATAAATGAAAGTTAATATTACGGTTAACTTTTACTCATACTGGTTCTGTACTAAAAATAATTCCAACTTTATTATTAAATTACAAAAAAGTAATAAGCTTTTTAATAATAACTTTACAGTATTTTTGAGTCATTTTTTATGCTTGATTTGTGGGTAATTGTTATTTTCTTTTGACTATTTATATTTTAAAGAAAAAGTAGCGTACGGTAATGACGTTCATAACATGAAGAAATTGTGGAACACATTTAAACAATTTTTTTTTATTAAAATTGCTTCCTTTGCAACAATTGCAAATATTTTATTTAATACCTTAATATATCTCTAATATGATCCAATAATTGTTTTAGCCATATTCTTTAAAAAATGAGAAGATAATAAATTTTAAAATACTAAAAGTGTATGCTGGGACATGTACGGTAATGACGTTTGAAGTGTTTTCGTATTAAAATAAAAAAATAGGTATATTATAAAATTAAAACTAAATTAGCCCCATTATAAACATAAAAAAACAAAACTTTTAGCAAAGAAAGTAAAAGTGAAAAGATAATTTATAACTATTTTATTTAACTGGGACTTCAAGTTTTCCCGCAATTTGACAATTACCCATATGTATAGGCCTCCTCAGGACAATTTAGACTAAAATTACATAAGCAATTTAAATATACAAACAATTAAAAAATATTACAAACGCAATATACGAATTTTAAGGTTATATACACAAGCAAGTATTAATTATCAATTTACAATAAAATTATAAGACTTACTTAATAGTCAATAAAAATAAACATAAATCCATTGTTAACTAAATAAAATCTAACAACAGAAGTCACAATAAATACGTCACATAATAAATATAGACAAAAACACAACAATTTATCTAAGTCAACATGTTTAAAATTTGGAGGTTAAAAAAAAAAAAAAACTACATTCAAATTTCACCTACTACTAATTCACCTACTACCTACTAATGTACTAATTTTTAACCTCCAAATTTTAAACATGTTGACTTAGATAAATTGTTGTGTTTTTGTCTATATTTATTATGTGACGTATTTATTGTGACTTCTGTTGTTAGATTTTATTTAGTTAACAATGGATTTATGTTTATTTTTATTGACTATTAAGTAAGTCTTATAATTTTATATTGTAAATTGATAATTAATACTTGATGTTTGTGTATATAACCTCAAAATTTGTATATTGCGTTTTTAATATTTTTTAATTGTTTGTATATTTAAATTGTTTATGTAATTTTAGTCTAAATTTTCCTGAGGAGGCCTACATAATATATGTATGGCGAAACGTTGACGTTTTTTATTTTATGACGATGCGTTGAGGCGTTGGAAATAAAGGACTGACATTTTGTCTGGAGATTACGCATTTATTCTTGGATTATATTTATAATCAATTGATAGTATTCGTTTTAAACAATAACAATTGGCCTGCCTCGGAAAAAATCGTAAGTTAAATCTAGTCAATGCTTGAATATAAAGCAGAAGTTGAATAATTATTTTAATAAAAACTGTTTGCAAAACCTAGAGAATAATTATAGAAAAGTACATTTGTTTCATTTAGTTAAAAATCATTTTGTAGGGAATGTAGTAAATGATACTTTTAATTGGTTACAGTGAATTCAAATAATATTAAGTCTTGTGATTGTAAACTATTCACATGGCCAATTTATCGAGAATTTATAAGAATTTAAGTTTTTTCATTTATTTATCAAATTAAGTCACATTTTCTCAATCAATGTTACATTAAAATTTGAAAAAATAGTAGATAATTAAAAAAAATTACAAAATGACAAAAATAATTGACAATTGAAAACAAAATTCAAAAAATAACTAGATTATTTACACCACCTAGATAATAACACCACCGAACAAAATAATTTAAACTAGGTGTGAATTCTGTCCATTTCATGGACACTTCGCTTCCAAGGAAGCAAAACAATTTGCTTCCTCATAGAGGAAGCAATATTTAATAATATTTTAAATATTTTAAGTTAATAAAAACAAAAATTAAAAAAACATGAATTATTTTGATTAAAAAGATACAAAAACAATTTGATTAGTTAATTTCAAAAATCCCTAAGTTCAAATTTAGATATTTATGATTTTAATAACCAATTTAAATTTTATGGTTAATCCTCTACAGAATACTTTATGCACGCATACACATTTACCCACACATATGTACGTATACATAAATACACATACACATAAATAAATTAAAATTAAATTAAAATTTAATTTTGATAATATGGCATTCTTTTACATCCAAAATAGTACCAGAAAAAAATTGGCACCGATAAGTAACATATATTTCGATGGGTTGAAATTTCTCAGGTGACTCCACTTAATGAACCAAATTTGATGATTTTTATTTCTCCCAAAAAATATGTTTTTTTCAGCCAATCAAAAATGGCTTTAACAGACTTAAGGTACATGTTTAAAGCTTTAAAAATCCACTTAGAAATTTTATTTATGTCTATTTTTGGTGTTACTATAGCTATTTGAAAAAAACGACTTTTTAAAAAAGTATCTTTACATTTCTTGAAATATTTAAAAAAATATTAGAGACACATTATTTTAAGCTAAATATTCTTTTTCTACGGGTTCTAGCAGTTGAGGGTTAATATTATTAAAATTATTATTAAATATATTAATAATATAAAATTTAATTCGAGAAATTCTTTAAAAAAAGGAATTTTAAGTGCAAAAAAATGAAAAAACATCAATTAATTTACGAATTTTTGATCAATTATAAAAGTTATATAGGTCAATCGATTCGTTTTCAGATAAGGAATATGATTTTTTTATTCATTGAGTTGTATTTTTAGCTTGGAAAAAAATTTTAGCATAAAACGATTTTTTTCGATGAAAAAAGGTGCTCAACAAAATTTGATTGGGTATTTTCAAAAATCCCTGTGTCCAAATTTAGATACTCACGAGCTTAAAAAGTCATCCAAATTTTATTGAAATCCTTTGAAGCGTTCTCGAGATATCCTGGCGACAAAAAACGCTATACACACAAACGTACACACATACACACACACACACACACACACACACACACACATACATCTGGACATTTGCTTAGGAATGAAAATTTACGCTTTTTAGATAAAAATGAGTGGATTTAGACTATTTTTGGAAAATCGAAAATCTTAACGATCACAAAGCTTCCTCTATGAGGAAGCAAAAATCAAAGAATAATTATAAAATTTTAAGATAATAATTAAAAATTGAAAAAATTGAAGGAAATAGTTGAAAAATTGAAGAAAATATGTGAAAAATTACGAAAATTATTGTCAATTGAAAACAAAATTAAAAAAATTACAAGATTAATAGACAACTGAAAAAAAAATTGTAAAAATTAAACAAGAAATATTAAGTTTAAAAAAAATAATTGCAAATTGAAACTAGGTGAGAATTATGTCCATTTCATGGACATTTCGCTTCCAAGTAAGCAAAATAATTTGCTTCCTCATAGAGGAAGCAAGAAATTAACAATATATATAAATTAATTGGGGAAGTCATTTAAAAATGAAAAATTTTAAATGCAAAAAAATGTAAAAATATGAATTATTTTACGAATTCTTGATCAATTATAAAAGTTATATAGGTCAATCGATTCGTTTTGAGATAAGGAATATGATTTTTGTATTCAATAAGTTGTATTTTTTGCATAAAAGAATTCTTTGGCAAAAAACGATTTTTTTCGATGAAAAAAGGTGCTCAAAAAAATTTGGTTGGGTATTTTTAAAAATCCTTGTGTCCAAATTTAGATATTCATAAGCCTAATAAGTCATCCAAATTTTATTGGAATCCGTTTAAGCGTTCTCAAGATATCTTGTACACAAAAAACGCTATACACACACACACACACACATACATCTGGACATTTGCTTAGGAATGAAAATTTTCGCTTTTTAGATGAAAATGAGTCGATTTAGACTATTTTTGGAAAATCGAAAATTTTAATGATCACAAAGCTTCCTCTATGAGGAAGCAAAATTAAGAAAATTATAGGAATAATTGTTGGAAATAATTGCACATTTAACAACTGCATTGAAAATTGAAAAAAATTATTAAAATTGAAAAACAATAATTGAAAATTGAAGAATTAAATTAAAACTTACGGCATATACTTAACATTGAAAAAAAATTAAAAAAGCCGAGAATTAATAATTATAGAAGAAAACAATTGAAAACTGAAAAATGGAAATAAAAATTGAAGAATGGAATAAAAAATTAAAGAAAATAATTGAACAATTCTATTTGAAGTTAAAGAAACTTAATGATAATCGAAAAAAATAAGAAAATAATGGCGATAATTTTTTAATATTAAAATTTTTATCAGTGAAAAAATTAATTGAAAAAATATGAGAATTGTTGAATATTGAGGAATTAATTGAAAATCGATCAAAAAAATTGAAGATTAAAGAAAATATTTGAAAATTGAAGAAAATAATTAAAAATTTATTTATTTATTTATTTATTCAATAATATATCTCGCGTTTAAAAATTGGAATTTCTAATAAATTGGAAATTAAAGAATTAAATGTAAATTTCAAGAAAATAATTGATAACCAAAAGAAAAATTACAATATGACGAAAATAATTAATTAATTAACAATTGAAAAAAAATTCAACAAATGGTGAGAATAATCGTCATTCGTACAAAAAAAATTTGTAATTAACGAATATTCATAAAATTGAAGGAGAATAATAAATTGTCAATTGAAAACTGATAAAAATTGTGGAAACAAAATTGTTGAAAATAAATGTAAATTAAAGAAATCAATTAGATATTCAAGAATTGTATTGAAAGAAGATAATTGATAATTAAGAAAATGCTGGAATTAATTAATATTAAGGAATTAATTGAAAATCGATCAAAATAATTGAAATTTAAAGAAAATTTTTGAGAATTGAGGAAAATAATTAAAAATTGAAGAAATAAATTGGAAATTAAAAAATTAAATGTAAATTTCAAGAAAATAATTGATAATAATTAAAAGAAAAATTACAATATGACAAAAATAATAAAATATTGACGAAAATAGGTAATTAACTAAAAAAATAATAATTAACAATCGAAAAAAAAATTCGAAAAATGGTGAGAATAATCGGCATTTGAAAAAAAATTATTTTTAAATTGATGAATAATCATAAACTTCAAGGAGAAAAATAAATTGTCAATTGAAAGCTGATGAAAATAATGGAAATAATTTTAAAAAATAAATGAAAATTAAATAAATCATTTGGAAGTTGAAGAATTGGTTTTGAAATTTGAAGAAAAAATTTGATTATTCAGAAAATGAGAAAATTATTTAATTTTGAATAAAGTAATTAAAAAACGTAGAATGCAATTGAAATTTGAAGAAAATAATTAAAAAAGAATTAAATTGAAGATTAAAGATTTAAATTGAAATTTTAAAAAAATATTTGATAACTGAAGGAAAAATAACAAAATTTGTTTCAACTTATCATTGTTTTTATCATATTTCAATTATTGTCTTCAAGTTTCAAATTTTAAAATCATTTTCCAATTATTATTTTCCCCAAGTTTTAATTAGGTACCTATTCTTATTTTTTAAAATTATTTCCTAAAATTTGTAAATATTTTTCTCAAATACCCCATTATTTTCTTTAATTTTTAATCATTATTAATTGTTTAAGTCAATTTTCAATTATTTATATTACTTGTTTATTATTTTCAATTATTTATTATTATTATTTTCATATTTAAATTATTTTCCTAATATTTCAAATTTGATTCTTAATTTTGGAATATATTTTTTTCAATTTTTAGTTATTCTCATCGTTTTCTATTAATTTCTAACATCTTCATGTATTTTTCTCAAATTTAAATTATTTTTATTTCATTTAAAAAAAATTCTGTAATTTTCTCAACTAGTTCATTCAAATATAATTAACTTTTTACAACTTATCATTGTTTGTACCATATTTCAATTATTTTCTTCAAGTATCAAATTTTAAAATCATTTTTCAAATATTTTCCAAAATTTATATTTCCTTCAATTTTCAAATTTTTTCATTTGTTCTATATTTTCAAATTTTTTGAGCTATTTTGCTGAGATTTCAATTATTTCATTCAATTTTTAATTATTTATATTATTTTCTTCAATTTTCAATTACTTTCGTTATTTTTCATAATTTCCAAAAAAATTTTAATTATTTTTCTTTAATTAAAAATTATTCTCTTTAATTTTAAATTATGTTTATCTTCTTGCATTTATTTTCTCTAATTTTCTCTAATTTTTAATTATTTTCTTTTTTTTTCAATGAACTTCTCATAGTTTTAAGTATTTCTCTGAAAGTTTCTTCAACTTTCCTTTATTTGAAATATATTATGTAATTTTTTCAATTATTTTCAGCATATTTTAATTATTTTTTTCAATTTTGAATTAGTTTTATCATTTTTTAATTACTTTCCTCGACTGTTAATTATTATTTATTTATTTACTTATTTATTTATTTTCACAAGAGTCCCGCAGTCCAATTATTCTGATTTACTAAAATTATTTTCTAAGATGTTTAAGTATTTTTCTAAAATTTAAATTATTTTCTTTAATTTTTAATTAGTTTCATTTGTTTCATAATCTCCAAATTTTTTTATTAATTATCGTAAATTTGAATTATTTTTAGCTTCCTTCAATTCTTTTCTCCAATTTTTTTAGCTATTCTCAGTTTTTCAATTTATTTCTAAGATCTTTATGTATTTTTCTCAAATTTTAAGTACTTTTTTTTATTTAACGAAAATTCTGTAATTATTTCAATTATTTTACTCAAATGTCATTTATTTTTTACAACTTATCATTGTTTGTATCATATTTCAATTATTTTCTTCAAATTTCAGATTTGAAAATCATTTTTCAATTATTTTCCAAAATTTATTTCAATTTAATTCAATGGATAAATCCAATAAATTTCAATTTCCTTCTAATTATTTCCTTTAACTTAAAAATTTTTCTCTTCAATTTGAAATTATGGTCATCTTTTTTCATTTATTTTCTCTAATTTATAATTATTTTTTTCTTTTTTAAATTATTATCTCAATTTTCAATTATTTTCTCCAATTTTTCATTATTCAATTTTTTTCAATTTATTTTTAAGATTTTCAAGTATTTTTCTTAAATTTAATTGTTTTCTTTATTTCTAAAACATTTCTATGATTTTTTAAATTACTTTCTCTAATTTTTAATTGATTTCATTATTTTCTTTCAATTAATTTGCAAAATTTGGAATTATTTTGTTTAATTTCAATTATTATTTGCAATTTTTTTTAATTCTAATATTTTATAAATTTTTTCCTGAATAATTATTTATTTTATTTATTTATATTATAAATTTAATTTTAAATATTATATTTAAAATATTTGTAATTGATGATTACACAAGGTGTAGAAACTAATCACGCGCCAGCGCGGGTTGTTTACAAAAAATTATTATTATGAAGTAGGTATATTAATTTTAATATATTTAATATATTTTTTGAAAATTAAAAAACAGAGATTTTAGGGAATAGAATGACGAAAAAAGAATAGAAAGAAATGACAGTTTTTAACTCAGGATAGGAAGGGATCGACGAGAATAGACAAGTTTTAAAATCAATCTCTTTTAATCTCGTAAATTAAAATTAACCCTTAAATAAAAAATGGTTCCAAATTTTTAGTTTATTCTCTTCAGCAGAGATGGTACTTATTCTTATTATCTTGTTTAAATAATTTTTTTTAAATAGGTATATATTATTTAACCTTTTTAGTATTTTCTACACAAGATCTTTGGTAGATCTTACTTATTAATCAAAAGTTTAGAATACTTTGTCTATCCACTATGTAATTATAAAATATGTATATAATTTTTATTTTTTCTTGAGTAGGAAAAACCTTTTTTTTTAATAAAGAGTCTTTATGTATGAATCAAATAAAATTAATTTTAATCAAAAATAATTTAATTCAAATCGAAGAAAAGGATTTTCTAAAATTAATTAAAAATTTTTTTTCAGCCTATCTGACAAATATATCAAAAGTACATTTATTTATGATCTTTTTTCAATAATTAATTATTAGGTAGATTTTATAATTTAACAAAATTAGATTTCGTTAAGTTTTGACTTAATAAAATTTGATATGAAACTTACGAATTTTATAAAATTGGATCTGAAAACTAAAATAATTATAAGTTTTTGAAACCTTGAGGTGTTAAAAGTGCAGAACTAGAAGATCCTGTATTTCTTTGCGTAGGATAAACACAAGAAGGATGTAAAACCGCCGTAAATGGTTGCAATGTTAGTGGTCCATAAAAGGATGGATGCTGCTGATGCGGATGCAGCAAATTTGAAGCTGTTGAACTAGATGACGCTCGAGTTTGAAGACACGATGGACTCGAACGATTACACGATGGTTGCATGGTCCAATTATTTCTAGCTGAATCGATTTTTTGTTATATTAAAAAACATATTTTCAAAAACCTTACTTAACTCAAAATACAGTCATTAGGCAAATTTTGTTAAAATTTATCTTTAAATTATCCAAATTTTATATTATCAATTATTCAAATATAAAACAATTTAAACGAATATTTTTAAAAAACAAGATAATTTTATTCGAAGGTTATTTTTGCTATTTGGATTTCCAAACATTACTAATCTTTACATAAAAGTCAATATTTGAAAATGGTTGTAAAATGACACTTGAATTGAAATTAATATTAAAAATAAAAAAACAAAATAGAAATTCCAGTCAATAAGAAAAGGCTAAGTTTATTATTTTTAGAGTTAATTAAATAATAAGAAATTCTATTTATTATTTCTGACATACCTAATGCAGGATTCCTAATACTAAAATCCTGGAGGCGTAATGTAATGAAAATTAAAAACCCATCTTCGAAATAAGTGACATTTTGTCAAATAATTTTCAATTCATAACAAATAGTGAATATAGTAAACGCAATAAGGGACAGAAACTGTGAAGCACAAAAAAAGTCGTAACTCGAATTAAACACGATGAAATTTCACTGTTCATCATGAAACTTCAATTCTGATCGTTAACCACAAATTCGCAATCATTCTTCTTTTTGACACTTACACCTTCTTGTTTTTTTTTTTTTCACGAATTTTAGAATACTGGAGGACATTCACAAAACAGAAAACCACGAAAAACTTTGAGATAAGAAAAGATGAAAAAAACGATTAGAACACACACGAAAAAAAATGTGTCAGTCGTCTGAAGGCAGAAGAGAAACAAAATCTTTCTCTGCGTGAGTCCATTGTTTGAAAAATATATATATAACAGATGAAAACTCTTTTTATTTTTTATAAATTTGAAAAAAATTCTCTCTAAAAACGCAAATAAAAGTTACTATTTAATATTAAATTATAACAAATTATTATTTTAATTAAATTTCTCTTTCTATAGATAAAATTTCATTTTTCTTTAAATAAAAATTAATTTCAGGATACAAATTTTTTTTTCGAAAAATAATATTTAAATATTGAACATATTGATATTTTAGACGACACGTAATTTTGTTTAGCAGGAAACATTTTTTTCATGATTTTATAAAGAATTTTTAGAAAAAAAACCTCTTTAAAAATCCATTGAAAAATTTAAAAAATGTTCTAAAATAACAAAATGTCGGCCGTCATACTAAAAAATTTTGAATTAAGATTACTCAAAAACTTCACCGTTTTTTGGTTAAATTCTTTATTGGAAATTATCTTCATAGTAAAGATTATTTTCCATAAGAATTTAACTTGTGGCCGATTTTGGCAGAAAAGAAAAGAATTATTTTTTATTTTTTTTAATGCTAAATTTTATTTTTCTCAAAAGAAACACAATAGATGTCAAAAATTTTCCTAAATAAAATCTTATTCCCATTTAAAAAATATAAAAAAAGTTTCTCTTGATATTTTTCTCTCGTTATTGCTTTTTCTACAAAATTCGTTAAAATTCAATTAAAAGTTTATATTTAGAAAATTTTACAGTGCTTTTGGGTGCAAATAAACAAATAACTGTCACAAAAGGTGTAATTTATCAGAAGCGTTTATATTTCAAACATATATTTTTAACCTAATTGGATTTTTTATACACGTTTTTAAACTCTTTTCATTAGAAACTTCATAAAAGTAGTTTTTCATCTACATAAAAATATTATTAAAATTAATTTCATCAAATTTTAAAATTTTAAGTTGCACATTTCTCCAAAAAAATTAGGTTGGGCCAAAATTGATTGTCAAATAATAATTATTTATCATTTTATGTATTTTCTTTGAATCAAGGGGAAATCAGTCATTTTTATCGAATTTTAACAAAAGAAGCTCATTTTTCTTTTTAAAATATTATTTACAATTTTATTTGTTGGTTTTTGGTAAAAAATATATAAAAATCTAATTTTGTTTATTTAATAACTTTTGCATAAAATGTTTTTAAAAATCCAACAAATAAAATTATAGAAAAAGTTTCAATAAGTAAAATGAGTTATTATTTGTAAAGACAGAATGAGATTCTAACTAGATTTAACCAAAAAACACCAATTGTTAAATAATTATTATTTGCCACAAATTTTAACTCAACCTATTTTTTCTTAAAAAATGTACACTTGTATCTTTCAAAATTTGTTGAAATTAATTATAATAACATTTTTATTTGATGTGAAAAGTCATTTTTTAGTTTGAGGTTATGTCAATGAAGAGAACCTCCTTAAACTAAAAATGTGATACGTTTGAAATGTAAACGATTTTAATAAATTACACACTTTTAAAGAATTATTTGCTTATTTGAATCCAAAAACACTGTAAAGTTTTCTAAAAAACTGTTTTTTGACCAAAAAAAAATGAGAAATGTAGACAAATATCAAGAGAAACTTTTTAAATATTTTTTGAAGAGGAACAACTTTCATTTAGGAAAACTTTTGATGCCGAATGTATTTAAAAAAAAAATAAAATTTTCCTTTAACAGAATAAAAAAAATATTTTTCTTTTTTACCAAAATCGGACACACAAGTTAAATTTTTATGAAAAATAATCTGTACTATGAAAACAATTTCCAAAAAAAATTTTTTACCAAAAAAACGGTAGGGTTTTTGAGAAATTTCAATTTCAAAATTTTTTAGTAAGACGGCCACCATTTTGTTATTTTAGAACATTTTTTAAATTTTACAATGAATTTTTAAAGTGGTCTAAGTATCTTTTCAGGCCGTAAAAAATAATAATATATCCCAATTACCTTAAAAGTTATTACACTTATAAGGTTTTTTTTCTTAAATTTTAAATAAATGAGAGTTCCGACTTTAAAAATAAAAATCTTTATAATTCCATGAAATTTTTTTTTGCAGTTAAACAAAAAAATACCTGTTGTCCACAATTCTTTAAAAAACAACATTTTGGTTAGAAAATTGATTTTCAGTTCCGACCATGTCCATTATTTAAATAAACTTTTACACCTTCAATCCTATTATTAATATTTTAATTCATGTTTTTAGTCTTATACCTATATAAAGTTCTTTTGATTTAAAATATTAAAGATTTTAAAATAACCTATGTTACATTTTTTAAGTTATTGTCATTATTATTATAATTATTCGCCAAAGTTAAAAAATTTATTGTTTGGAAAATTGATTTTATCAACTTTCATTAGGCATACATAATTTACTTTTTTCGAATTTGAATTTTTGAATTTAGATTGATTTCGAAAATCAATTTAAATTATTACTTTGTAGCGCATTTTTAGGTCACTGAATTTATATTTAATAGAATTTTTATATACCGAATTTTAATTGAAAAGAATCAAAATATAACCGAATTTTCAGGGCCCTCATTCAACAGAGTTTTGAGTGAGTAGAATTTTTAAATGCCAGAATATCCATCTGACTGAATCTTCATTTGTCTGAAACTGTATATGCGCACTAATTGATATATATTTAATAAAATTATTTAAACGTCAAATTTATTTTTCCGAAATTGCAAATAATCAAAAAAACATCCGACATAAAAATTTTGTCGATTTTAAAATTAGCCGATAAAAAATTATCAAAAAAACCGTGATAGGTTAATTTTAAAATTCGTGCTAAAATCTTTCTGTTAGATGCTTTTTCGGCCATCTGCAATTTCGGACAAATAAATTCAGCGTTTTAAGAATTTCGTTATGTATAATGTCTATTCGTGCAAATTTATAAAATTATAATATAATCAATATAAATTTGATCAACTCAAGATTCGGTCAAATGGATATTTTGTATTTAAAAAATCTACTTATTAAAAATTCTGTCAAATGAGAGTTCTGATAAATGAAATTTCTGTTAAATCTGGATTTATTTATTGAATAATATACATTTACTTGAAAATTCCGTTAAGCACAAATGCGAATTCAGTGAAATTTAATTGGAAAAAATTTCGGAATATTAAAATTGGTAAAAAAAATCTGTTTAAAAAGTTATGAATAATGAAATTCTAATTCTAAATAATGAATTTTAAAATTTTATCATGCGCCTCCCACGAAAAATATTTTTTATACATAAATTAGACATATTTTAAATCGCAGACAAATAATAATGACTGCTGTTTACATTTTTTGCTGATTTTGAATTTGTGTGAATTTTTGAAATTTAAAATGGAGGTTTTAATAAGTCGGACCGAAAAATGGCGGTTTTTATTTTTACTGAAAGTATTATTTCAAAGTTTCATTAACAACATTGATTTTTAAATAATCAGTAAAAAATTAAAAAATCGATTTCAATAACAGAGAAAGAATTTATTCCTTTTTTTTATTATTTCCAAAATGAAGAAAAAACAAAAAATCGGATTCATTGTGAAATGTAAAATAATTTAAGCTTTTAATTTATCGAAAATTTATTTTGACCCAGATAAGTCTACAAAAAATTTACAAGTAATTGTTTAATAATTAGGATAAATTGTAATTTCTTTGGACTCAGTAGTACATTATAAATATTACTAAATTTTTAAATAAACTAAGAACAACAATTCAATCCTTAACTATAAATATACAAAGAACATATAAAATGTCCCAATTAAAAAATTCAAAATTGCAGTAATTTGTAGAAACTAGGTGAAAACAGTGGTAATTAAAAATTACAAAAATCAGTTTCAAAAAATTATTGCAAATGCACCACATATATTTTAATATACCATTTCCTATCGTAAGTTGATTTTTTTTACTACCTTTTCATTTGTAAAACTGTATTCATACACATTTTTGAACTCGAAGAAAATTTTCTTAGTGAGTAATTAAAAAAAAAAATATATATGTATAATAATTTTCTACTTATAGTTACAAGCTCTACACGAATCTTTAAAATGAACACAATGTGTCTTTACGTCGACACTCTCACACTATGACTGAAATAAGCTCCTGCGGTCCCTTTTGAAATTATTTTTCTTTTTTTATTTTACAACTAATAATTTATAAGTTTATTCATAATTATTATTTATCATTGGTTTAGGTTGACGTACACCGTATCAGGTCTAATTTACAGCTAATTTTAACAATTGGACAAAGAGATCTAAATTGACTACATAATCAATAATATATAACTCCAATACTTTGTCAAGTCTTTTCTTAATTATTTTACTATGACAGGTGTGAAGAGACACAAACTTCAAATTAAGGTTTTTTTATCATTTTTCCTTTGGCAAGGTCCCATTTTCTCATTTTAAGCGATTTATAGCTCCTTTTAGAAATTTTTTTATATTCAATTATCAACAATGTAAATTAGTGTTTATTTGAATTACATACATTATTTAATATAAGGATAGTGTTCATTTAATTAGTTAATTGGATTAATACTAAATGTCTTTAAACGAACTGCAAATAGCAGCGTTTAGTGAGCAAACAATCTGGGTCCAATAGTGGCGATCATTTCGTGAGAATTTTAATAATAAAAGGATAGACACTTAAAATTATTTTCTCAAAAATTCTTCAATTTTTTATTCCTTTTCGTGAAAAATGTCGCGTGTATATCGAAGTCAGTAAATCGTTTTTCCTGTTGCTTTGTGCAGATTTTCTTGAAAAACAGCGACTAATTTTGCCAGGAGTTCTAAACATTTCACGTTGTCGTTGAACAATTTATGGGTATTTGAATTAAATTTTTGGGATTCGCTCGAGAAGTCTTTTCTTTTACGACTGTAGAAGACATTATTTGTGCCAAGGCCTATATTTCTAAAAATTTGATATCCACTTTTTCTTACAGAAAAAAAAGTAGTAATAATAATAAAACAATATTAAGAACAATCTCTAACTAAAATACAACTAAATTCTCCATTGTTTAATTGTTTTTAGGATACTATTATAAAAAATCTAAAGTTCAATTTCTAATAAAAAAGTAGTTAACAAAATTTTAGAGAATATACTTTTCGAACATTACAGACTTTATTTTCAGAGCTGCCAGAATCCGGCGCAGTTTTAATTTGAATAAAAGAATAATCAGTTAAACTTGAAACGTCTATCTAAAAATTCTTTTGACAAAAATTCGAGGTCTCAAAAATTTTTTTTAGCTCTGTTCACTTGTGCCAATGCGATCGAGATTTTCCACTTTTTGACAATTTTCCCATTAGCACCAAAATTCTTATGTAATAATAAATTACAATAATATAATAATATTATATATTCCTGTTTATATTAAGCATTAAGTTTATATTATTATATTATTGTTTGTTACAATAAAATAGTGTTATACATAACATATCTTATATAATTATATATACCATTATGTTACATATAAATACGTGTGATAAATATATATTATTATAAATGTATACATTATACATATTATAATTATAATATTTTCAATTGTTTTTCTACCACCTCCAGTCAAAAACTAAAAATGATCAGCCTCAAGTTGGCTGCTTCACTAGCGAGTAACTAAAATTGATAGGAACTGCCGTGGTGGAGTCGAGCAGTGCCTAAAATTAACTTTTAAGGCACTAGTGCTTAAAAAACTACATAATAGTCAAGTTTTTGACGGAGGTAGTGAAAAAGTATTATTTTGATTGAATTTTGATTTTTCTGGTGTGCAAAACTGAGATGACTTTTCGTTCTAATGGAAAAATTAACGTCCTTTGCTACCATTAAGTTGGTCTATTATAATTTTGGCCGATTTTATAAATCGACATTTCACGGTATCTATAGTAGCAAATATCGGTAAATCCTCGAGAATTTGAGGCCGATTTTATGAAGAAACTCGTCAGACTCACTGAGGATCCACTAAATGGAGTTCCAGTGAAAATATCGATTGTGAGACATTAATTTCGAGCAAATGCGTAGAAAACACTGCCCAATAAGCAGGAGAGAAGAAGAAATTGGGAAACGGGAATGGCTCCGGGTGTGGCAGCATTGCAGTAGTCCTCAAGGCAGGAACAGACTTCTAGTCGACCGCCAAAGCCACCTCTCTGGTAACACTGAGACTTGTAGTGTGACTCATCCCATCCACAGCCTCGAATTACCCTCTTATTAGGCGGCACTGCAATAAAAAACAAGGATTTAATATATACCATATTGGATAATAATTTATAGGTAAAATAGGAATTTTAATACTCTCACCCCCTAGAATTGTTCTATGTCGAAAAAAATAGGTACCCCTGTTTTTTTATCAAAACCCAAATAGCACGATATCTTACAGGAAGCTTCCCAGAAAGATTCCTGAGATTCGGAGAGAAGATTCCAGAAAGCTTCCACCCAACCTCCAGGGAAGTTTCATGGAAGTTCACACCGAAAAAAATATCTTTTTCTTTTGAACGGAACATTCCTATCATAAAATCCTCTTGAGTTTTTTACTCAAAATGAGCTAATTATACTACAACTAATAGTATTTTCCTCTGTTTTGAAGAGGAAAAATATTAGAAGATGACTCTCACGGTTTAACCTTATGTTGAGAGTAATCCACTACTTTCGATAGGAAACGTCCGTTCAAAAGTAGAGGAATATCCTCTATGTCGTATTTGCACATGCGCAATCAGTAACAATTGTATCGCGTCGCATCACGTCGTCAGCTTTAACGTTTATTTTCACCTTTAGTTTTCGATTGTGGAAGACAATTTACAATGTGTTTTAAAAGATTTAAGAATGAATGATATTATCTTAGTGTTCTGTGCACATAATAATATTTTGACTTCATTATTTGTTTGTGTACGAATGTGAAATTGAAGTAAAAGACCAATATAACCTAGCAGTGTGACATGTTTATTTTACTCGCGTATTTAATAAAACAACATACAAAATGTTCGAATATTGATGAATATTCTTTTCTTTATGTGAATCAATGAAGGTAGTTAGTGATTTATTTAACTTTCTTTAAACAGGGCCGGATTGGGAATTAAAAGCGGCCCGGGAAAAATATTCAAAGCGGCCCCTTTCTATATAATTGAAAATTTTTATTAACATTTAAAACTAAAATATAAAAATATTAAATTATTAAATTATTTTATTTAAACTTATCAATAATTTAATTATTTGGAATTTCTTGAACAGTAGCATTCTCTACTGCCATTTGTACGAAAGCAGCAGTAATTTCTTAGTTTAATGAACACCTCAATCTGGTTTTAACCAATTTTAAAGGACAAAAAATGGACAACTTCTATTAAACAAATATAATAAAAAAATTTTGAGAGAATTTCCTGTCTTTAAAAATTCCTCTGAATGTATTCCTATCTACCTTAACCCCTTCAGAAACAAAAACAACCCTTTAAAATCATTCCCTAATCTTCAATCAAGAAATGGACAATTTTTATTAAATAAATATAATAAAAAGTTTTTTAGCGAATTCCCCGGCTTTAAAAATCGCTCAGAATGAATTTCTATCTACTTTGCCCCCTTTAGCATAAAAAAAGTCGGCTTTTATTCACCTGAAAATCATTTTTTCAATATTTGAATACCTAATTACTTTCTTTAATTTACAATTATTTTCTTCAAATCTCAATTATTTTCTTCTATTCACAATTATTTTAATTAATTTTTAATCATGTTTTTCAATTTTTAAATATTCTCTTTAATATTCAATAATTTTCGGCTTCTTTCAATATTTTTATCAATTTTCAATTGTTATCTTCAATATTCAATAATTCTCATTTTTTCAATTGTTTTTCCAGTTTTCAACTATTTTCTTCAATTTTCAAATATTTTCGGTTTTTTTCAATTATTCTTTTCAGTTTTCAAATATTCTCGTTTTTTCAATTATTTTTTCAGTTTTCAATTATTTTCTTCGATTTTCAAATATTGTCGGTTTTTCAATTATTTCTTTTCAGTTTTCAATTACTTTTTCAGTTTTCAAATATTCTCATTTTTTCAATTATTTTTCAGTTTTCAATTATTTACTTGAATTTTTAATTATTTCAGTCAATATTCAATAATTCTCGATTTTTTTTCAATTATTTTTTCAATTTTCACTTGTTTCCTTCAATAGGCAATTATTATCCAAGAATTTCAATCCAGTTCAATTTTTTATAATCCAATTAAATTTACAATTATTTTCTACAATTACTACAGTAATTTTCTTTCAATTTTTATTCATAGTTATTTCTGTTCTAAATTTTAATTTACATTCTTAACTTTTAAGATAATTCTGTTGAAATGTAAACTTTTTAATGTTGCAATTTTTCGAATTTTTTGCAATTGTCCTTTATTTTCGTCTTTTTTCAATTATTTTCTTTCATATTATTCAATTATTAATCATTTTCTTGAAATTTCAATTCAGTTCTTTAATTCTTTAATTATTTGTATCCAATCACAATTCTTGTCTTTTATTGATACTTTTTTTCATTTTCAATTATTCTCTCAATTTGGAAGTATTTTCTTCAAATTTTAATAAAGTTTAATTTTTCAAAAAGCAATTAAACTTTCAATTGTTTCTAGAACTATTCCTATCATTTTCTTTCTTTTTTAGTTTTTTTTTAATTTCATGTTAATCTTTTTCTGTTTAAAATTATTTCTGTCAGTTTTTAATTTAATAATCTTACCATGTTTAGAATTTTTTCCAATTGGCAATTATTTTCTTCAATATTTAATAATTCTCGGCTTTTTTCGATGATTTTTTCAATTAACAATATTTTTCTTGAACTTTCAATTCAATTTTTCAACTATCCTCTTAAATTCACAATTATTATTTTCTTTAATTTTGAATTTTTTTCTTCAATTTTCAACTATTTCTTCTAATTTGAAATTATTTTCTTCGATTTTCAACCAACTTTAACTTTTTGAAATCCCATTCAATTTTCAATTATTTTTTTATAATTATTCCTACAGTTTTCTTCAGTTTTTAATTGTCAATTATTTTCTTAAATATTCACCAATCCTGGGCTTTTTCACTCTTTTATACTATTTATTTATTTATTAATATAGTAATTTGTAAATTATTTATTATCAATAATTTTTTTGAAATCTCAATTTAACTCCTTAATTCCTCAATTTTTCTGTCTAATTCACAATTATTTTCTTCATTTTTTAATTATTTTGGCATTTTTTAATATTATTTTCTTCTTATCAATTTGTGATTATTTCTTCAAATTTCAATCCAGGTCAATTTTTTAAAATTAAAATTTTTTTCAATTATTATTATTTCTGTAATTTTTTTCCTTTTTTAATTTCCAATTGTTTTTTTAAAATATTATATTTGTTCTTTAATTTTTTAAATTATTTTTGTCAATTGTCGATTTATTAATCTTGTCATTATTCCAATTTTTTTCATTTGTCAATTATTTTCGTCATTTTTTAGTTATTTTAGGTCGATATTATCAACTCGAGAACATTTTTGGATGGTCAAGAGATTTTGAGATCAATATCAATATTGCTCAAATATGATATCGTCTTGATATCGTAAAGCACTAAGAAATAATGGTCAAGAGAACAAAATAATTTAAAAAGTTAAAGATTAGTTATAAAATTTTTTGAGAATTATTGAGGATTGAAAAAATTGAAGGAGATAATTGAAAATTGAGGAATGTAATGGAAATTTAAAAAATGTAATTAAAAATTGAAAGAAGTAATTGAAAAAGTCTAGAATTCTTGAATATAGAAAAAAATAATAATTGAAAACTGAAGAATGGAATTGAAAATTGAAGAATGGAATTGAAAGTTGAAGATAATAATAAATAAGAATTGTAAAAAATAGTTGTAGAATTGAACAATTTAATTAAAATTCTACAATTTCTGTGATTGAAAAGAATATAGAAAGAAGCCGAAAATGATTGAATGTTGTAAAATTAATTGAAAATAGAAAAGAGTAATTGAAAGTTAAATGAAATTTAATTACATAAATTAAATTATTAATTAGACCTACAAAAATACCGGCCCGCCTGGCGGCGGCCCACCGGGATTTTTCCCGGTATCCTGAATGGCCAATTCGGGCCTGTCTTTAAATGATTTAAAGTAATTTAAGTGTGCAAGTGAAAAAGTTTACCCTATGAGAGGAAAGTTCTTCTCATTTTGATGAGTATAACATCCTCTCAAAACGAGAGGAATCGTTTTGATATCACATTGTAGAGGAAAAAAAGCATCAAAATGAGTGGATTCCGCTCAAAAAAAGAAGATATTTTTTTCGGTGCAGGGTGTCTACTAATTTCGTCCCACAAAATTCCCAGTCATTTCCCGGTTTTTGTTCCTATTTCTCCCGGTTCTTTTTCTTGTTAACTTAAGGTCGTTTCCATTTCAATTCAGACAGGCTATGTATGTTAAAGTCAGGGAATCATTTCTTATTGAAATATATTGTTTTTCAGACAATTTTAGACGACACGTATTTTCCCGATTTGGTAAAAAAATTTTTTAATGAAGTTATGCGGTTTTCAATTTTTTAAGTTGAAAAGTGAGATTACAAGAAAATAACATTAAAATTTTTTAAAATGATTATATCTTTTTTGCTATTGTATATATTAAAATAATCCTTTCTGTGTCTAATTGAGGCTTTGATGTTCTTTTAAATTCCATAAGAGAATTAAAAATATTTTCATATTTAACAAAATGGCGGCGTTTTTTCGAAAAAAATAAAAATCAGATTTTCTCAAAAACCCCACCGTTTTTTTTTCTCTCAATTTTTTTACTACTTTCTGTAAGTACAATGATTATTTTCTATAAGAATTTATTGGAGTCCCGCTTCCTGGGAAAGAATAAAAAAAAATTTCTTTTTAAGAAAAGAAAATTCAAAGTTTTTTTAAACCCTATACTAGATACAACAAAAGTCCAAATAGAAAAAATGTCCTCTTAAAAAGTAGAGTAAAAAAGTCTTTTGGCTTTTATTACCTCTAACTTACGAATCTTTCGAATTATTAATTTTATTATAATACGAATTAAATCCATAAATTTTTTTTAAAAAGATATAATCATTTTAAAAAATTTTAATGTTATTTTCTTGTAATCTCACTTTTCAGCTTAAAAAATTGAAATCCGCATAACTTCGTTAAAAAAATTGTTTTACCAAATCGGGAAAATACGTGTCGTCTAAAATTGTCTGAAAAACAATATATTTCAATAAGAAATGATTCCCTGACTTTAACATACATAGCCTGTCTGAATTGAAATGGAAACGACCTTAAAATTTATTTTAAGTGTAAATAGACCTACAAATGTCTACAACAATTGAAGATAACAATTGATAATTGAAGAAAATAATTAAAATTCAAATAAAATAATTGAGAATTGAAGAATTAAATATTAAACTTTACAAAAAATAATAATTAAGAATTAAAAGAAACAATTATGAAAAGAAATAATTAATAATGGAAAGAAATAATTGAATAATCACAAAGATATTTGACAATTAGAAACAAAATTAAAAAAAAAGTAAATATTAGTCTACAATTGAATAATAATTGAAAAAATTGAACAATGGTTATTAAATTCAAAGAATATAATTAAAAATTGGCCAACTAGATAGAAAATAAAAAAAAAATTTTAAATTTAAGTTAACAGTTCAAAATTGAAGAAATAAATTGAAAATTAAATAATGAAATTGAAATCAGAAAAACACAGAATTATTGAATATTAAAAAAAAAAACAATTAGAAATTGAGAAATAAAATTGAAATTCGAATACAATAATTGAGAATTAAAGAAAATTACTGAAAAATTGGATTGAAAAAAGAAGAAAATAATTTATAATTAAAAAAAAAAAAATGGAAAATGACAGGATTTATTTAATATTGAAGAAAACATTAAACATTGAAGAATAGAATTGTTATTTAGAGAAATTAATTGAGAATTGAAAAAAATTATTGAACAATCGAACAATTAATTTAAAATTAGAAGCAAATTATTAAAAATTGAAGGAGGTTTTGAAACATGAACTAAATAACTGATAAATGAAAAAAAAAATAATTGAAAAAAGTCGAGATTACTGATTATTGAAACAAACAATTGAAAATAATTTTGTTATTGAACAAAATAATTAAAAATTAAAGAAAATAATTGAAAATTGAAGAAAGTACTTAAGAATTAAAGACAATATTTGAAAATAGCAGAAAAATTTAGAAATCGAAGGAAATAATTGCGAATTGATGAAAATAATTTTAAAATTATCAATTTGAATAAAAATTGAAAGAAAAACATAATTTAAAAAAGCTGAAAATTGGTAAATATTGAAGAAAATTGAGAAAAAATTTAAAATTGAAAAAAATTGAAAAACTGAAAGAAATATGAAAAAAAATTGGAAATTTAAGAAAATAATTGAAATTTAAGAAAAAAAATTGGAATTTGAAGAAAATAATTGAGAATTTAAAAAAAATTATTTTAAAAAGCCTAGAGTTATTGAATATTGAAAAAAACAATTGAAAATTAAAGAATGGAGTTGAATGTCGAAAATTATAATTGAGAATTAAAGAAAATAATTCAAGAATTGAACAATGGGATTGAAAGTAGAAGAAAATAAATGATAATTGAAGAAAAAAGAAATTGAACAACCCAGGAATTATAGAATTATTGAAGAAAACTATAAAAAATTAAGAATGTAATTGTAATTTGAAGAAATTAATTAAAAATTATAAAAAATAATTTGAAATTGAAGGGAATGTGGTTTTATGAAAATTGTTGAATAATAATTAATGAATTGAATTGAAGTTTCATAAACATAATTGATAATTGAAAAAAAATATTGAAAAAAGCTGAGAATTATTGATTATAGAAGAAAATAATTGAAAATTTGAGGAGTTATTGAGATGTGATGTAAATAAATGATAATTGAAAAAAAATAGTTGAAAAAAGTCGAGAATTATTGAATATTAAATTAAATAATTAAAAATTAAAGGAAATAATTGAGATCTGAAGAAAATAATTGAAAATTGAAGAAAATAATTGAAAATTGAATCAAATAATTGGCAATTGAAAAAAATAATTTAGAGTTGAAGAAAATAATTAAAAATTGATTAAAATAATTGAAAGTCGTAGAAAATATTTCAGAATTAAAGAAATTAATTGAAATTGATGAAAATAATTGAAAATTGAAGAAAATAATTGAGAAATGAAGAAATAATTTGAAATTAATGAAAATTATTCAAAATGGAAGAAAATAATTGAGAATTGTAGAAAATAATTGGAAATTGAAGAAAATAATTGAAAATTGAACAGAATAATTATCAGTTGAAAAAAATAATTGTGAATTTCTGAAAATAGTTGAATAATTGAAAAATTGAATTGAAGCTTCAAGAACGTAATCGATAAATGAAAAAAAATATTGAAAAAAGCCGAGAATTATTGAATATCGAAGAAAATAATTGAAATATGACGAAAATAATTGAAAATTAAAAGCACACTATAGAATTGCCCATAATTATATAAACTATTATGCAATGTACGGTCTAATAAAAAAACTGAAGTTCTATCTACATTTTTTCATAATAATTTGACTTTTTCATGTTTAATGCCTTTCATTATTTCTGCGGTATTGTTAGCTTTAAGAAAAAAAGATAGTAGACAAACATCTATATTTCATGAGAATATATTATATTATATTTTAATTTTTAATCTGTATTTTTTATTTTTCCATTGCATAATTATCGCAAAATTGCACAAAATTTAAACAAAATTTAAATCAGATTGGTTCAAAATGCATAAAGTTATTATCTTTATTTATAAATCAAATTGATATATTAGTTAAATTTATTAAAAGAAAATTCCCGGTTTGAAGGAAAAATCCTGGTTAATTCCAGGTTTTTCCCGGTCAATTTAAATTCCTGGTTATTTCCCGGTTTTCCCGGTTAGTAGACACCCTGATGGAAGCTTCCATCGAACCTTCAGGGAATCTTCATGGAAGCTTCCATCAAACCTTCAGGGAAGCTTCAAAAGAACCTCTAAATTAAAAAAAGAATTTTTTTAATGTAAGGGTTTGAATATTAATAAATACAGATTGTACATTATCTTAATTCATAGTGAATACCTGGAACTAGGGAGAAAATCTTATTAATTCTTATTAATCTTAATTCTTAATCATAAATTAACAAAACTTATAAACTTTAAAATTTTTATTTTAAATTTTAATACATTTTTAAAAATCATAAGTTTTGTTTTTTTCGTGATTTCAAATGTTTAAAAAAAGTTTAAAGACAATGGATTTTGTGGATTTTAAAAACAGATTTTCGAAGAAATAAATTTGTGTAAATTTCAGTTAGCCAGGACTGATAAAAATCATGACTTTTTTAAAGAAATTAAAATGGATTTTTTTAAATGCAAGTATATAAAATCTCTCCAAATCTTTATTTGTAAGTAGGGTTATTTTTCAAACTGAGAACATTTAATAAGATAATGAATACTAAAACATTTAGGTAATTAAAAGTCAAATAAATGAGAAAATTTCAAAAAAATATCTTCAAATTCATATGATCACAAAATTAAGAAAATTAGGTTAAAGCAACGAAAAAATCATAAATTAAAAAATAACAAGAATGTAGAAAGATAAGAAAACAATCTATTAAAAAAATGAGAAAATTCTTTTAAATAAAAAATGTCATGATCATTATTAAGGAAATGAAGAAAAAATTAAATAAACAACACAATTATGAAATGTTTCATAATTCTTTTAAAAAATTTAAACTATTTACTGATAGTTTTTTTTTTAAATTACAAATATATAGATCAGAAATTAATTTTAAAAAAAAACGGTAAAATATATATTACTAAATAATAAAATAAAATTATAAGTATATTATAATTGTCCGGATGTCTAATACTACATGTTAAATATCTTAAACCATAAAAAAAAAGTTTTTGGATACATCTTAAAACTTTCAATTTTAATATTTTATTTTTTATAAAATTTAAAAAATAATTTGTCCTAATACCGATTATCAAAATATCCTAGATCTCAAAATTTTTGGTATTAAGATGGCTAAAAATAGTAATAAATTTCTATATCTTTAAGTCCTTATGAATTAAATAAATTCTAATATTGTCAATTGACTCATATTCCAATTTGTTTAAACTTTTGAATTTTAATTAATTCAAATTATTAATTAATGCAAAATAATTCAATAATATTAATTACTTTTCATATTCACAATAACCTTTTATTTCATTCTTACAATATTTTTTAAAAATTTCTCTTTATCAAAACTGTTTAATTTTTATCTATTTAATAGTTTATGCAATTTTATCATTTTTTCATAATTTGTTAGATTTTGCTGAAAGTTTTCATTTTTTCATTGTTCAGTAAATTAATGTTGTCACTTTTTTTCATTTATTCAGTATTTTTCACTTTTTCTGTAATTTCTTTATTTTATCGTGGATGTTTTTCTTTTTTTCATAGTATTTCTGAAATCTTAAATTTTTTTACGAATCTACCTATTTCTTATTTTTACAAAATTTGAAGATTTTTTCTCTTTTTACTTTTGATTTTTTTTTGTTTTTGTCTTTTTATGTTAGGATTTTCTTTAATTTTCTTCTTTTTATATGCAAATTATTTAATATTATTTTACACAATTTTGATATTATAACATTACCTAAACTTTTTATACCCTTGATTTTCATAATTATTTCTAATTTTTTAAAAAAAAATTCGTTAATTTTTTTGTTAATTTATTCAATTTGTTTTTACAACTTGTGATTTGACTATTTTTTGCGAGCTTTTTTTAAAAACTTACATATTCTTTCTTAAAATTTTTAGATTTTTTTATTTTTCAAAATTTATTGTTGGACTTGTCTTAAGTGTAATATTATAAAAATGTTTTTGGTTTAATTTATATTTAAACCTTTTTATTTTTAAAGGTTGTTTAAATTTCTTTTGTGCCCTTTTGATTTATCTTTACATTTCTTATTCTATTTTTATCAATTCTAATTTTTCAGAAGATATTAACCAAATTTTATTCTTTTTTTGTTACTTTTTAGATTTTTTTACAGTTTGTTGGATTAAGGAAATAAACATTTCTCCATTTTCTTCCTATATTTATTTTATTTTCTTAATGTTTTACTATTTTTTTAGTCCTTTATTGCGTTTTAATTAATTCTTTAATTTTTGACATCATTTTTCTGAAAAATTTTGATCCTTCATTTAAATTTTTAAGTTTTTATTTTGTAATTACGAATTTGTAAAAATATTTGTTCGATTCTTTTACCATTTTTAAAATTTTTAAATTTCCTCCTTATTTGACAGCCATTTTATCTTTTATTTAATGTTTTGTAAAAATATTCTCATTAAATATTCTTATATTCTCATCTCATAAATATTTTCATTTTTACATCGTTCTTCTTTTTCAGAGAATTTTTTTTCTTTTACAATTTTTTAAAATTTTAAATTGTGAACTAATTGTTCGAATACTAAAAATTTGTTCTCTTTAGTAATATATTCTAAAGTTTTTTAATTATCTTCTTATCTATAGGTATATGTTTTTAATTTAAAAAAGAAACTGTCAGTAAATAGTTTAAATTTTTTAAAAGATTCATTTTTTTAATATATAATTAATGTGATTTAATATTATTTACCTTCCTACATCGAAAAATTTTCCTAATTCTTAAATCATTTATCTTAATTTTTTTAAAATATTTCTCTCATATTTAAAATTATTTTTTTGCATTTTAAATTATTTTTATCTTTCTTTAATTATTCTCATCTCTATCAAGGAATTTCCAAGATTTTTAAGTTCTTTTCTGAAATTTCAATAACTTTCTTTGATTTAAAATATATTCTATTTTTTAACATTATTTCTCTCAAATTTATAATTATATTTTCTTCAATTATTTTAAATTATTTTTATCTCTTTTAATCATTCTCATTTTTTTTTAATGGTTTCTAAGATTTTCAAGTACTTTTCTGAAATTTAAATAATTTTCTTTTATTTAAAATATGTATTTTTTTAAATTATTTCTCTTAAGTTTCACCTATTTCTTTCAATTTATCATTGTTTTTTCATTTTTTACTTATTTTCTCAAATTTCAATTATTTTCTTGAATATAAAATCATTTACAATATTTTTAAATTATTTTCTCCAATTTTTAATTACTTTAACTCTTTTTCATAATTTCCAAAAAGTCTTAAATTATTTTCTTGAATTGTAAATTGTTTTTATCTTTCTTTAATTAATTCTCATTTTTATAAATGAATTTCTAGGATTTTCAAGTTCTTTTTTGAAATTTCAAAAACTTTCTTTGATTTAAAATATGTTTTATTTTTTTAAACATTATTTCTCTTAAATTGCAGTAATTTCTATGATTTTTAAATTATTATCCCTAATTTTTAGTTGCTATCATTTTGTTTCAATTAAATTGCAAAATTTACAATTATTTTTTTAATTTTTAAAATTTTATAGATTTTGTCCTATATTTAAAGAAGGGTATTTATTTTTAAATATTATATTAAAAATATGTATCATTGTTCATAATAGAATTTGCAGAAACTAATTGTTGCTATAATTTCACTTAAAAATATTTCCTATACAAAATGATAATTTTAAATAAAGAAGTCATTGACCAATGAAGTTAATAATTATTATGTTTCTATTATTTATAATAATATAGACCACTCAGAACACTCTAACTCCCATTACCTTATGCACAAACTGCAAAAGGCGAATGATCCTCGAGTACTGGCAAGATCAAAAAAATGATCTAACCAGCAGCCTCTCACGCTCAGAGAGAAGAGCTTCTGCTCATCATCGTGGCTGCATCGACTCCACTTTTGGGTAGAGAGGACGTGAAGATATACTACAGAAATGATCCTGTGAAGTATGATCTTGTCTTTTCACTTCCACGGCTCGACCTTTATATACTATTTGGTCAGACTCATTTACGCGAAAGAGCGCAATTTGCCCTCTGGCGGACATCACTTGTACTTACTACTTCCCTTTCGTCAGCCTCACTCACTCTGCAAGCTGCGTCTCACTCAGCTGACTAGTAGCTCAAACTTCAAAATTAATATTTTGAGTCGTAAAATTCTCGGTTATTTAAAATCCGGTTACATTCTCGAGAATATAACCGAGAATATTCTCCTTCCAGAGAATTTATGAGAATTTTCTATGTTTGAATGAATCCCACTATTTTGAAGCACAAACAATTTATTATAAAAAAAAATGGAAACATAACAAAATAATTATCATTACAAATTAACTATAAGCTAATGAAGTGTAAAAATTATTATTTAATATAATAATTAAGAACAATTTTAAAATGAAAGAAAGTAATTTAAATTTGAGAAAAATACTTCAAAATTTTTAAAAAATATTTTGAAAAAAATTAGGGTAATGAAAAGTTGCAGAAAATAATTGAAAATTGGAAAAATGATTCAAATTGAGATAAATAATTAAAAATTTAGAAAATTAATTCAGAAAATGATTAAAAAAGAAGAAAAATTATAAAGAAATAATATAAATTATTTAAAATTAAAGAAAATAATTAAAATTTAAAAAAATTATTTAAAAAATTGCATAATATATTTTAAATAAAGGAAATTTAAAGAAAATTTTAAAAAAGTACTTGAAACTTTTAAAAGTTATTTGCAAAGAAAAGAAAATAATTAAAAATTAGAGAAAATAAATGAAAAAAGATAAACATAATTTAAAAGTGAGAAAAACAATTTTTAATTTAAGAGAAATAATTGCATAGCATATAGATTATAGGTACATAAAATACAAGAAAATCGCAAATATAATTGAAAATTGAATAGAAAAATGAAAATTTTAGATAGATAATTAAAAACTTTTTGGAAATTATGAAAAAGAACGTAAGTAATTGAAAATAATAAACAAATAATAGGTATAAATAATTAAAAATGATTAAAAGTAATTTTCAATTTTTTTCTTCAATTTTCAATTGCATTCTACGTTTTTCAATTACTTTATTCAAAATCTAATAATTCTCGCATTTTCTTAGTTATCAATTATTTTCTTGAAATATACATTTAATTCTTAAATTTCCAATTTATTGCTTCAATTTTTAATTATTTTCTTCAATTCCTAAATATTTCCTTTAATTTTGAATTACTTCTATCGATTTGCAATTAATTCCTTAATATTAATTAATTCGCCAATTTTCTCAATTGTCAATTATTTTATTTCAATACAATTTTTCAATTTTCAATTGATTTCTTTAATTTTCATTTATTTTCTACAATTTTTTTCCACAATTGTCATCAGTTATCAATTGGCAATTTATAATTCTCCTTCAATTTTAAGAATATTCATTAATTACTAAATTTTTTTTGTACTAATGATATATTCTAATTTTTCTTTTAGTTATTAATTATTTTCTTAAAATTTCTATTTTAATTGTTGAATTTTTCAATTTATTTCTTCAATTATTTTAAATTATTTTCTTCAATTTTCAAATATTTTCTTTAATTTTCAATTTTTTTTTATTGATTTTCAATTAATTCCTCAATATTCAATAATTCTCTTATTTTTTAAATTATTTTTTCATTCATAAAAATTGTTTTAAAATTTCAATTCAGTTATTCAATTCTAGAACTATTCTCTTTAATTCTCAGTTATTTTCTACAATTTTAAATTTTACTTTTAATTTCTTAATTATTTTCTTTAAATGTGCAATTATTTCTAACAATTATTCCTATAATTTTCTTAATTTTTAAATTTGCAATTATTTTCTTTAAACCTAATATTTCTTGTTTAGTTTTTACAATTATTTTTTTCAGTTGTCTATTAATCTAGTCATTTTTTGAATTTTGTTTCAATTGACAATAATTTTCGTAATTTTTCACATATTTTCAACTATTTCCTTCACTAATTAATTATTTTCAGCAATTTTCAATTATTTCCCACAATTTTTTCAATTTTTAATTATTATCTTAAAATTTTATAATTATTCTTTAATTTTTTAAATTATTTTGATCGGCTGTGTATTAATCTAGCCATTTTTTGAATTTCGTTTTCAATTGTCAATTATTTTTGTCATTTTGTAATTTTTTTTTTCAATTATCAATTATTTTTCCAAATTTTAATTTAATTCTTAAATTTTTATTTTATTTCCTCAAGTTTTTATTATTTTCTTCAATTTAAATTATTTTTTTCGATTTTCAATCTAGTTGTTTAATTTGCAATTATATTTGCAACTGTTATCCTATAATTTTTTAACTATTTTGTTTAAATTCATTTTGTTTTCAGCAGTCAATTATTTTTGTCATTTTTTAGATATATTCTGCAATTTCGTAATTTTCATTATTTGAATTTGCAAAAATTTATAGTTTTAAATGAGCAACAACAATGCAAAGTTTGTCTTTAATGTTGCTATAGTTATTTTATATAATTCTTACTATTAATATTAAAATTCAAATTATTACTAAAAAGAATAGCACTAGAGATTCTATTTTCGCACACTGATTGAAGACCAATTTACCTAATTTGATAAATAAATAAAAAAATTAAATTCTTATAAATTCTCGATTAGAATTTTGGTCGGTTATATTCCCGGTTATATTCTCGTTCTCATTACAGTTCTCCACGTAATATTACTTCTTCTCAACTCTAGTAATATTACATTCGCAGTTTTCAATTATACTGATAATTACGAATTTTATTCTAATCTTATCAATGGAATTAGCAGTTTTAAATATAATATTTCTAAAAACTAAGCATTTTCTTTCGTATTTCAATCAAACAGTAAATTTGAAGTGTTTATATATCGACTAAAAGATTCCACCCTACAATTTTAAAATTACTAAACTATAATCATAATTAGTTTAAAGTAAATTTAATCATTATTTTATGGGAGATAACAACAAAAAATTCTTTTCAATTTTTTTAATTGTTAACTTAATTGTATATGAAAAAATGCTATTCTTTTACCCATAAGTTTATATTTCTTCATAATGTTATAAAAATGTTATTTCAATTTTGTTAAATCGTAATTTTTCGTTTTTAAATTATTTTATAATTCCATATGACCTGGAAACAAACGCAATTAAACATTTTTTTAATATCATTGATTAAAAAAATTATTTCTAACAATAAAATGTTTTAAAAACTAATATTAATGTTTACGTTTGTCGATTTAGAAATTATTTTACTAATTTTTTTTAAATTAAAAAACAAAATTTACTTTTCAAAAAACTAGAGACTATTTTTAGAAATAGAAAACAAAAGATGAATTGGCGCGCCAAGAGTGGAACCTACATTTTTACTTTTAAAAATTCGGGAGTAGTTTTTTTCATTCTTTTAAGTCAATGAAAAATATTGCAAACATATTATTTAAATATATTAATTAAACATACCTGTATTTATAATAGAAATTTTTCTTCAATTAAGAAGAAATACACTTTTTGAAAATCTAACGAAATAAATATTTTGTAATTAAATGATTAAAACCTTTATCCGTTATAAATTTAATTAATTGAAATTTAAAAAAATGTACATTATATTTTTTTCGATTTTTATAGAGAAGCTCAATTTTAATCCATCAAATATTTTTAAATTTTCAAAATTTTAATCGAGTACCTATAATAATAATAAATTGTTTTATTTGTTTTAATTTTTTCTATTTTTACTCAATTTAAATTTTAATCGACACAATATGTAAATCTACGCATGTTGTAATTAATTATTTAAATTTTAATTCCATCCACATTGTAAGCAATTACGCTTAAATAATTTAATTAAAATTTTAATAGTTCACTTTCATAGATTTTTTATAAAAAGCTGTATATTATAAAGCTTTTAGATACATACATATGTATTAATTATATTTTAAGATTAATAAAATATTTCTAATACTCAATGGAAAAATTGTTAACAAACATTTTACTAAAGTATTTTATAATTTAAGAATAAAGTGGAAAAAAGAGGAATTCTTACATCAGGAATTCAAAAAATCAGAAAAAATTTCATATAAAAATTTTGTTTCATATTTCTTTATTCTTATGTTATAAAATACAATAGAGAAATATTTTTTAACTACTTCGTCATATAAAAGCGTAATATTTTTCATTATATTTTTTTTAAGTTCTAAAAATATGAGTTTCAAGCATTCAGAAAAACTTTGTTAATAATAAATAACAAACTTTGTCACGAGAAGTTTTCATAGCATCAAACTTACCTGCTTAACTTTTCGATCTGAAATTTTGTTATTTTTATTCCTTTGTGCTTTTAGGCAAAATTAGTGTGTACCAAGATACATGTGCCAAATTTTATTCAATTTCACCAATATTTGGCCAAATATCATGATATTATTTGTAACTATTCGACTGTTGTTTAAATTAATAAATTTGTTTAAACAATTAATTTATTCTAAAAAATCATACAAAATAGATAAAAAAAATAGTTAAATAAACAATTTGACATTATTCTGTGAAGCCTTTTGAAGAGAAACAGAGTTTGTCGATTGAGAAATATTTATTTTCAAGGATTTTATATCATTTATAAGAAAAAGTTTTATTTTTCCATGTAAAATACATGGAAAATTATTTATACAAAAACCGTCTATTTTTAGTGCACTAATTATTTGTGTTAATTTTTAACACAGGGATTTGTGTTGTTTTGTTTGTCGTCTGCTTGACAGACAGAAGTAAAATATAATCGTGTTGAGTTAAGGCCGTTGGAGACACAGAGTCCGCAGAGAATCTGTAGGGGGGAGCAGTGGTTCTCAAAGACTGTCCCCATGCGTTTTGAAGACTTAGGAATTTTTCGCGACAAAGTCCAACACTTTTCCCACAAAAGAACATCGTACTGCAAATTCTATTGAAATAAAGATTCAGAAAAATACTTACTTTTGATAAATCAAGTATTTCCTGAGCTTTAGTGTCTCGAGGAAATTCGTGTGATGAAAACAACCTCCAATGATGTTCCATGTTTGGCAATTTTTTCCAATAAAACCAGACACTTTTTCCGAAAATGAAAAACGTAGTGAAAATTTAAATTTAATTAGCACTTTTTCACTTATTTTGTTTTTGGCATATGAGTTTTTAAATCGCGTCAGTCTCTCGAGGAAATACAAAATCACTTGACACTTCACTCACTGATTCCCACTTTGACAATTTTTTTCGGCAAAACCAGACACTTTTTCCGAAAATGAAAATCGTAGTGAAAATTTAAATTTAATTAGCACTTTTTCACTTATTTTGTTTTTGGCATATGAGTTTTTAAATCGCGTCAGTCTCTCGAGGAAATACAAAATCACTTGACACTTCACTCACTGATTCCCACTTTGACAATTTTTTTCGGCAAAACCAGACACTTTTTCCGAAAATGAAAATCGTAGTGAAAATTTAAATTTAATTAGCACTTTTTCACTTATTTTGTTTTTGGCATTTGAGTTTTTAAACCGCGTCAATCTCTCGAGGAAATACAAAATCACTTGACACTTCACTCACTGATTCCCACTTTGACATTTTTTTTTGGCAAAACCAGACACTTTTTCCGAAAATGAAAATCGCAGTGAAAATTTAAATTTAATTAGCACTTTTTCACTTTTTTTGTTTTTGGTATTTGAGTTTTTAAATCGCGTCAATCTCTCGAGAAAAGTAAATTTTTTTCAATTTCATCAATGAAAATGTCAAACAATGTAGCAGAATATAGTTTGTCGTGCGCTGTTCTGATACGGCATTTTCGGGTACTATAATTCACACGGCGCCGCCTTCGAAATTATAGACAGGCGTACATTATATTCATTATATTAATCAACCTATTTATAAAATTCAATGTTTAGATATTAATTGTAAAAATTTAATATAAAAAATTAATGTCAAGTTCCAAACATAATTTTGCTAACTTTGTACAAAAAATAAAAGTTGTTTGTTATTTGAAGTGTAATTAGCTCTATTGAAAAGACGCATTTAAAATAATTTAAACCATTCAAATGCAACAAGTACATTATTTATTGTAAATCATGCATTAATAATTTCTAAACAATTTTAATATTTTTTAAAATCTAAGAGTTGAAGGAAAAATAGTAGAGCTTATTTAGTTTATCAGAAGAATGCAACCCGACTTACAGAGGAGATGGGAAATAGATATTGTATAGGAACTTAAATAAGTGTTTCTTTTAATTTTTTAAAATTAAATAGACAGAGCATTCGATAAATATTTTATACATAACGTAAAAATTAAAGAAATAATTAAAACGCAAGAAAGGACTAAAAAAATAGTGTAATATCAAAAAAATTAAATGAACAGGAAGAAAATGGAGAACTTCTATGTAAGTCGGGTTGCCTTCTTTCTCTGCACTAAATAAACCATAAGGATTTATGATGTAACTCTTAGTATTTGAGAAATAATTTAGCAAAAAAAAAGATAAAATTTTTTCCTACATAAATTTTAATTTGTTAATTTTAAATTATGCAATTCTTTATTACAATATTAAATATAATAAACAAATTAATAATGTTCTAAAACAAGTATTAAAGTAAATTTCTTATTTCTTCAAAATAAAAGGGAGAATTTTTGTTACATAATATAAATATTATATAATTTTTTTTTAATATATTGAATGTTTTAAAAATAAAATAAATTAGTTCAAAAATGATATTAGATTAAACTACATATCTTTTAAAAATAAAATGTAAGAAACTACTTGGTAAATAAATTATATTTACTTATTTAATTTTAAATCATACATTTTTTAAACCACGTTTTTTTTCTTATCGATATACATTTATCTGTGTAGCATAAAATATATACAATTTATTGACAACATTTTCAGAAAAAACTGTCTCAAATTCGACCAATGCAGATGAAAATTCTAAACATGACAGTTAAATTTCAAAAATATTTGTTAACATGCCCAAGTTATTAAATATTTAACAAAAAAGATCTATAAAAACGATTTAGCTTTCAAGAAAGTGCAACATTCGCAGTTTACAAAATTTTTTCCACGACATTTGTAGAAAAGTTTAATTTTTGCTTCGGTCAGTAAGCACAAAGTTTCTTATTTCTGATCTAAATTTGTTAAATATTTGATAACATGACCAAGTTATTAAATATTTAACAAATTAGACCAATAAGAACGATTAACCTATCGTAAAAGTGAAAATTTCACATTTTACAAAACTTTTTCCACGACATTTGTAGAAAAATTTAATTTTTGCTTCGGTCAATAAGCACAAAGTTTCTTATTTCTGATCTAAATTTGTTAAATATTCGATAACATGACCAAGTTATTAAATATTTAAAAAATTAAATCTATACAAACGTTTTAGCTTACGAGAAAGTAGAAAATTCGCAGTTTACAAAATTTTTTACACGATATTTGTAGAAAAATTTAATTTTTCTTCCGTCAATAAGCACAAAGTTTCTTATTTCTGATCTAAATTTGTTAAATATTTGACAACATGCACAAGTTACTGAATATTTAACAAAATTGACCAATAAGAACGATTTACCTATCGTGAAAGTGAAAAATTCACATTTTACAAAACTTTTTCCACGACATTTGTAGAAAAATTTAATTTTTGCTTCGGTCAATAAGCACAAAGTTTCTTATTTCTGATCTAAATTTGTTAAATATTCGATAACATGACCAAGTTATTAAATATTTAACAAATTAGATCTATAAAAACGTTTTATCTTGCGAGAAAGTGCAAAATTCGCAGTTTACAAAATTTTTTCCAAGACATTTGTAGAAAAATTTAATTTTTCTCCCGTCAATAAGCACAAAGTTTCTTATTTCTGATCTAAATTTGTTAAATATTCGATAACATGACCAACTTATTAAATATTTAAAAAATTAGATCTATAAAAACGTTTTAGCTTACGAGAAAGTGGAAAATTCGCATTTTAAAAAATTTTTTCACAATATTTGTAGAAAAATTTAATTTTTCTTCCGTCAATAAGCACAAAGTATCTTATTTCTGATCTAAATTTGTTAAATGTTTGACAACATGCACAAGTTATTAAATATTTAACAAAATTGACCAATAAGAACGATTTACCTATCGTGAAAGTGAAAAATTCACATTTTACAAAACTTTTTCCACGACATTTGTAGAAAAATTTAATTTTTGCTTCGTTCAATAAGCACAAAGTTTCTTATTTATGATCTAAATTTGTTAAATATTCGATAACATGACCAAGTTATTAAATATTTAACAAAAAAGATCTATAAAAACGATTTAGCTTTCAAGAAAGTGCAACATTCGCAGTTTACAAAATTTTTTCCACGACATTTGTAGAAAAGTTTAATTTTTGCTTCGGTCAGTAAGCACAAAGTTTCTTATTTCTGATCTAAATTTGTTAAATATTTGATAACATGACCAAGTTATTAAATATTTAACAAATTAGACCAATAAGAACGATTTACCTATCGTGAAAGTGAAAAATTCACATTTTACAAAATTTTTTCCACGACATTTGTAGAAAAGTTTAATTTTTGCTTCGGTCAGTAAGCACAAAGTTTCTTATTTCTGATCTAAATTTGTTAAATATTTGATAACATGACCCAATTAAATTTTTCTACAAATGTCATAGAAAAAATTTTGTAAACTGCGAATTTTGCACTTTCTCGTAAGATAAAACGTTTTTATAGATCTAATTTGTTAAATATTTAATAACTTGGTCATGTTATCAAATATTTAACAAATTTAGATCAGAAATAAGAAACTTTGTGCTTATTGAACGAAGCAAAAATTAAATTTTTCTACATATGTCGTGGAAAAAGTTTTGTAAAATGTGAATTTTTCACTTTCACGATAGGTAAATCGTTCTTATTGGTCAATTTTGTTAAATATTCAGTAACTTGTGCATGTTGTCAAACATTTAACAAATTTAGATCAGAAATAAGAAACTTTGTGCTTATTGACGGAAGAAAAATTAAATTTTTCTACAAATATTGTGAAAAAATTTTTTAAAATGCGAATTTTCCACTTTCTCGTAAGCTAAAACGTTTTTATAGATCTAATTTTTTAAATATTTAATAAGTTGGTCATGTTATCGAATATTTAACAAATTTAGATCAGAAATAAGAAACTTTGTGCTTATTGACGGGAGAAAAATTAAATTTTTCTACAAATGTCGTGGAAAAAGTTTTGTAAAATGTGAAATTTTCACTTTTACGATAGGTTAATCGTTCTTATTGGTCTAATTTGTTAAATATTTAATAACTTGGTCATGTTATCAAATATTTAACAAATTTAGATCAGAAATAAGAAACTTTGTGCTTACTGACCGAAGCAAAAATTAAACTTTTCTACTAATGTCGTGGAAAAAATTTTGTAAACTGCGAATGTTGCACTTTCTTGAAAGCTAAATCGTTTTTATAGATCTTTTTTGTTAAATATTTAATAACTTGGGCATGTTAACAAATATTTTTGAAATTTAACTGTCATGTTTAGAATTTTCATCTGCATTGGTCGAATTTGAGACAGTTTTTTCTGAAAATGTTGTTAATAAATTGTATATATTTTATGCTACACAGATAAATGTATATCGATAAGAAAAAAAACGTGGTTTAAAAAATGTATGATTTAAAATTAAATAAGTAAATATAATTTATTTACTAAGTAGTTTCTTACATTTTATTTTTAAAAGATATGTAGTTTAATCTAATATCATTTTTGAACTAATTTATTTTATTTTTAAAACATTCAATATATTAAAAAAAAATTATATAATATTTATATTATGTAACAAAAATTCTCCCTTTTATTTTGAAGAAATAAGAAATTTACTTTAATACTTGTTTTAGAACATTATTAATTTGTTTATTATATTTAATATTGTAATAAAGAATTGCATAATTTAAAATTAACAAATTAAAATTTATGTAGGAAAAAATTTTATCTTTTTTTTTGCTAAATTATTTCTCAAATACTAAGAGTTACATCATAAATCCTTATGGTTTATTTAGTGCAGAGATAGAAGGCAACCCGACTTACATAGAAGTTCGGAAACAGAGATCAAATTATTCATCAAAGATATATGTATAGATTGCTTGAAATAAATAAAATAAATGTAATCTATAAACAGGGCTGTTATTGATTTAAATGGAAAAAAAACTTTTCAATTCTCCGGATGTCCAATATTACATGTAAAGTATCGCAAATCATAAAAAAAACAGAAATTTGTGGATAAATCTTGAAAGTTTTAATATTTTATTCGTTATAAAATTTAAAAAATTGTATTAATACAGATGATCAAAATACCTACAATTTACAAATTTTTGGTATCAAGTTATCAAAAAATAATATTAGATTTGTATATCTTCAAGTCATTAAAAGTTATATAAATTCCAAACGTCAATGAACTCATATTCCAATTTGTACCAACTTTTAAATTTAAATTAATTTAAATTTCAATGCATCTTAATTCAATAATATTAATTAATTTCCATATTCACAATAATCCTTCCTTTGGTAATATTCTTACAAGATTTTTAAGAGATTTTACTTTCATTTTTATATTATAATTTATTATTTTTACAACATTATTAAAATTTTTTCTCCGTTTAGGGATTTTTGATATTTTTTTTTTGGTATTTGTCTCTGTTCTTTTTAGGATTTTCTTTAATTTTCTTCTTTTTATAAAAATTATTTAATATTATATTACACAGTTTTCTTATTTATACATTCATTAAACTTTTTATTACGTTAATTTTAATAATTATTTCTATACTTTTAAAAGTAAATACACTTATTTTTTTGTAAATTTATTCAATTTCTTTTCACATCTTGTCTATTTCTTGAGAGTTTTTTTACAAACTTACTTACTTATTCTTTTTTACTTTTTTCATTTTTTACAGTTTGTTAGATTAAGAAAAAAACATTTCTCCATTTTCTTCCTGTTCATTTAATTTTTTTGATATTACACTATTTTTTTAGTCCTTTCTTGCGTTTTAATTATTTCTTTAATTTTTACGTTATGTATAAAATATTTATCGAATGCTCTGTCTATTTAATTTTAAAAAATTAAAAGAAACACTTATTTCAGTTCCTATACAATATCTATTTCCCATCTCCTCTATAAGTCGGGTTGCATTCTTCTGATAAACTAAATAAGCTCTACTATTTTTCCTTCAACTCTTAGATTTTAAAAAATATTTAAATTGTTTAGAAATTATTAATGCATGATTTACAATAAATAATGTACTTGTTGCATTTGAATGGTTTAAATTATTTTAAATGCGTCTTTTCAATAGAGCTAATTACACTTCAAATAACAAACAACTTTTATTTTTTGTACAAAGTTAGCAAAATTATGTTTGGAACTTGACATTAATTTTTTATATTAAATTTTTACAATTAATATCTAAACATTGAATTTTATAAATAGGTTGATTAATATAATGAATATAATGTACGCCTGTCTATAATTTCAAAGGCGGCGCCGTGTGAATTATAGTACCCGAAAATGCCGTATCAGAACAGCGCACGACAAACTATATTCTGCTACATTGTTTGACATTTTCATTGATGAAATTGAAAAAAATTTACTTTTCTCGAGAGATTGACGCGATTTAAAAACTCAAATACCAAAAACAAAAAAAGTGAAAAAGTGCTAATTAAATTTAAATTTTCACTACGATTTTCATTTTCGGAAAAAGTGTCTGGTTTTGCCGAAAAAAATTGTCAAAGTGGGAATCAGTGAGTGAAGTGTCAAGTGATTTTGTATTTCCTCGAGAGATTGACGCGGTTTAAAAACTCAAATGCCAAAAACAAAATAAGTGAAAAAGTGATAATTAAATTTAAATTTTCACTACGATTTTCATTTTCGGAAAAAGTGTCTGGTTTTGCCGAAAAAAATTGTCAAAGTGGGAATCAGTGAGTGAAGTGTCAAGTGATTTTGTATTTCCTCGAGAGATTGACGCGGTTTAAAAACTCAAATGCCAAAAACAAAATAAGTGAAAAAGTGCTAATTAAATTTAAATTTTCACTACAATTTTATTTTCGGAAAAAGTGTCTGGTTTTGCCGAAAAAAATTGTCAAAGTGGGAATCAGTGAGTGAAGTGTCAAGTGATTTTGTATTTCCTCGAGAGACTGACGCGATTTAAAAACTCATATGCCAAAAACAAAATAAGTGAAAAAGTGCTAATTAAATTTAAATTTTCACTACGATTTTCATTTTCGGAAAAAGTGTCTGGTTTTATTGGAAAAAATTGCCAAACATGGAACATCATTGGAGGTTGTTTTCATCACACGAATTTCCTCGAGACACTAAAGCTCAGGAAATACTTGATTTATCAAAAGTAAGTATTTTTCTGAATCTTTATTTCAATAGAATTTGCAGTACGATGTTTTTTTGTGGGAAAAGTGTTGGACTTTGTCGCGAAAAATTCCTAAGTCTTCAAAACGCATGGGGACAGTCTTTGAGAACCACTGCTCCCCCCTACAGATTCTCTGCGGACTCTGTGTCTCCAACGGCCTTAAAGGAGTAAATTTTATTCAATTAGGATTGAACTTTAGCTTTCGATTATTAAAATAAATTTTCAATATGAAATTTAGGTTTTACAACAAAAAATTAAATGTATATTACAGTGATTATTACTAAGAAATTAGAGGTTATGTTTAAATTAAATCAACACACGAAAAATGTTAAATTTAGACACAAAAAATTTAACAAGGACCAATTGTTACACAAATACTCACAATTTTCAGTCGACAAACACTTTTTTATGAGACTGTGTAATTTTTTAAACAAATTTGACATGAATTCAATAGTAAATAAATAATAAATGTTTAAAAAACTTCAACATTATTTGTATAAAATTTAAACGAAAACATTATACTACAAAACATAAGAAAAGTCATTTGTATGATTTTTTGGAATAAATTAATTGTTTAAACAAGTTTATTTATTTAAATATAATAGTCGAATAGTTACAATAATGATAGAAAATATTAATTAAAGAGTAAATAATACTTGCGATAAATAATAATAATCATTTCTTTGCTTTTTCGATAAAAAAGAGTCGATTAAATCTATTTTTGACAAATTTAAAATCTTAGCTTCCTCTATAAAAAAGCAATTATTCGAAAATCAACTGATTTTTAATGTCATGATATTTGGCCAAATATTGGTGAAATTGAATAAAATTTGGCACATGTATCTTCGTACACACTAACGATGCCTAAAAGCACAAAGGAATGAAAATAACAAAATTTCAGATCAAAAAGTTAAGCAGGTAAGTTTGATGCTATAAATTATAAAAACTTATAGTGACAAAGTTTGTCCTTTATTATTAAAAAAATTTTTCTGAATGCTTGACACTCATATTTTTAGAAATTAAAAAAATTATAATGAAAAATATTACGCTTTTATATGACAAGGTTGTTAAAAACATATTTCTCTATTGTTTTTTATAACATAATAATAAAGAAATATGAAACGAAATTTTTATATGAAAATTTTTTCTGAATTTTTGAATTCCTGATATGAGAATTCCTCTTTTTTCCATTTTATTTTTAAATTATAAAATACTTTAGAAAAATGTTTGTTAACAATTTTTCCATTGAGTATTAGAAATATTTTATTAATCTTAAAATATAATTAATACATATGTATGTATCTAAAAGCTTTATAATATACAGCTTTTTATAAAAAATCTATGAAAGTGAACTATTAAAATTTTAATTTAATTATTTAAGCTTAATTGCTTACAGTCTGGCTGGGATTAAAATTTAAATAATTAATTACAACGTGAGTAGATTTACATTTTGTGTCGATTAAAATTTAAATCGATCAAAAATTGACAAAATTAAAACAAATAAAACAATTTATTATTATTATAGGTACTCGATTAAAATTTTGAAAATTTAAAAATATTTGATGGATTAAAATTGAGCTTCTCTATAAAAATCGAATAAAATAAAATGTATATTTTTTTAAATTTCAATTAATTAAATTTATAACGGATAAAGGTTTTAATCATTTAATTACAAAATTTTTATTTCGTTAGATTTTCAAAAAATGTATTTCTTCTTAGTTGAAGAAAAATTTCTATTATAAATACAGGTATGTTAAATTAATATTTAAATAATATGTTTGCAATATTTTTTATTGACTTAAAGAAATGAAAAAAACTACTCTCGCATTTTTAAAAGTATAAATGTAGCTTCCACTCTTCGCACGTCAACTACTCATCTTTAGTTTCCCATTTCTAAAAAATAATAATGTTTACTTTTAAAAAATAAATATTATTTTTTAATTTCAATTAATGAGTAAAATAATTTCTAAATCGATTTACGTAACCATTAATATTAGTTTTTAAATTATTTTATTGTTAGAAATAATTTTTTTAATTAATGATTTTAAAAACATTTTTAATTCCGTATGTTTTGTCATAAAAAAAATAATATTTTGAAGAACCTCACATTAAAAAAAATGCATAAACTACTCTGAATCAGAATTACCAAAACAAGCTCAAAGTTATGTTTATTTCGTGAATATTTTGCTTCCAGGTCATTCGAAATTATAAAATAATTTAAAATTGAAAAATTCCGATTAAAAAAAAATTGAAACAACATTTTTATAACATTTTGAAGAAATATAATTGTAGGAAGGAATCTTTTAGTCGATTTATAAACATGTAAAATTTACTGTTTAATTTAAATACGACTTAGTTTTTAGAAAAATTATATTTAAAATTGCTAATTCCATTTATAAGGTAAGAAGTAAATTTGTAATTATCAGTAAAATTGAAAACTGTGAGTGTAATATTACTTTCGAAGTAATATTGAAAAATTGCATTGAAATAAAATAATTGACAATTGAGAAAATTCGCGAATTAATTAATATTAAGGAATTAATTGCAAATCGATAGAAGTAATTCAAAATTAAAGGAAATATTTAGGAATTGAAGAAAATAATTAAAAATTAAAGCAATAAATTGAAAATTTAAGAATTAAATGTAAATTTCAAGAAAATAATTGATAACTAAGAAAATGCGAGAATTATTAGATTTTGAATAAAGTAATTGAAAAACGTAGAATGCAATTGAAAATTGAAAATTACTTTTAATCATTTTTAATTATTTATACCTATTATTTGTTTATTATTTTCAATTACTTACGTTCTTTTTCATAATTTCCAAAAAGTTTTTAATTATCTATCTAAAATTTTCATTTTTCTATTCAATTTTCAATTATATTTGCGATTTTCTTGTATTTTATGTACCTATAATCTGTATGCTATGCAATTATTTCTCTTAAATTAAAAATTGTTTTTCTCAATTTTAAATTATGTTTATCTTTTTTCATTTATTTTCTCTAATTTTTAATTATTTTCTTTTCTTTGCAAATAACTTTTAAAAGTTTCAAGTACTTTTTTAAAATTTTCTTTAAATTTCCTTTATTTAAAATATATTATGCAATTTTTTAAAGAATTTTTTTAAATTTTAATTATTTTCTTTAATTTTAAATAATTTATATTATTTCTTTATAATTTTTCTTCATTTTTAATCATTTTCTGAATTAATTTTCTAAATTTTTAATTATTTATCTCAATTTGAATCATTTTTCCAATTTTCAATTATTTCCTGCAACTTTTCATTACCCTAATTTTTTTCAATATATTTTTTAAAAATTTTGAAGTATTTTTCTCAAATTTAAATTACTTTCTTTCATTTTAAAATTGTTCTTAATTGTTATATTAAATAATAATTTTTACACTTTATTAGCTTATAGTTAATTTGTAATGATAATTATTTTGTTATGTTTCCATTTTTTTTTATAATAAATTGTTTGTGCTTCAAAATAGTGGGATTCATTCAAACATAGAAAATTCTCATAAATTCTCTGGAAGGAGAATATTCTCGGTTATATTCTCGAGAATGTAACCGGATTTTAAATAACCGAGAATTTTACGACTCTAAATATTAATTTTGAAGTTTGAGCTACTAGTCAGCTGAGTGAGACGCAGCTCGCCGAGTGAGTGAGGCTGACGTAAGGGAAGTAGTAAGTACAAGTGATGTCCGCCAGAGGGCAAATTGCGCTCTTTCGCGTAAATGAGTCTGACCAAATAGTATATAAAGGTCGAGCCGTGGAAGTGAAAAGACAAGATCATACTTCACAGGATCATTTCTGTAGTATATCTTCACGTCCTCTCTACCCAAAAGTGGAGTCGATGCAGCCACGATGATGAGCAGAAGCTCTTCTCTCTGAGCGTGAGAGGCTGCTGGTTAGATCATTTTTTTGATCTTGCCAGTACTCGAGGATCGTTCGCCTTTTGCAGTTTGTGCAGAAGGTAATGGGAGTTAGAGGGTTCTGAGTGGTCTATATTATTATAAATATTAAAAACATAATTAACTCCATTGGTCAATGACTTCTTTATTTAAAATTATCATTTTGTATAGGAAATATTCTTCAGTGAAATTATAGCAACAATTAGTTTCTGCAAATTGTATTATGAACAATGATACATATTTTTAATATAATATTTAAAGATAAATACCCTTCTTCAAATATAGGACAAAATCTATAAAATTTTAGAATTTAAAAAAAATGAAAAAAATAATTGTAAATTTTGCAATTTAATTGAAACAAAATGATAGCAACTAAAAATTAGGGATAATAATTTAAAAATCATAGAAATTACTGCAATTTAAGAGAAATAATGTTTAAAAAAATAAATCATATTTTAAATCAAAGAAAGTTTTTGAAATTTCAAAAAAGAACTTGAAAATCCTAGAAATTCATTTATAAAAATGAGAATTAATTTAAGAAAGATAAAAACAATTTACAATTCAAGAAAATAATTTAAGACTTTTTGGAAATTATGAAAAAGAGTTAAAGTAATTAAAAATTGGAGAAAATAATTTAAAAATATTGTAAATGATTTTATATTCAAGAAAATAATTGAAATTTGAGAAAATAAGTAAAAAATGAAAAAACAATGATACATTGAAAGAAATAGGTGAAACTTAAGAGAAATAATTTAAAAAAATACATATTTTAAATAAAAGAAAATTATTTAAATTTCAGAAAAGTACTTGAAAATCTTAGAAACCATTAAAAAAAAATGAGAATGATTAAAAGAGATAAAAATAATTTAAAATAATTGAAGAAAATATAATTATAAATTTGAGAGAAATAATTGGAAAAAAGTTAGATAAATAAATTAGGATTGTTTGGAAATTATGAAAAAGAATGAAAATAATTGAAAATTGAAGAGAATAATTAAAAAATAATATAAACAATATGGTAACTGAAAAAAATAATTGAAATTTGAGGAAGATATTCAAAAGTTTTGGAAAGTTATTTTGAAAATTTAGAATAGTTAAAAATTGGCAGAAATAATTTAAAAATTGAAATTTGAAGCAAATAATTAAAATATGATAAGAACAATGACAAGTTGAAAAAATTAAATGAAATTTGAGAGAAAGGATTGGAAAAATTACAGATTATATTTGAAATGTAAAATAAATAATTAGAAATTAATTTAAAAAATGAGAATAGTTTAAAATTGCAGTAAATAATTGAAAAAAGATGAAAAAAATTGAATTTTCAGATAATTAATCAAATGTTTTGGAAATTATGAAAAAGAATGAAAATAATTATTCATTGAAGTAAATAATAATTGAAATTTGAAAAAAAGTGAAAAGATTGCAAAATATATTTGAAATAACAGAAATAAATGGATTTTGGAAAAATAAATTTAAAACGACAGAATATATTTTAAGTAAAAGAAAATAATTGAAAAATTATTTAAAAAATTCCTAATTTGAGAAAATAATTACAAAATAATATAAATAATTGAAATACGAGGAAAACAATTGAAATTTGAGAAAAAAAACTTAAAAATTTTAGAAAATAAAATGAAGAAATGGGAGAAATAATGGAAAAATGATAAACATAATTTAAAATTAAAGAAAATGATTATGATATGATAAAAACAATGATAAGTTAAAAATAATAAATGACGTTTTAGAGAAATAATTGAGAAAATGGCAGAATACATTAAAAAAAATAAATGAAAAATTATTTTTAAAATTTTTAATTGAAGGGAATAATTAAAAAATCATAGAAATAATTGAAAATTAAAGAAAATAATAAAAATTTCAGGAACTTAATTTAGAAATAATTAAATTGATTAAAAATTGAAGAAAATAATTGTAAAATGATAAAAGTAATAGTAAATTAAAAAAAATTAAACTTGCGATAAAAAATTGAAAATTTAGGAAATTACTTGAAAAAATTATTTATTTATTTATTTATCAAAATTATACAGGCTGTAAACAACCTTTCGGAGTAATATATACAATAATTACATGGCTGAGCCGCAAAAGAGATATTATAAGTATTATTAAAATTTAAAAATAAATTACAAATAACAGAGACATGAGAATAATTTTAAGTTTTAATTAATACTACTAGAATTCGTGTACAAAATTTTTTAAAGTTTTGGTAAACCTTAATTCGGACGGTTCAAAGAGGTCAACAACCATCACAGGTTTTGTTAAAGAGTTTGCTTCTTGGCAGACTCTATTGAAGAAAGAATTTCTGGCATAATCAGACTGACAGGTTTTTTCATTAAAGATAGGAAGATCATAATCGCATATCGCGGATTTTCTCAACGGTCTAGAAAGTGCAAACAGTCCAACGTTTGAAATCATTAATGGACAATTAACTTGACCATCAATAATTTTATGCAGATATTGTAAATCATTATACAGAAAAATAATAAAAATTATAAAAAATTGGGGAAATAATTGAAACTTTAAAGAAGTCATTCAAATAATTGAAAAATCCAATTTAACGTTTCAAGAAAATATAAAAAAATTTAATACTATAATTTAATTCGATAATGAAAAAGTTTCTTGTAATTTAAAGAAAATAATTATAATTTGTAATTATAATTGTATATATTTTTTTCTGTATTTTGATACAGGGTTTTTCTAATTTTTTCGTCCGTGAATTGGTCGTAAATTGTTTCTATAATTTGTAAGATTTGTAATTGAAAAATGATGAAAGAAATTAAAAACTAATACAATAATATTAATAAATAATGAAATTGATTTAGTTTTGAAGAAAAAATAATTTAAAAAATTTTAAAAAATAATTGAAATTTGCGGAAGATAAATTTAAGATTTAGGAAATAAATCATAATGAATTATTAAAAATTGAAGACATTTAAAAATCACTTTAAATTCACTATATTTAAAGCATGGAATAATTAAATTTTTAATAAATGCAAGTTTAAATTAATTGGAGTTTCAAGAAATTAAAATTGTTATAAATTAAAAACTTGACAAGAAGAGAAACAGAAAATCGACTTTATAAAAATAAAAGTTTAATAGAAAAAAAAGCTTTTTATAAAGTTATTAAAAAAATAAAAAATACTTAATTAATTTAAACAAGTTCTTACAAACCATAAAAATTTTTGTTTTAAATTTATAATCTACATTTTTTTCGAGAAATTTTGTTGACATTTCTTCTCTAATAGTAATTAAACTATTGTTTGGCAACAATATAAACAATAACCCTGAAGATATAAGTTGGTGCCAAGTCGAAACTTTGGCTAAATTTAAATTTAATAAATAAATAGATTGTTGACCAATGAGCCGTTTTATTGAATATCAATGAATAATTAGATTTTGTAAAAATAAACATAATAATGTTTAAAAAATTTCATGAATCAAAAAAATGTTTCTTTGGCTTTAAAATTTGTCTTGAATAAAAGAAACTGTTTTCTGGAGTGTATTTTTTGAAAGTCAAATAAATTTATTTTTATGACAATAATATGATTTCAAAAATTAATAATGCTAATGTATACTGTTTTCGTTCATGTGATTATTTTGAAATCTAGAGTAAGCAGCGTTGCTATAAATTAGATTCATCTTGTAAAATCCGGAAACCGACTATCGGAAATTCTGGAAGTCTCCGTAAAGAGAAAATATTAATATTTTATAAAAAAGTCAGACGGTTCGGAGACAGAACGATATTTTTTGAAACTCAAAATAATTAATTATTACAGTAAAATCCTGGCTGAGTTCTTTTGTTTCATCAATAAGTGAAAAATAAATAATTATTAGTAAAATGTGACTAATTATTAGTAAAAAAAAAATAACAAAAAAATAATTAAAGTTAGACTTATAGAATTAGTAAACAGAATTTTACTAAACCATTAGTTATTTTGACATAACCTAAAAATTATTAGTAGAAACTATAACAATTTGATTTAGTAGCTGACTGTTTGCTTTAAAAATAGTTATTTTTACAGATTTAGAGAGTTAAAGGGATTAAATCAAGTTGTATGTTTCAAGTTCAAAATGCGACTATTATTTTTAAATAAATATATGAATTATTATATACCTAGAAATCATTTCTCAGAGAAACAAATTTTGCTTTTGTAAATAAAAATTCTGTTTTTTTCAAATGATAAACTATGATGAAAAAATTAAGTAATATTTTAGGCAGGATGGGTCATTAAAAAAAAGCATGGTTATTTAGTAGAGAAATAACCAAAATTATTCTTTATATATTTTTTGAACTGCTCGATAGAAATTCAACTCATAAAATAGAAATAAGAACTTTTTAGCTTTTTGGGGCTTCTAATATAATTAATATAGAATCAATACAGTATAGACCTATATTGAAAAACTTCAAAATCATATTATTTGGACATACATTCAAAAATCTCAAGATATCCGGATAAATCCAGTTTATACAAAGCTTAGCGTAAACTAGACGTTCCCAAGATTATCTAAATGTGTAAGCAGAGTCTTAATTTTCTTCTATGTTCATTTCGACAACTTCTATTGATATAATGCTTTTTCAAGTGCAATTTTAATTTTTTTTTGTAAAAAACTGTAGTGCAAAATGATGTTATCTTACAAATTTGGGTGATAGAATGACAATTGATTTTCTGTTGAAAATAATGCTATGTCAGGATATTTACTTCAATATAAACATGTCATTCAAACATGTCTCTCATTCAATTATATAGGTACACATTATATTATAATCTTGAAAAATACAGGATCAACTAAGATTTTAAGTTTCCCATAAATCGATTTGTAATCAAAAACAAAAAAAATTCCTAAAGTGTCAAGTAACATACAAATTAATTCGTCATTTTTAATTTTGCAAAAGTGACTCAAGATTCGAACTCAGAATAAACTTCAAAACTTAAAATTACAAAATTTCATTATAAGAAATAAGAATCGTCAAATATTGAAGATTTAGTCAAAGATGATTTAGTACACTTGATTAATATTTTTTCAATTTTAAAAAACTTGGATTAATTCGATTTATAATAAAATTTGAATGATTTATTTATCACTATTCAATTAGTACATATTTCTAAATTAATAGTTTTCTACTTTTAATTAGTACACAGAGAAAAAAGATTTCTTTTACCAAAGATAAACATTTGTTTACATTGATTGCCTTGAAAGAAATCATACTTATGCTTGTCCCAAGAATATTTCAAGTTTGTGAGAAGGAAAAGATATTTGGCGAAAACTCTTATTTGCTTCTGTCATGCGCAAAACAGAGTAACCTAACCTCAAATTCTTGAGACTATAATATTTTATACCAGGACCGATTATAAGCATATAATTCATAATTTGATTCAGAAAATGAATTATGTTCATTTCATGAACATTTTACTTCCACCTCAGCAAAAATATTTGCTTCCTCATGAAGAAAGCAATAAAACAATATTTGAAAAATTAAAGATTTTAAAATTAAGATTTATTCTTTAAAATTTTGTCAAAATATAAACTTTATGTAGGTCAATCGATTTCTTTTGAAGCAAGGAATATTTTATATATCAAGTTGAATTTAAAGGTTTGAAAATTTTTGTTTAAAAAATAAAAATTTATCAAAAAATAAAAATTCAAAAACAATGTTTTTATGGCACCGCGTGTAAAATTGAAATCTAATGTAAATTTCTCGTTTTTTATAAAAAAAAATAAGACAAAAATTAATGTTTCAATAAGAAACATAAATGTTTGAAAAATAATTTAAATAATGTACAAAATAACCCACATTGTGATCGTTAAGATTTTCAATTTTCCAAAAATAGTCTAAATCGACTCATACATCTAACCTATAAATTTAACTTAATATGTAAAAAACTCATATTGCTTGTTTCAAAACAAATCAATTGACTTTTTGTTTACTTTTGAGTTACCTTTTTTTAATGACAGGATTTTTTTATTTCACAGATTCTGAGAGAAAAGTTTTCTTGTGCCAATGCTAAAATGCATTGGGTCAAGTAAGAATTACAAATATGTTTGGAACAAGCATAAATGCATTAATACAAATATTTTATTTCTCGCGCAAATGCAGTTATTTTTCTATCAACTTAAAAATATAATTTTTTCACGAATAATTGTATTTCATTCAAGATATATCAATGTAAACATACTTTTTTTCTTATGATAACAGAAAACTTTTCTTTTAGTGTTGACAAATTCGTGGATATATATGTGTGCAGTTTTTGAAGGTTATCTCATAAATTTGTTACAAAATATGTTTTAACCTGCCGTTGACAAAAAAAGATTTTGCATTTTTCAAGATATACCTAATAATCACAATGCATCTGACGTCACAAAATATAAATTTAAAATGACTTATCAAAAATTTGTCGAATTAAGAATGTTATGGCAAAATTCCAAATACGTCAAATTATTTTAAGAATAGCGAATAAATGAATGAGTAAAAATAGAAAAAAATTAAAACTTTGTGCTTACGTAGTTGAGATAATCTGAGAGCGTCTAGTTTATGCTAAGCATTGAGTGTTTTAACTGGATTTATCCGGATGTCTTCGGATTTTTGAATGTATCTTTGGATCTCTTGATTTTTTAGGTTTTCAATGCAAGTGAAAGTCTAGTATATTATTGACTTTAAACTAAAAAAAAAAACCTCCTACAATTAGTAAATACTTATTATACGATTTGAAGAGATAAATTCTCTCCTATTTTCCTAATCAAGTTTCAATTGAGTTACAAATTTAAAAAAAAACAGTTTCTAAAAATTCGACCCAGAAAAATTAAGCTATCTTTGCCAGAAGCACAGTTTTGACAAATGTTTTTCGAAACTTTATGACGATGAATAGAAATTCATAGGTACAAAAAAATATTAAAACTCATATTCTAATTTTTTTTTAATTTGACGCAGTTATATACGTATAATTATTTAACGTATGTCGAGCTATTTCAATAAAAAATCAATTATTTTTAAATTACAAACTTTTGTCAAAAAAGACTAAAAATAAATTATTTTACCGGCGCAACTATTATTTTATTTCTTAATTCATATTTAGTTTATTTTAATCAAAAACAAGCGAGAGAAACAATAGACTAAAGATAAAAAATATATCCAATTCGATTCGTATAAATGATAATAAATTAACAATTCCAGTGAACGATGTCATGAAATAGGGTTATTACCAGATAATGACCTACAATTATAACATTCTGTTTGTTTACTGATTATGAATGTGCAGTCCCATCATGTCCACTATGAAATAAATAGCTTAGTTATTAAAATATTTTACAGGAATAACGGCTAAAAATGTGTATTTCAACAAAAATGTCCTTAAATTGAACAATATTTTAGTAAAATTTAGAAAACACTTTTTTCAATTTATATATGTTTGCGTGATACAAAGTGTGACTAACATAAGAATAAAAACAAGTGTAAAATACATTTTTAATGTTAATTAACCAATTCAAGTTTACTTACGTCCATTAACACTGAATTCGATGGATTGAACAATTTTTCTGCACATCGTATATTTGGCACCATCCCTCTTTGATGAACAATCGATTTTTAATTCTTCCGGAGGTTCTTCCTCTGCACATCTGCTATCGTTATGACTGTTGCAATCGTAACATCTCACAGCTATCACTCCTAAAAATTTAAACAATTTTTAAATAACTTCTAGTTTAAACTAACTCTGTAAGTACAAAAATGTAAAATATTCACTAAAAAATTTGGTATTAGTTATATTCAGTATTCATATTAGTTGATGAATAAACCAGTTTTTTGTCTACTTTACCGAACAGACAATTCTAATTTTTTATTTAGACAAAAAATAACTTTTAAATAAGTTTTAACTATTATACTAATACTAACATGCTTTGACCGCAACATCGAAAGGAAACGAAAAAACAAGAGTTTACTAATATATTGGAACACTGTAAATTATGATACTATCGTAATCAAGATGAATTTACAATAAATACAAATTTACCTTTTTATACCGATTAGTACTTCACATTTTTATGCAAATTTGAAGTTTTTAATTTTTTTTCACAGTTTAAAGCAAAAGAAAAATCTGTAAAATCAGCAAATTCTTAAAAATGTTGCATCTTTAAAATAAGACAGCTTTTCTGCCTTAAAATAAGACTTTCGTTTTACAGTGGTTGTTATCATATTTCTAGAACAAAAGTTGAATAACTATAATTTGTACCTATACGCATAAAGTGCTCTAAATTAAGGAAACAGTTTAATCGATGATTATGGAAAAACCATAATTTCATTATGACCGAACTTTTAAACAGAATAAATTGACCTTTGAACTGTTATCGGTTTATCAAGAAAGCTTTTAAAAGTTCATTAAGTGGACATACAAGTTTGACTGATAAAAATATTGTATTGGCCTATGTTTATCTTTTTTATGAAACTCCTAATTAACAACAGGAAATAAAAAAAAGAAAATTTAAAAAATATATTTTAATAGCGTTAATGATATGTTCGGAAAAGTGCAATGTACCGCACCCAACTAGAATACAACCTCTCTATAAAAATCAATGAAGCTGTCTGGCCTAGAAAGACCAAGCGACAGCTTAAAGCTGCAAAATTTTTGCATTTTCATTAAACTATAATTTCTAATAAACAATATATTTATCAAGCCTAAAATACCTTTCAGTCAATTCCAAAAACTATAAAATGAACTCAATTACAATAGTTAAGATGGATGTTTTTTCAATTAGTTTTTTATTCAAGTATATTATAACGTACATTTTTTTGTATTATGTACAACAAAAGTTTTTGGATATTTTGCTTTTTTAATATAAATTAAAAGTGTGTTGACAGTATTTTAAAATTAAATTTAACTCCTTAATTCATAAATTATGAAGTTGATTAAATAATTGGAAATCGAGTTGATTAAACATTGTCTCAATTTTTTTGAATAAAGCTTTTCAATCAGAGCATTTCACAAGGAGATTTTATTAAATTAATAGTCTCATAACCTCTTCCCCTTCACAAAGTTTTGTGACCCTGAGATTAGTTTGATCGTTCGAGTCATCAAAGGTACCCTAGTAACATTCGTAACCTAATTTATCTCCCGGTTGAAACAATTTTTTGAATTAGGTTATAGATAATTCTTTGCGAAACTTGTTAAATTTGATTCCAAGTTTTTTATCTTATGAAATGGTTAAGAAATTAATGTTTAAAAAAAATTATTGTAACAATTGATGATTAGTAATTTAATACTAAATATATAATAATAATAGTAAATATAGATAGTTTATATTTCGGATTAATAATAGTAATAATAATTCGATAAAAACGATGGAAATAGAAATAGTATTAAATATTATAAACATATATTATTCTTATTAAATAAATTATGAATAAATAGCTCATATTTATGAATCTGAATATTAAATATTTCAATAAAAACAAGGAAAATATAAAGTCCCATAGAATATGTTCTCTATATTAAAAGGGAAGTAAAAGCTGAATAAAAAGAGTTGCTGTACGAGAAAAATCAATAATACGCCCTTTCTACCCTAACTTTGGTATTAATTTCTCTTAGCGGCTGAGTAAGAATTTATTATTTTTGTAAGATTTAAACACTGTTGTAAATGACCTGATTAAAGTTGATTGCGTCAGTAAAGCGCACACTTTATTACTTAAATCTCATTGATTTAATTGACGCTTGCGCTAATCAATTAGATCCTTGATAAAACTATTCGGGTTTTACTACCTTCAAAAATGTTCTTTGTAATTCAAGAACACGTGCCGATGATTCGTGAATAAGTATTTAATCAACTTAAAATTATTATGACACAAATAAAAAATAGATGCTTATAAATATTTATTTTCGATTCCACGAAATGATTAGACTTTGTTTTTCTTTAACAATGAATTTGCTAGACTATGTTTGTTTAGAACAACTGACAAATAGAAATAAAAATGAGCATTAATGTACGAGAAATTGAATAATTAGGTACAATTTTAAAAAGCGTGGATAATATTTACGAATGTTATTTTTTTCAGATAAAGCACTATTTTTTTTATAAAATTCTCGTTAATGATATAATATTAGTATTATTAGACAAAATGATGATTGTTTACAAAAGAATAATAAAAGAAAAGATTTCATCTGAGAGCGATTATTAAAGAAACAAATAAACTAACAAATGTACTGATTGCAATGAATAAGTCTTGAAATTAATTTTGAACTCGTCTGAACCACTTCGTTGGAACAGAATTTAATTCATTACTGTAACCGGAAAAGGACACTTATCAATGAATATGTTCGAACGAATCAAGTCAATTCACTCACTTTTGTCTTTTCACCAAAAAGAAAAGAAAAAGAAACAAAATTAAAGATTCACTGTTGCACCGCTTTTTTTTCATCAACTTTATACACATCACTTTCTGTCAATTTATTTCCAAAATGTTGTTTATGTCGATTTTCTGTTGGTGATTTTGTAGAACTTGGTGAGAATTCCTGATGCAATAAAAAAGAAAGAAAAACAATTGATAGGTGGAAGTATTGTGACCTACCGCAGTTTTCCAAGATGAGGAAAGCACAGCAGGCAATTGTAAGTAGTCGCAATTGCAATCCCATTGCAATCAGTTGCACTCAAGTGGTAGTTGAATAGAAAACTAGATTAACGAGTCGTTCGTGTCGCGAGACGAGAGAGGACTAGATACCAGATTGAAATTGAATGGATGGATTGTTCGATTTAATGAACGATGCAGAAATTTAAGGGATGCTAAAAGGGCCGACCTCGCGGCCTCAAGAGCTTGGAACGCACTGTTGATCCCTGGTTGGTACGAGAAGTCGGCACCCGACGCATGAGTCGAGTGAATACAACCAATTCGTGATGTGCACGAGATACAAAATCTAGGTGATCACAATTCTCACTAGATTGAATTCGATCTGCCCACAACAATGAGTTTTCAAATAATCTTTCAACCACAATTATTTTATATGATATAAATAATAAGGGTAGCTACCCTATCCGAACCAAGTTATTAGGGTCAATTTACAGTTATGATAATTGTCAATCTCTATTTTTTGACACTACTTTCGAATCAGTCGATAGCGATTAAGACTCAGTCAAATCATTTCAATACCGTTTTAAAAATAGAAGCAGGAAAAAATTGTTAGGTCAAAAATAACAAATCAAGCGTCCCGTGTAGAAAAGTTCCCAATATTTCCCAGTTTGTAAGTGGGCGCCAGTTGGGGCCAACCTGGGCTTCCCAGTTTTTTTAAATAAGTAAATTGTTACTAAATAATAGTTTCAATACTAAACTTATCGTCAACCTCGCTTTATTTATTGCAATTTCCCTTAATTTCAATTTAAAAATTCATTAAATTCGATAAAAGCGCTCAAAGTTTAGCATGCAAAATGCATGGGGGAAAAAACTTTTTCATAGAATTGATATAAATCCATGAAAATTAACATTTTTCAATCGGATAAAGCTTTTTATCCTCAGGAAAGTTTAAAGAATAAAATTCAATAACTTATTGAACAAATTTTTTATTTTTAACTATTTTTTAAATGGCCATAAAAAATCTTCATAAACGAAAATAACGTGTAAGATCGTTAAAAAATATTCATTACGACTTTTTACAACATTTTCCATCCAAATTTCCTTTAATTACATAAAAATTAGCAACTAACGATTGGTGCATGTATTTTTTTAATTTGTTTAAACAAATAAATACTGTTTATCTGCAACTTTTCATCTAATAGAGCTAGAGAGTTGTATCTTTTTCTTAAATTCGCAACTATTCAAGCCTACAAAAGATTAATATTAATAATAAACGAAAATCCACAATTACAAAAATCGTTTAAACAAATTAATATTGTTTATTTGGAATTTTCCATCTAATTAAGTTACAGAGTTGTAACTTCTTATTAATTTTGCAATTCTTCAATCCTAGTAAAGCCCAGTAATAATTGTAAAGTAAAATCAACAATTATAAAAATTGTTTAAATAAATTATTATTGTTTATTTGCAATTTTTCATCTAATTGAGTTACAGAGTTCTAACTTTTTATTAATTTTGCAATTAATCAATCTTAGTAAAGCCCAGTATTAATTGCAAAGTAAAATCAACAACTATAAAAATTGTTTAAACAAATTAATATTGTTGAAGGTAATATTTGATCGCTCTCCATTGTTAATAATAAGACAAAGATTTATTGATCCATGAGAGCCAAATTGTGTAGGTACACTGAGAGAAATAGATGGTAAGAACTTTACTATCTTTGATGGTAGAGAGGTTATGTTACACTCTACCATCAGAGATACTACACCGTACCATCTAGATGCTATATCGTACCATCCAGATGCTATCAGATGCTAACCCGTACCATACAGATGCTATCTCGTACCATCTAGATTCTTGTCCGTATATTTAAGATCAGATATGGTATCTGGTACCATCTAGATGGTATCCTGTAGTATCTATTTCTCTCAGTGTAAAGAAAACACTAACACATTGAATAAAAAGACATAAAGTCTTTATATTGACTTGACAACGTTTCGTCAACATTTCGTTGACCTCTTCAGGCTAAAAACATAATATATATCAAGTTTAATAAGAATTTTTTTAACACGAACTAACACACCTAAGTGTAAAAAAGAGAAGATTTTTACCTCGAACGGAAAAAGTTATAAAATTAAAACATCACAAGCTGTGAGATTGTCACGAGATATGTTTTCTTGTCCTAGGCCAGGGACAAACTAAATTAAATTGAAAGAGAGCGAAGATTACAAATTAAACGAACGTATACATGACATTGTAAAATCAAAACAAACAAAAGTTAAATAGCCCAAAATTAAAGGGAATTTTACGAAATTGGAAAATTCTTTTGCAAAAGTTGCTTATAAGTTTTGTTTAAACCGTCGATATTGTCTTTTTTATTAACGCTGTTCGGATCGTGGTTAATAAAAATCATTTCTGACAACACTCGTCTTCTCCAATCACGTTCATAGTCAACAATTACAGTACCTTTAAAAAACCTATAAACCACCCAAAACAATAACATTCGGATAAAATTAAAAAGAAAAATATCAATTTAAGCAAACAAATTCTAAAAAATATCTAAAATGGTAAAACATATACTCTGAAATATTAATTTTGTCCGTTTATTATACATACGGGTACTTTCCTTCATAATTATGCCTCGTCAGAAAAATTTGGCAAAATACACTAAAAAATTTTCAGTCAAATATCGATTATTTTCCATATTTCTAGATCTCATTTCAAACTTTTTCATCTATTAACGAACGAAATTGAACACAAATTGAAGCACTGCGCGTTACTTTTATGTTGTCAAAAAATGAAAATTCCATCAATTTTTCCTCGCAAGAAAAATTTGGCAAAATAAACTAACTAATTCAAACTTTTTCATCTATTAACAAACAAAATTGGACAAAAATGAAGGCACTGCGCGTTACTGTCAACTTGTTCAAAAATGAAAATTCAATCAATTTTTACTCGCCAGAAAAATTTGGCAAAATACACCAAAAAAATTTTTAGTTAAATATCAATTATTTACATATTTCTAGATCTAATTTAAAACTTTTTCATATATTAACGAACAAAATTGAACAAATATTGAAAAACTGCGAGTTACTTTCAACTTGTTAAAAAATAAAAATTCAATGAACTGTTGCACTTTCAAGACAAATTTGGCAAAATACATTAAAAAATTTTCAGTCAAATATCAATTATTTTCCATATTTATATTAGATCCAATTTTAAACTTTTTCATCTAGAAACGAACGAAATTGAACAAAAATTGATGCACTCGCATTACTTTTATGTTGTAAAAAAATGAAAATTCAATCAATTTTTGCCTTGCCAGAAATATTTAGCAAAATGCACTAAAAATATTTCAGTCAAATATCAATTTTTTTTCACATTTCTAGATCCAATTTCAAACTTTTTCATCAATTAACGATCAAAATTGAACAAAAATTGAAGAACTGCGCGTTACTTTCAACTTGTCCAAAAATGAAAATTCAATCAATTTTTGCCTCGCCAGAAAAATTTAGCAAAATACATTAAAAAATTTTCAGTCAAATATCAATTATTTTCCATACTTCTTGGTCTAATTTTAAACTTTTTCATCTATCAACGAACAAAATTGAACAAAAATTAAAGAACTGCGGGTTACTTTTAACTTCTCAAAAAATGAAAATTCAATCAATTTTTCCTCGCCAAAAATATTTGGCAAAATACACTACAAAATATGTTAGTCAAAAATTAATTATTTACCATATTTCTAGATCTAATTTCAAACATTTTCATCTATTAACGAACAAAATTAAACAAAAATTAAGCCACTCGCATTACTTTTATGTTGTCAAAAAATAAAAATTCAATGAATTTTTGCTTCGCCAGAAAAATTGGGCAAAATACATTACAAAATTTTCAGTCAAATATCAATTATTTTCCATATTTCTAGATCAAATTTTAACCTTTTTCATCTATTTACGAACGTAATTGAACAAAAATTGAAGCACTCGCTTTACTTTTATGTTGTTAAAAAATGAAAATTCAATCAATTTTTGCCTCGCCAGAAATATTTGGCAAAAAACACTAAAAAATTTTCAGCCAAATATCAATTATTTTTCATATTTCTAGATCTAATTTTAAACTTTTTCATATATTAACAAACAAAATTGAACAAAAATTGAAGAACAGCGAGTTACTTTCAACTTGTCAAAAAATGAAAATTTAATCAATATTTTTGCCTTGCCAAAAATATTGAGCATAATACACTAAAATAGTTTCAGTCAAATGTCTATTATGTTCCATATTTTTAGATCTCATTTCAAACTTTTTCATCTACTAACGAACGAAATTGAACAAAAATTGAAGCACTCGCGTTACTTTTATGTTGTAAAAAAATGAAAATTCAATCACTTTTTGCCTCGCCAGAAATATTTGGCAAAATACACTCAAAAATTTTTAGTCGAATATCAATTATTTTTCATATTGCTACATCTAATTTCAAACTTTTTCATATATCAACGAACTAAATTGAACAAAAATTGAAGAACTGCGCGTTACTTTCAACTGGCTCTCTAAATCTGAATTAGAAGATTTCTACTATGAATTAGTAATTTTCTACTATGAATTAGTCATATTCACGGCTCATTTTTCTCTAATTTATATAGTAGAAAACTACTAATTCTTAGTAGAAAACTACTAATTCTTAGTGGAAAACTACTAATTCTTAGTGGAAAACTACTAATTGAAATAGTGAAACTTTACTTTAAAAAAAAGTAGATTTCTTTACTAATTTATTTAGTAGTTTTCTACTACAAAATTAGTAGTTTTTTACTACAAAATTAGTAGTTTTCTACTAATTCTTAGTAGTTTTCTACTAAGAATTAGTAAAATTCATACTATTTAAATAGTAGCTCAATTTTCGCTAATTCATTAGTAGAAGACCACTAATTCAGATTTAGAGAAGGTCAAAGAATGAAAATTTAATCAATATATTTTCCTTGACAAAAATATTGAGCAAAATCCACTAAAATTGTTTTCTATCTATTATTTTCCATATTTTTAGATCTCATTTCAAATTTTTTCACGTACTAACGAACAAAATTAAACAAAAATTGAAGCACACGCGTTATTTTCAACTTGTCAAAAAATGAAAATTCAATGAATTTTTGCGCTGCAAGACAAATCTGGCAAAATACCAAAAAAAGTTTTCAGTCAAATATCAATTATTTTCCATATTTCTAGATCTAAATTCAAACTTTTTCATCTATTAACGAACAAAATGAGACAAAAATTGAAGCACTGCGCATCAGGTTTTTTTTTAAGTTGAACCCGAAGCGCAGTAGCTCAATTTTTGTCCAATTTTGTTCGTTAATAGATAAACAAGTTTGAAATTAGATCTAGAAATATTAAAAATAATTGATATTTGGCTGAAAATTTTTTATTGTATTTTGCCAAATATTTCTGGCGAGGAAAAATTAATTGAATTTTCATTTTTTGAGAAGTTAAAAGTAACCCGCAGTTCTTTAATTTTTGTTCAATTTTGTTCGTTGATGGATGAAAAAGTTTGAAATTAGACCTAGAAGTATGGAAAATAATTTATATTTGACTGAAAATTTTTTAATGTATTTTTCCAAATTTTTCTGGCGACGCAAAAATTGATTGAAATTTCATATTTTGACAAGTTGAAAGTATCTCGCAGTGCTTCAGTTTTTGTTGATTTTTGTTTGTTAATAGATGAAAAAGTTTGAAATTAGATCTAGAAACATGAAAAATAATTGAAATTTGACTGAAAATTTTTTAGTTTATTTTGCTAAATTTTTCTGACGAGGCATAATTATTAAGGAAAGTACCCATATGTATAATAAACGGACAAAATTAATATTTGAGAGTATGTTTTACCATTTTAGTTATTTTTTAGAATTTTTTTGCGAAAATTGATATTTTTCTTTTTAATTTTATCCGAATGTTATCATTTAGGGTGGTTTTTAGGTGTTAATAATTTTTGTTATTAATTTAAATAATTAAATTGTATATTTCTGTGTATGATCAACTATTTTTGATTTTGCTTAGATTTTTTTGTGCAAATTGATTGTTGTGCCTCTAGCTGCTACTACCTGTCGTACATTTTAATTTTTGTTATCTTAATATCCCAATTTTATTTTTTGTGTAATTGAAGTTTTATTTTTTTAATTGTTAATTTTGTGGTAGATAAATATTTTAATTTTAATTTTTTCTGGATTTCTTCAGTTTACTTTTATTTTTAATTTAACTAATTGTAATTGTCACTAATGCCATTAAGTCTCTCAGAAATACAACTATTGACAAAACTTATTGGATAGTTATTATTAAAGAGTAAATTTTTAATCAAATCAATATTCTTGTTATGAAAATTCTTGTGAGAGAGAGGGACAGCCCTATCAACAAGATTAAAAACAATATTTCGTTTTATATTAAGAGGGTGATTGGATAAAAATCTCAACAGTCTACCAGAAGATTTTGGCCTCTGATACCAGTCAAAAATGAGTCGGTAGTTTTTTCTTATCACAGTCAAATCAAGAAAATTTATTTTTCCATCATTTTCCAATTCCATTTCCAAACTGACTACATTAAAAAATCTAATACACTCTTAAATGACAAAAATGTTTATAAAATAATCAATAAAAATCCTTTACTTAATTTACAATCTAGAGTGGCTGATATTATGAAAGATTTAAATAATTAAGGCTTCCTATCTTCAAAATTTCACAACAATGCTTTAACTCAAACTGACACAAAACTTCCACTGTTTTATGGTTTGCTTAAAATTCATAAGACAAATGCCCCCCTTCGTCCGATTGTTTCATGCGTTAATTCTCCAAATCATTCTCGTGCTTTCTAAATTTAAATAAGTGAAAATTCACTTATTCAATTTTAGAGAGTGCACAAATTTTATATCAAAAACTAAAAAACATTCTTTCTACACCGTCTTCTCATATAAACAATAGTTCTTAAAAAGTTGCAAAATTAAATGAAAGTTTTAACTCTAAAGCTCAATAAGATAAAAAGTTCCAAATAAACAATATTAATTTGTTTAAACAATATTTGTGATTGTGGATTTTCGTTTATTTTTAATATTAAGCTTTCATAGGTTTGAAAACTTGCAAAATTAAGAGAAAGTTTCAACTCTCTAGCTCAATTAGATGAAAAATTGCAAATAAATAATATTAATTTGTTTAAACAATTTTCATAATTGTGGATTTTCGTTTATTATTAGTATTGGGCTTCTATAGGATTGAAAAGTTGCAAAATTAAGAAAAACTGACAACCCTCTAGCTCTATTAGATGAAAAGTTGCTAATAAACAATATTAATTTGTTTAAATAATTTTTATAATTTTATATTTTAGTTTTTTTCTAATATTAGGCTTTACTTAACTTTTATAGTTGCAAAATTAGAAAAAAGTTACATCTCTCTAGCTCTGTTAGATGAGAAGTTTCAAATAAATAATATTAATTTGTTTAAACATATTAAAAAATACATGCAACAATTGTTATTAACTAACTTTAATGTCATTAAAGATAATTTTGGTGGAAAATATTGTAAAAAGTTGTAATGAATATTTTTTTACGATCTTTTTTATTAAATTGGCACTAACCGGGTTGAGCATTGCAAGCCAACTAATTTCCCAGTGAGAAGACCGAACTGGGGCGGAAATACTACACGGGTATTTATTGAATTGTATTATATAAAATATGGAAATAATAAAATGCATTTTTGCATTGTTTAATTTAAAACAAAGTTTTTTTAAATGAAAATATAGGTCTTTTCAAAAGAAAAATGATTCTTGGTATTTTCAATGAAAATCAATAATTAAAATGTTATGAATTTTTTAAAATTGTAAAATTGCAATTCCTTTTCGAAAATTTTTGATACATATATTCCTGTTTTAAACAAATAATTATTGCATTGAACCTTAAATATAAATATCAAAACAATCTACGAAAAATTAAATTTTAATTCTCGGAGATGACCTTTATGTTTATCCGTCATTAGGAACCTAGTTATATAGGCCAATAATTGATTTTGAATTATGGTATTGTTGTTAGTCCTAAATGTCCATATAAATTATTCAGATCTCTCGATCAATTAGAAATTGTTTAAATTCGATTTAAAATTTAAAGCATTTGACTTTTGCAACATAATTTGTTTATAACAATAACAGCGATGTTTAAACAATTGTTTTATTACGAAAATCGTGTTCAGCGGAAAAAATTACATAAGAAACATTTATCTGATATTACGAAAGTAATATATATTTGGGAACAGTCAGCTCATATATTAAAGATAAATAAAATTTCTGTCAACCATCAATACCAGGTAGGGGATTGGCATAGCCTCGCGCTCATGAAAGTAAAGCGAGGTCAAGCGTGGTTAGAAGTTAGATGGGGTGATCGTCTCAGTGATATCGCTCCAGCTAGATGTTTTTCACTAATATTTTAATATATTCTGAAATAATATTTGATAGTGTACAACAATTCCAGCCCTCCAGACCACTCAACGGAAGGGGTTGAACCGGTGTAAAACAAAGCTGAATAAGAAAAAAACCGATTTTTTTTTATTTTACAATTATCTTTTGCTTTTGGTTCAATAAATTAGTTTTCTTAAATGAAAGGACTAAATTATTTCTTTTTAATGCAACATTTTAGACTCCAGATTCGTGTTCAGCGCAAAAATTCCCTTCGGAAACACTTGGTCACATTCATTTGACAGAGAAAAAGTTAAGATTTGCAGGGCTGTGTTATTGGGTCTTGTTCTTTATACTTTTCTGAAGAGAAACAACATTACCCGATTAAAAAATATTAATTTTTATGGATTTTATATCAATTCTACGAAAAAGTTTTTTTCCATGCATTTTGCATGGGGAACTTTGAGCGCTTGAGCGACCTCTAAATATTAAAAAAAACAAAAACAGAAAAATAGGGGTAATTACTGAAGAAATTAAATCAACAGATAGTTTTATTGAAAACATTTAAGAGATATCAAAGTTGAAGTCGTTTTTAGTATTATTTTAGGAATTATTGCCATAATTAATTTAAGCTACCTCAATTAACACCTTACCGAGCGCTTTAAAAAAGTGACTGAATACTTTCTTAAGAATCGAGTGTTAAAAGTTAAAGTTTGTTTACATTATTTGAACTTCAACCTGGTTACAACATTTCATTGAATGGTTATTTTCAACGATACATTAAGTGTTATTATGTAAATTAGTTGTGATAAGCAATGCCATTTAGTTTCATATATCTTTTTGTTTCTTGATAGAGAAAATATTGTTAAAAAACGAAAATTTTCAATTGACATTATTTATTTAAGCTTGACATGCTTTGTTCTCAGGATACCAATAATGATGTTTTTAAAAAAATATCCGTGTGTGTGTGAGTGTGTGGGTTAAATAATGTTTGGATCAATATCTCGAAAAACAAAATAATTACAACCATATTTTTTAAACCAAATTATAGTTTACTCAGCGGGACAAATTAAACGCTTTTCTGTTGTAATGAAGGTACTTGCAAGGTACTTTTCATAGTTATAAATTCAAGTCTGTTATGTAATAAATTTTGTACTTTAAAAATATTAATCATCTATGTTTTTCCATTGAGTAATAAATATAATATAATCTGCATAATATGTGGATTGTATTCATGAATACAATCCACATATTATGCAGATTGGATTAAAACAGTTATGCACGTGATAATGTTAATTAAAAAATTTTTTTATTTATAAGTAATTATGAATAAAAAAAAATTTTAAATTATTGAAACTAAATCTTATGTTTTCTGTAAATGTTTAAAATGTAAATAATAAAATACAAAAAATATCTCTACGTTAACAAAAATTATTATCTAATTTAAAAACAGTGGTGTAAAGAAATGTATTAAATATCTCGCTCTTATTATTGTTGAAAACCTGATTGGCTGTCCAATCACTTGAAGTTTTTGTTTTTTTCATCATCACAAAAATTATCAAATTATGTCAATACGTCAATATTAATATTTATTTATCTTTTAAAGTAAATATAAATAAAATTTATGAAATTTGTGATTTGTGATGGTGAAGGAGGAACAGACTTTGAATAATGTGTGTTTTTAAAATGAATGGAATAAAATTAATTAAAACAAGAAAGAGTTTCAAGTTACTATGTTATTATGTTATAATATTGTGTTAAATTATAGAAGATACGTGAAACAACAGTAAGTCTAGAATATAATTTATTATTATTTTTGATACATTATTTGATTTGATAAATAGCTAAAAGCAAAGTTAAATTAACTAAAGTTATGGCATATTTTTTTAAAGAATGACCTTGATGATTTTTTATACGATTTTTTTATCTATAGTTTCATTTTTCTCCTTCTGTAAGTGTATTTTTATATTTTTACAAATTTGAAAAAAATTAAGTTTATTTTTTTTAGGGACCGTCACAAAAGTATATTGGTTTTTTGAATTTTTTCAATTAGAGTAAGAGTAAGAGTCAATAGATTTTACTTAAAGACTGAAATCAATTAATCAAATGTAAGACAAATAATGGTTGTGTAATATTAACATTTCAAATTTGATTTTCATTTTTTTATTATTTCACTTGACTCTCGTAATTCGAATCGAACAAAATAATTACGTCTTGAATTATAGGTCAAGCGATTTTTTATTTTATGTTAAAGAACATAAATTTTTGTTTTATGTTTTTAATCCTCCTTTTCCATATGCATCACAATTAATTTTCTGTATAGTTTAAATTTCAATATATGCAAATTTCAATCTTTGCAAATTTTAATGTATTCAAATTTCCATCAATCCAAATTTTTATAAAATAAAAATTAGTTATTATTGAATATGTTGAATGTAATGTATTTTCATTACAAAAATCACAAACAGAACCTACAATTTTTTCTTCTTAGGTCCTTTCTTTCGTAACACATAACATGTAATGACGTTATAACAAAATCAATATAATAGCTGTATTTTGGAACAGAAATGAATGAAATTTTTTTTCTAACATTTAGGATCCCGTACGGATTGTATTATTAACCACAAGAAAATCCAATATGGCGCATTTCTGGTAAGATATAGTGCTAATAAATCAAAAATGTATATTTTTATCAACATTTTTATCAATATTTCTAATTAAAAACGTTATTTGAGACTTATTATCACTAATTGTTCATAAAAAACTACAAATTCACATTAGTAACTCTTAAAAATGTGTATTTGTAGTTTTTACTATCAGTTTGTAGTTTTCCACTAACGATTAGTGATATTTCACTAATTCTTAGTAGGAATTTTTATAAATTTAATTAGTGGACGACTCTTCATTATTTCATTATAGTGATTTTTGACAAATTGAGATTTAGAGAGTAGTTGTTAGTTAAACAATAAAGCAAATGCAATTCAGTTGTCAATGCAATTCTAGAAAATAATAATATTAACATTTATGGCGTGAAGTATCTAAGAAACAAGGTCCTTGAGAAATTGGTAGATATAAACTATTTCAAAGAGTAGGATTGAGTGGTGAATAGGGAAGGACGTAGGTGGTATCACGTACAATTCGAACATAAAGTGGTAGCTCCAAGTAGTGCACTACTTTGAGTGGATAATATCCCTTTTCCTGTAACATGCCATATACGTGCGAGATTCTTGCACGTCTGTGATCTCCCGGATATATATCCGAATTAAATTCGGATTTAAAAACTATAATATCGGAAACAATATTCATTTTCTTGCTTTATTGAATTATCATTTATGTGACTTTATTAGTACCAAAAAACTAATTATCACATTTGGTATTTTAAGTGTTCATTGTTAGTTTTGTAATTTTAATCTTCATGAAAATAAAATTGTAATTGTTTTAATAATACAACTTTAATGTTTATAACTGTTTCTATGAAGGAATAGTTCAAAGGGTAGAAAGAAATCATTATTTCAATTTATAAAGATTTTTGATGTATTGTATTTCTAATTATATATTATATAATAAATATTTGACAGATATTTTAAAATAATAAAAAAAGGCCTAATCAACGTAAAAGTAAACGTAATCCCAATTAACATGTGAGGGTCGACTATTCGTTCTCAAACTACATCTTCAGTATAGTCATTGTGCAAATTAAAAATTGAGTGTATTAAAAATACACCAAAAATTGTACTCTAGTTTTTAGGAACTTATTTTCATTTTTCTGATAATTTTGCTCAAAATTACCAGAAATATGGAAATAATTTTTTAAAAATTTGTATGTAATTCTGCATTTGTGACTTTAATTCGAGGTCTATCATAAATATAGTAAAAGTTACCCGAAACATTTTTCCGTGTAGAAATATTCATTTTATTTAATGTCAGTTAGAATTGGAGGTTCATGTTCATTTAGTGGACAACTTGTTTACAAGGAAAAAATAGTTTCTTTATAAAGCATACAATTAGTTTTGTGACAAATATCTGTGCTTAAAATTTCAACTCCATAATCTCTCTACCCACGCGACATTTGCAGAATTCCCAAATTAAAGAAGATTTTCAAGTTGCTTTATTGCTTAAGTAAAGGATCTGACTTCCAGTCACGCAAAGTTTATGGGTAAAAGTAAATTTTTAAGTGCCCGGCGTTTTATGAAACACTATATTAATAATAAATATAACCGATGCAATCCATTTTTTGTCACAGAAGTCAACCAAAAATATTTTTAATAATCACTACCTAATTACCTTTACAAAAATTTACAAAAATTTCATTGATTTTAGACAAGTTTTAATTTATAGTTTTTATTCCATTAACTCATTATTTGCGAACCTGCTACTGTAATCCTGTTCCGAGTCATCAAGGTTTCAAAAATTAAAAATTTTTATAATAATTAATTTTTAATATTTTTTTATATTTTTTATATAAATTTTATGAAGTCTAATTTTTGCTTGTTTTGTAGACAATTAAAAAATGCATCAATTGACCTATTTAATATTTTTTTTCGAGCTATTAATTAAAACTTAGTGATGTTTGTATTTCTATGAGGAAGCAATGTTTCCAAAAAATGAATTAGAAAAATTATTTACATGAAAAAGTACTTGAGGTACAACTCTGCAGCAGTTTTTATAGTTTCAACAATATAAAAGGTGTTAAGCGTGCGGGACTAGGTGCCTAGAAAAATAAAAATTTGCATTACATAATATATATGTTGGGCGACCCCTAATTCAGATGTTTATTTTATAATCCAAATCGAAGATTAAAAATACCTAACTTTATAAAGTTGGAGAAGATTGAAATATGTTAATTTACTGTTCAAATAAAGATTGAGTATTCGTTTTACCTTCGATAACCCTAGACGATAAACATACTAACTATGCTCTACATAAGAACTAATAAGCCTAATGACTTTGCAAACGGGCGTTACAGATTTAGGAGTGCAAAAAGCACTGAGGGAGCAGCAGAAGAATATCAAATAAATTCCTACGAATAAATATCAATAATGAGAAAATGAAGTGTGGCTGTACAAACGTTTATATCGAAAATAATTATTTAATGATATGAAAATGTTTACACTGCAAAAACTGCTGTCTTCTTAGTGTCTTATTTTAAGACATTTTGGTCTCTAAGATGCAATTAATGTCTTAAAATGAGACATTATTTGCGTCTTAGATATAAAAATGACATCAAAATGTCTTAAAATAATACACTTATAGAAGACAGCAGTTTTTGCAGTGTAGATGCAGTATTATATTTATTTGAATAAACATATTTTTTAAGTAGAGTTATATATTTTTAAAAAATATGTAATTTATTTCAATAATAAATACAGTTTTAAAAATAGAAAAAAATTATAGTTAGTTTTATGCTTCTAATTTTTGTTATGAAAATTTTAATGGAATTTAATTTAATTAATTATTATAATTTACTGTAACATTACACTTTTTGTGTGATTATCTGTAAGAATGTTTAATCATGTAAGGTTAAATTATTTTAAAATAATGAAATTTATTGTATCAGTGGTGGACAACTAATTTACCAACTAATGATCACATTACCTCATGATGAGACGTGCTTTCTGGACTCAAGGTAATGTAGGAATTTTTATTTTTAAAACAATAATTTGTTAAAAATGAAAAATTCAAATTAAATTTAATAAATAATGATTTTGAAAGAAACAATTAAAGGTCCTTTACTTTTCGAGAATGTATGATTATTCACTAATTAACATCTACAAAAGGTCAATAGATGTCGCATCAGGCATGGGTATGTAAAATTTCTAACTATTATATTATATATATAACTAGCTGGGGTGCATATTATTATTATTATCCAATGTAATTGTTGATTTAAATTTTATTTATATGTTATAATAAAATGAATATCAATACAAAATAATTGAATCTTTTTAGTAACATTTTTTAAAAACTAAATAATAAATGGATAAAAATAATATAAAACAGAATCTACGGTTACGAAATTTAAGAATGGTTTAATTAAAAACTTTATTTATTACTTTTATTTTACTTTTAATATTTTTCTTTATTAGTACTTTATAATAATATTATAATAATAATACATATTCAGAGAACAGTATAGTTTAAAAAAATGAAAATTGTTGGCTTCTGTATCTTTTGCGACTTAACCCTAAAATAGTTCGTGAAATTGTTTTGTAAATTTAACCTTTACAACAAGCATCTTTACTTGTGAGGAGAGTATACTTGTGGGATCTTTGAAAATCTAAATTTGTCTTAGAATCATATTATTTACTTATTTTTGATAAGAAATGTATTTTTAACATATGGTAAATAATTGTTCTAAAAGCATTTTTATTTAAACCTTATAACGCCTCATCTTCATTTAAGTCACACAAGTATATTAGAATCTGATTATTTCCTTATATATATCGACGCCCCCCGTTGATAACATGTTTATTAAAAAGCAAATGAAATAAAATGTTAATTTAAAAAACAGTCGAAAATCATTTTTATTCATAATTTTGTAAGATATGATTTGTATTCAATTGTTTGTTTAATTAAATGTCTGTTAAAGTTGTGTGCCATAGAATGTTAATTGGACCGAACGTACACTATAATGTTTATTTAATCAAATATATGCAATAACATTCTATTTCAATCTTCAAAACTATATATTATAAACTTAATACAAGGCTGTATATGTAAAAGAAGTATTCTTTTTTAATCTTGTACCTAAAAAGTACAATTCTGCTCAAATTTTTTATATTGCTTTAATTAATAATATTTTTTTAGTTAAAAGTATTAAAACCTGAATTAATAATTAAATATAATTTGAAATGAATTAATAAAAATATTAAAATAAAAAACTTGAATTTATCTACTAAAATTTCTTTTTTTTTTAAACTTTGTCATTTCATTAAAATTTAATATTATTTTTCAGAAGTTAAACATATTCTTTTTTGAGAAATTTATTATTTTTTCCATTAAAAAATTGTATTCAAAGTGAATTTTATCTAAATTATAATATATTTTAATAAATTTGAAATAAAAAATTATTATGTGTCGTATAACAATAACAATAATAATGATGATAATAATACTAATAAAAATGTAAGTTCATACTTTTTGCTTACCTGTATATTTTAAAGTTCATGAGTTAATTATATTAAAAATTATCATAATAGCTACTAATTGTACAATTTATAATATTTCTAAAATTATGTTCTAAATAAGAAGTTTAGAGTTCTATTTGATAATTTTATTTTGATTTGAAAAATAATCAAACACTGATTGTTCGATAAAACTTATGTGGTTTTTTTGTGTTTTTAAATAAATAGGGGAGACCGGGGCTGTTTGGCGCAGGGGCTGGTTGACGCACTTGAGTTTATTCAAAAGTGAAAAGTTGAATTAATTTTTCTCTTCGGTCAAATTAATGTACTTGATAAACTGTAACTTTAGACATAATTTCATTATTATTGATTCATTATTCTGGACTATAAATTCAAAAAACCAATTTTGGTACTCAAAAGTAAATTTTAACGCCTTCACTTTTTTGTTATATCTTTTTACAAAATGCAATCAGAAAAAAATCAAAATTAAGGTTTTGTGTTCTGAACAGTTGCTTTTAAGAAACAATTAAAATTTTTTGATTTATATTTACAGTTTTCATAAAAACGAAGAAAATGTATAAATAGTCTCTCTGGGGCTACTTGGCGCAGTAGGGTCGGGGCTGGTTGGCGCGCTCGGAACGCTAGAAGTTTATAAGCTACATCCAGTGACTGATAAAAATTTATTAAATTGAATGTGGTAACACTTTTATTTTATTATCAGTACCAAGAATAACCCTTTAAGATAAAAAGGTGTTTAATATATATTATTATTATTATTATTATTATTATTATAATCTCATAATTTTACGTTTCCAGATATTTGTAGTTTTTAGGTTCGTGAACTTCACTTTTTGAACAAGATGAACCTTCCATTTTGAATTAATTCACATTTTTTCAAGATAGTATTTCCTTAGAAGACTTATTTTAACAATGAAACATATTGCTTGATTATTAATCACACATTTTAATTCATGCGCCAAGTAACCCCGGGTAGTGCGCCAGGCAGCCCCGGGCCGGGGCTGTTTGGCGCACTTTGGTTTTCTCCAAAAAGTCTGTTCAAAAAAAAAAAAGTACAACTTTTTTTGGAACTTTTATTTTTTGAAATCAAAGCTGAGATGTTAAGCAAAGTTTCTGTACAATATAGTTTTCATGTACACAAAATTGGCAGAACCAATCAACAAAGAGTGAAAAGTGCGCCAAGTAGCCCCGGTCTCCCCTAATATATTTTTTACAGTTTATACAGTTTGGAATCTTTTTAAGTTTTCATATCTTTGTTTCAAGAATAATAATAATAATAAAAATGTAAGTTAATATTATTTGCTTACCTGTATAGTTTAAAGTTCGTGAGTTACTCCAAAATTCTAGGAAAATAGCTTCTTGAGTTATTAAGACATTAACTTTTTACTTTTAAAATTTGCAGTTGAGACTACTTGTATTTTTCATGGAATAAGCAGGAAGTATTTTTTGTTAATAATGAAATGTTTTAAGTTCTATGATTAACTACCCTTTTAGTAATATTTGTTTTACAATATTATCCACAATATTTTGACATATTTTTTAATATTTTTTTATTTTTTTACTCCTATTTAAGTAAATTAATGTATTATTAAAATAATGTGATTAAACTTTTTTTCCTTCGTATTTTTGATATATCAAATTCACCATTTAAAGATATTTATCTTATAGTAGTAGATTCAATAAAAGATCAAAATTGTTATTTCTGCATCTGTAGTTGAATTTTACTGATTTTATTAAGACTGAAATTGACTACATCTAAAAAGTGTTATTTGTTACTAATTTTTTTTTACAGATTTTTGATGTTTTAAACTAAAGATCAAAAGTTAAAATCCTTACCTATAAAATAATTTCAAAAAATAAATCAAAGCATTGAAAATCTGTTAAATTTAACATTATTCTTTTATAGGAATTTATTTAAGCGTGTAAAATTCGTCGTAATCATTGTGATGTTATCTAGTCCATTAAAAGGATCTTATTGATTGTTCTTCACAAATTTAAATAAAATTAGGTTTAAAATCTGTTTATATTTATTTCAAACACACCAGTTAAAAGAAATGATCAAGACTTCGATTAAACATAATTTTGAACGCCGGCGGTTCAATTGCACTATTTAGTAGCTTTGAAGACAATTTTTATTATTTAATTAACGAACTTTAAACTATACAGGTAAGCAAATAATAATAACTTACATTTTTATTATTATTATTATTATTATTATTCTTGAAACAAAGATATGAAAACTTAAAAAGATTCCAAACTGTATAAACTGTAAAAAATATATTATTTATTTAAAAACACAAAAGAACCACATAAGTTTTATCGAACAATCAGTGTTTGATTATTTTTCAAATCAAAATAAAATTATCAAATAGAACTCTAAACTTCTTATTTAGAACATAATTTTAGAAATATTATAAATTGTACAATTAGTAGCTATTATGATAATTTTTAATATAATTAACTCATGAACTTTAAAATATACAGGTAAGCAAAAAGTATGAACTTACATTTTTATTAGTATTATTATCATCATTATTATTGTTATTGTTATACGACACATAATAATTTTTTATTTCAAATTTATTAAAATATATTATAATTTAGATAAAATTCACTTTGAATACAATTTTTTAATGGAAAAAATAATAAATTTCTCAAAAAAGAATATGTTTAACTTCTGAAAAATAATATTAAATTTTAATGAAATGACAAAGTTTAAAAAAAAAGAAATTTTAGTAGATAAATTCAAGTTTTTTATTTTAATATTTTTATTAATTCATTTCAAATTATATTTAATTATTAATTCAGGTTTTAATACTTTTAACTAAAAAAATATTATTAATTAAAGCAATATAAAAAATTTGAGCAGAATTGTACTTTTTAGGTACAAGATTAAAAAAGAATACTTCTTTTACATATACAGCCTTGTATTAAGTTTATAATATATAGTTTTGAAGATTGAAATAGAATGTTATTGCATATATTTGATTAAATAAACATTATAGTGTACGTTCGGTCCAATTAACATTCTATGGCACACAACTTCAACAGACATTTAATTAAACAAACAATTGAATACAAATCATATCTTACAAAATTATGAATAAAAATGATTTTCGACTGTTTTTTAAATTAACATTTTATTTCATTTGCTTTTTAATAAACATGTTATCAACGAGGGGCGTCGATATGTACTGATATTTTCAAAGATTTTGCACATATTCTGGAAAAAATTGTTTGTATTGTACCTCATTAACCCATTCTTTAATTTAGGCTCAAATTTAAATTATAATTTACCTATTTCTAAATGAATTCTATTACAGTTATTAATTTTCCATTTTTATAATAAAAAAGAAATGTAGTCATATTCAGGATTCATTTTAATTTTTTATAATTCTATAAAGTGTTGATTTTAAGTTAAGTGGATATCTAAAAAAAATTATACCAAGTTTTATTTAATTCGGTCAAATTTTTGAAATAAAAGAACCATCGAAAATCTTTCCACCGTCATTTAAAACTAAAAACTGATGGTGTTTTGGAACAAAGTTCCCTTTTGCCGCGGAGCGTTACATAGGGGACAGTGCCCACATAGCACGTAATATTCCAGGGATATTCCTGGAATATTTTTTTGTGACATTCGGAATATTCCAAAGGAATATTGCAGTGACGTTACTGGAACGTTGCTATGTTCGACTCAGGGAATATTTTAGTGGAACATTCCATGAATATTAAATTGTAATGTCTCTGGAACATTACAATATAACATTGCAGGAATATTCCATTGGAATATTCATAAGTTTTTTAAAGCAAAAAAAAATTTAGTCTTTAAATTTATTAGTTCTTATTAGAATTATTTATCATTTTATTTTTACATCTTAAAACAAATTAAAAATTCTAAACGCGACGGGAGGATTCGATCCCTAAACCTAAGACCTATCTAACGATTAACGCTCGCGGCTATTTTATCGGTATGAAAATTCTACAATAAAGCTGGATGAACTTCAACTATTTTAGATATGTATTAAAACTATATCTACTCGGTTTAGATTCTTATTTTCATACCGATAATAGCTGCGAGCGTTAATCGTTAGATAGGTCTTAGGTTTAGGGTTCGAATCCTCTCGTCGCGTTTGGAATTTTTAATTTGTTTTAAGACGAAAAAAATAAAATGATAAATAATTCTAATAAAAATTAATAAATTTAAAAACTAAAATTTTTTTGCTTCAAAAAACTTATGAATATTCCAATGGAATATTCCTGCAATGTTATATTGTAATGTTCCAGAGACATTACAATTTAATATTCATGGAATGTTCCACTGAAATATTCCCTGAGTCGGACATAGCAACGTTCCAGTAACGTCACTGCAATATTCCATTGGAATGTTCCGAATGTCACAAAAAAATATTCCAGGAATGTCCCTGGAATATTACGTGTTATGTGGGTGAGGTGTTTTGAAGCATGAGGAGCAAAAACTTTCAATGCATTATTAGTGCGGTGTCAAAGTTGAAAAATAGTAGCAAACAACTCGTGCTTCAAAACCTGTTTTTTAGGCGTCGAAAACTGGGTCGATTATTTTTGATTTTATGCAAATTTTTTAACCATCAGGAAGTGTACTTAAAGATGCTCTAGAGATTCGATTCGACAAAGTGTGAAAAAAATTATTTTTGTGGAAGTTTTGACCTTCAAACAAAGGGTGCCAGTGCCGGTAACCATTTACAGGGCTCGAACCGGTAAAAGTACTTAAAAATACGGACTTTACGGACCAAGAATTCAAAATTACGGAATTTTACGGAATAGTTACGAAAAAATATTTTGTATTCCGAAAGACTATTTTGAGTGTGATAGAATTAAAATACAGTAGAAAAGTAAAAAGAAATTGTATTTTTTATGTTTAAAATAATTTATTTCTTTGGAAATTATAGAAAATTTTATTAATATTAAATAGAAAAATATTTATGAGTCTGAGTATACTTGTAGGTATACTTATCCCTGTAATAAGAGGGTTATTGAGCAAGCGTTTTGGCTAGTTGAGCAAGCCCTCTGCTCAATTGTCCTAACGAAATATGGACAATTGGGCTGGTTGCTCATTCGCCCAATGCATTGAGTCCGATAATCCACAAGGTATTTCAAGCTTAAAACTGGAGAAAAAGCGACTTAATACTGATAAAACACTAAGAAACGTTAAATTAAGCATAAATACACAAAATTAGATAATAAAAATACGTATATTAAGAATAAATAACATTTTCGAAAAGACGTGATTTATTGACACTCAGGGAGCAGAACACCTGACTAGCAGAATAGACGTAGCCAATCAAAATCTTTCTACCGCGAGAGACTAAATTGTGATTGGCTACGTCTATTCTGCTAGTCAGGTGTTCTGCTTCCTGAGTGTCAATAAATCACGTCTTTTCGAAAATGTTATTTATTCTTAATATACGTATTTTTATTATCTAATTTTGTATATTTATGCTTCATTTAACGTTTCTTAGTGTTTTATCAATATTAAGTAGCTTTTTCTCCAGTTTTAAGCTTGAAATACCTTGTGGATTATTGGACTCAATGCATTGGGTGAATGAGCAACCAGCCCAATTGTCCATATTTCGTTAGGACAATTGAGCAGAGGGCTTGCTCAACTAGCCAAAACGCTTGCTCAATAACCCTCTTATTACAGGGATAACATAGGCACAAAAAAAAGCTTTCTGTGCATTAACCCAGTAACGCCCAAGAGGACACAAATTTTACCAAATTTTCAAGACTATTCCTTAGCGACTGAACTGACTTTTTTTTTACAAAATATGAGCTTAGTGTACCAAACCTTCAAAAATTGTCCGAATTTGATGAAACTTGGTACCCTTAGGTTATTGGGGTTCCTGAATACGAATCTGAAGTCATTTTTTAAAAATTCAAAATGGCGGATCCAATATGGCGGACGAGATTATAAAATTTCAATTTAATTTCATGAAACTTGGTATATGGGGGTTTTTGGGGTCTCTGATTACGAATCTGAAGTCATTTTTCAAAAATTCAAAATGGCGGATCCAATATGGCGGACGAGATTATAAAAATTCAATTTAATTTCATGAAACTTGGTATATGGGGGTTTTTGTGGTCTCTGATTACGAATCTGAAGTCATTTTTCAAAAATTCAAATTGGCGGATCCAATATGGCGGACGAGATTATAAAATTTCAATTTAATTTCATGAAACTTGGTATATGGGGGTTTTTGGGGTCTCTGATTACGAATCTGAAGTCATTTTTCAAAAATTCAAAATGGCGGATTCAATATGGCGGACGAGATTATAAAAATTCAATTTAATTTCATGAAACTTGGTATATGGGGGTTTTTGTGGTCTCTGATTACGAATCTGAAGTCATTTTTCAAAAATTCAAATTGGCGGATCCAATATGGCGGACGAGATTATAAAATTTCAATTTAATTTCATGAAACTTGGTATATGGGGCTTTTTGTGGTCTCTGATTACGAATCTGAAGTCATTTTTCAAAAATTTAAAATGGCGGATCCAATATGGCGGACGAAATTAAAAAATTTCAATTTAATTTCATGAAACTTGGTATATGGGGGTTTTTGGGGTCTCTGATTACGAATCTGAAGTCATTTTTCAAAAATTCAAAATGGCGGATCTAATATGGCGGTCGAAAATGAAAAATTTCAATTTAATTTTATGAAGCTTGGTATGCATGGTTTTATTGCGTTCTCTGATTACAAATCAAAATCTTTTATAATGTATTTCGTCCGTTAGCCGTCAATATTACAGTATTGTCGTTTCCCAGCTCTTGCCACGAGGAAATCGTTGTTTCAGAAAAAAAACGGGAACTAAAGATGTTGCTTTAGCCGTTCCAGAAAGCTACCTTACAGACACGGGTACCACAAGTTTGCAGCTTTAGCAATTGAAGGCTGCAGGCACTATAAAATATTGCCACTACTACGCAAAATGTAGTAAGAGAACTGAAATCATGTGCGTTCAATGTGATGTCTTTCAATGTTCCACATGTTTTAAGGCTGAGCACAGTTAGGCTGTATAAACACTACTTTTCATAAAAGAAAACTTTAGAAACTGGGACAATTCAACTACTAAACTATAATATATCTATTTATATGTTCATAAATGTATGTATAATTTATAAAAAACAAAAAAATCATAAAAACAAAACAAAAAACAAAAAAAACAAAAAAAAACACAAAAAAACAAAAAAACAAAAAAATGGCTCTTATGAACGTCCACCTTCTCGTGGTAAGAGCTGGGAAACGACAATACTGTAGTTTTGACGGCTAACGGACAAAATACATTATAAAAGATTTTGATTTGTAATCAGAGAACCCAATAAAACCATGCATACCAAGCTTCATAAAATTAAATTGAAATTTTTCATTTTCGACCGCCATATTAGATCCGCCATTTTGAATTTTTAAAAAATGCCTTCAGATTCGTAATCAGAGACCCCAAAAACCCCCATATACCAAGTTTCATGAAATTAAATTGAATTTTTATAATCTCGTCCGCCATATTGGATCCGCCATTTTGAATTTTTGAAAAATGACTTCAGATTCGTAATCAGAGACCCCAAAAACCCCCATATACCAAGTTTCATGAAATTAAATTGAAATTTTATAATCTCGTCCGCCATATTGGATCCGCCATTTTGAATTTTTAAAAAATGACTTCAGATTCGTATTCAGGAACCCCAAAAACCTAAGGGTACTAAGTTTCATCGAATTCGGACAATTTTTGAAGGTTTGGTACACTAAGCTCATATTTTGTAAAAAAAAGTCAGTTCAGTCGCCATATTGGAGCCGCCATCTTGTATTTTTGTATATGTTTTTCCGAATATTTACGGCTGAGAACTTAAAGACACGATATTTTGAGGCTTTGACCTAATCTCGTTTCTTGTTCTGCATGAAAATATTGATTGGAAAATTTTTCTTATGCAAAAAATCGTGTTTTTTTTTAAACAATTGTTTATAACTTTTTGCATGTTTATTATAAACAAATTTTGATAACAGAATCTGAAAGATCGATAAATTTTACGTCGGAAATGGTTCGTCTCAAATTTTTCAAATTTTTTTTCATTACTAAGGAATAGTCTTGAAAATTTGGTAAAATTTGTGTCCTCTTGGGCGTTAATGAGTTAAAATAGACCTATAAGTCTTATTATAGTACTAGCAACATTAACGCGCGCCAAAAACTTTGCATTGTTATTTGTTATTAAAAACTATAAATTTTTGCAACTTCAAATAATGAAAATTAGGAGAATAATTACAAAATTGAAGAAACTAACTGAAAAATAACGAAAATAATTGACAATTAAAAACAAAACTCGAAAAATGTCTAGATAATTATACAATTGAAAAAGAATAATTTAAATAATTGAACAATAAATATTCAAATTAAACAAGAAAATTAAAAAATAAACTGTTTGAAATAATTGCAAATTGAAAAACTGAATTGAAAATCGACAAAATAATGGAAATTAGAAAATAATTGAAAACTGAAGAAAATAATAAGAATTTCGAGAAATAAATTGAAAATTTAAGAACTGAATTGAAATTGGAAAAATAATTAATAATTTAAAAAAAATGACAAAAAGACTGAAAAAGAATTAAAATTGAAAAAATTAAAGAATTATTACAAAAATTTTTAGAGAATAATTGAAAAAAGTGTGCAAACAATTGAAAATTGGGTAAAATAAATAATAATTACAAGAAATAGTTGAAAAATATATTAATTGACAATTGGAAAAAAATACTTTAAAAATATGAAAATTATATGAACAATTGTTGGAAATAATTAAACATTGAACAACTAGATTGAAAATTGAAAGCAATAATTACAAAAAAAGGGGGGGGGGGAATTGAAAAATTAAGAAAATAATTAGAAATTGCAAAAAGGAATTGAATTTCAAAGAATAAACTTAAAATTGAAAAAAGAAGATAATTATTGAATATAGAATAACAAAGATTAAATGTCACGGCAGTCTGTTTTCAGATAGCATTCGAGCTGTTTTTTGCGGCCCCTCTAATTGTGGTAAAACAAACGCTCTCCTTTCTCTAATCATACATCCTAATGGTCTAAGTTTTGAAAACATTTATCTGTATTCAAAGTCTTTAGAACAACCTAAATATAAATTTTTGGAAAATGCACTAAAAATGTAGACGGTGTTGAGTACTTTCCTTTCAGAGAGCATGAGGAAGTAGTATCACCTAAGGAAGCTAAACCAAATTCAATATTTATTTTTGATGATATAGCGTGTGAGAAGCAAGACAATGTGAGAGCCTTCTTTTGTATGGGTAGACATGTAAACATTGATAGTTTCTACTTGTGTCAAACGTATGCTCGTATTCCAAAACACTTGGTTCGAGACAATGTCAAGTTATTGGTACTTTTTAGACAAGATGAAAAAAATCTAAAACATGTCTATGAAGATCATGTTAACACAGACATGCCCTACACTCAATTTCGTGACTTATGCTCAGAATGCTGGAAAGCTGATAAATATGGATTTGTTGTCATTGATAAGGATAAAAATTTGAATGAGAGAAGATATCGCAAAGGATTTGATTGTTTCATTACACTATAAATATAGAGAGTTTACTTAATTTCAAATTAGTTCAATTTATATTGTGAAGATAGAAACATGTATCGAAAAGAGCAAGAAACGCTTCGTCAAATAGCAAAAGCAAGTGATGCTATTAGACGTAAACATCGTTTACTGAAAATGGGCAAAGAAGCTGCAGAACAAATGATGAAAGAAACTTTTCAACCAATAGTCGTTCCACTTCAAAAATTAGTAAATGTAAAAGAAGATCCATTAAAAGACATTAAGCTTGAAAAGGTAAAGAAAGAGGAGGAGGATAACGATTTCTCTTTTTCAACTGATTTTGATGATGATTCAACTTTATTGGACACAAGTTTATTGGATGCGACTATAGTTGACACAACTCTAGAGAAGAGTAGTGAAACGATGATAATTATGAAAAATTGACAAATAAATTCATTTTATTGTTGAATAAAAATAGGAAAAGTTACTTAGATATGGTTTATGGAGTGCGTAAACTTCCTAATGGTTCATTTATAATTGGTGATACGCCTATTGTCTTTGAAGGTTCAAATATCAAAATTGTTGTAAAGAAAAATTATTTGAAAACTGCTGGATTGCTTGAACTTTTATTTAAACAAAAACCTGATGAATCTTTTATAACATCAAATGATTTAGCAAATTATAAAGAAATTCTTATTTCTACAAATGCTCATCGAAAGAATTATAATCCAAATGAACCATTACAAACTTCAATAAATTCCAAATATACTAGTATTATTGCAAAATTATTTAAGAGTACTCCGAAAAAAGGTGGAGGTTCTTTGAAGAGAAAATTACCTAAATTCATGATAGCAAAGAAAAAATTAAAACCAGACTATATCTATTGGGATAATCCAAATGAACTTGTTGATCGTTTACGTCTGCTTATAGTATCACAGCAAGCTGGAAATTTAAGTCATAACAATGAAATTATGTCAATTATTGAGGAACTACGTGAAGCTCGAATTATATATTAAGAGATTTCAAGTGTATAAAGCATCAGTATCACAATGATCATTGACGTGTTTGGACATTCTCTGTCACGATCTGTTGTTGCAAGTCGCGGAATTCTTGGTACTGGATTTAAACTTACTTCAAACGGACATTACGACATTAATAAGAAAAAACTTTGCAACGTTCAAGACGCTGAAGAAGCGCATGACGCTGTAAATTTAAACCTTGCACGACAAATCATTCAAAACGAGATCAAAACAGTCTCTCAAGTTACATCTTCAATAAGATCAGAAGTTGACAACAATAAAATATTATTAAAAACCCTTGAGGATTCAATAGATCGAAAATTGAAAATTTTAGAGAGTCAAATAAATCAAGAATTGTCTTTAAGAAACTCAGAAATTATTCAACAATTGGACGCTCGATTAACTCTTTTCGAAAATAGACGACAAAAAGTTGACAGTAGTCTCGGAACTTCATAAACAAGCTAGAAGAAATTATCCACGACGAAAAGTTTAAATGCGTGGTATAGATGAAACCTGGCAAGCAGATTTGGTTGAAATGATACCTTACTCTAAATCCAATAAAGGTTTTAAATATTTGCTTACTGTCATTGACATATTTTCAAAATATGCATGGGCTGTTCCTGTGAAAAGTAAAAGTGGAAAAGATATTTCTACAGCCATGAAATCTATTCTGATACAAGGACGTATTCCTAAAAACTTACATGGGTGATTGTCAAGTTGCAGGAAAACTTGAAGTCCCAGTTAAATAAAATAGTTATAAATTACACAAGCCTGTAAAAAAAAAAAATTTTCTGTTGTTTGAGATCGGTAAGTCATTTCCCGTAGTTTTTGATGCGCTGAATTCAAATCTGGTAAGGAAAACCTCCCATCACGTCAGGATTTTGAGAAAAGTGGGGGTAAAACTCCCAAAAATCACGTTTTTGGCACTTTTTGAAAATTTGTACCGAGCAATTCCGACGTGCTAGAGACTTCTCATAGAGGTTAAATTAAAGCTTGAACCCTATACTTTACGATGATATAATGATATTGGCAACAACATGCTAAAATAACTGTCAAACATGGTTTTTTTGACAGTTGTCAAGCATAAAAAATGTCTTTCACTGTCGGTAAATACAACTATTTTAAAAATTCATTAAATTCGCTTGATACTTGTTACTCGGAGGTTTTTGGGGTCGCTGAATACGAATATGTAATCAGATTTCAAAATTCTCTAACGTGACCAATTCACAAGACTACAACTATGAATAATGCGAATGATCCTTGACTCGACCCAGGACAAGTTCTCAGTTACTAAGAGTTGACCTGAGGGATCTATAGCTTAGACTAGGCCGTATTCGCGGTCCATCTATTTGACGTTCCGAGGAGTTAGCCTAGCAAGACTTCGTAGCCCAAATCTTTAATAAACCTCAAAATTCTCAGAGTCAAATAGTTGAATTCGATTGGACCTTGAAACTTGAATCTCCTGGTCCAATCACCCCAAAAGCTGCTACCGTTGAGACCTGAACGGTGTGTTATATAGCGAAAGGTTACCACCTGGTCATGTCCTGAGCCTAGTGGTTTGAATTGGCAAGCACAACATTGTTCTAGTTGTTGTGCATATTTGCAATTAGGACCGGTGAGTTTTACTCTCCTATTTGAATGCTTTACAGAACAAAACAAAAACTCTGAGATAGCCTCTCACGGAAGCAACCCTCAACTCACCCACGGGGAAAGGGCAACCTTGAACCTGTACTGGGAAGACAAGTACCGTGAGGTCTGTCGAACTGCAACCATTCAAGTGACTAAAGGAGTTTAGTCAAAAATGGTAACGAGGGAAGATTTCCTTGAAGCCCCCAGGGCTGCTGCGGGCTTATGTATCGGCGGCAACCTGGTGAAATCTTATATGTGGTTGGTCTCTCGTGGGCAGCTATTTCGTGGCTCATGAAAAGCCGCGTCATGAGGTGAAAGTAATTGAAAATAGGTTAATGAAGGGGTCATGTACAGCGGAAACATGACCATTCGAGTGAAAAAGCTCTTGATAGCTAAAAACTCTGTGCGGGTCAGGAACCACGGTTCTATGACTTTCCAAGCCAACTTCAATCCAGCTGTCAAAAAAACCATGTTTGACAGTTATTTTAGCATGTTGTTGCCAATATCATTATATCATCGTAAAGTATAGGGTTCAAGCTTTAATTTAACCTCTATGAGAAGTCTCTAGCACGTCGGAATTGCTCGGTACAAATTTTCAAAAAGTGCCAAAAACGTGATTTTTGGGAGTTTTACCCCCACTTTTCTCAAAATCCTGACGTGATGGGAGGTTTTCCTTACCAGATTTGAATTCAGCGCATCAAAAACTACGGGAAATGACTTACCGATCTCAAACAACAGAAAATATTTTTTTTTTGCAGGCTTGTGTTATCTTTTCACTTTTACTTTCCTGGCTAAATTTTGGTTTTTTGATGTTCATATGGCTAAAACAATTAGTGGATCATATTAGAGATATATCAATCACTAACAAAAATTGGAATTGGTACTTAATCAAAAAAAAATATTGCTGGTTAAATATAGGTACAATTGCAATCCGTTATTGGAATAATAGTTAAACTAGATTGCCGAAGTACAAAAACAATTTAGCTCGTGCGTACAGCAAATTTAGGAAAAATATTTACCACCTCTTGCTATACTATCTAGCAGCCTTACCGATACAGTTTCATGTTGACAGTTCTGTTAGAAAGTTTAGGTGCCATGGCTATATATTATACCTGTAATGAGCAGAATGCATTGCTGTATACTTTCAACATGGCGGTCCTTCAGTGTAAATCATATGTTCGTGCTATTTTTTACGCATTGCGTTTCTATTTTCGAATAAAGTGGTTAGGTTAGTGATTAATGTATTGGATGTGTTCCATTCGCAAAGTTCTGTGCAAGGATCTAATTGTTTTAATGTTTAATGTTATTAATTGTGATTGGTTAGTGGCATATATAAGTTTTAATTGTTTATGATCATTGTACCGGCTTCAATGTAATAGAAAGTACAAATTTTCAGTTTTTAAGTAGTCTAATTTACAAGTTTTATGAATTAAATAATTTCCTAAAAGATTTATGCTTTTATGGTACCTCAAATCCATTCAATAACGTTAATTTAAATAAAACAAATTATGCGATTATGTTAATTTATCTCGATGTAACTTGTAATATAGAATGTTGCAGATAACGCTTTTTTATTAATAAAGAAACAGTTTATTTGCAATTTTATATAAAAATAAACAAATATACGTGCACTAACTACAAAAATTTAAATAAAACCAACAATTATTATCAGTTAGAAAAATGATTTGAAAGATTGAAAGTGACATATTGTTTAATTCTAGTGAAACTACAAATATCTTTTATTAAAAGTCATAAGGTACTTTTAAATATAAAATCTTATAGTGATTTTTATTTACGGAAATTCGTATTCATTAAATCTTTTACCTTAAAAGGTTTTGTGTTGTTAAAATATATATTATTTTATATCTGTGAGATCAAATATGGCTATATAAACAAGAGAGTAATGTCATCAAGAAATTCTATCCACCACAGCTAGAAATGCTGTCAACATTAGCTAGACGTATTATCTAAAAAATGTTGCTAAAAGAATTTAGGAGCTACTCCTATATTATCTAGCTGTTATTCAGCTAAAAATATAGAATAACTGGTTAAATTTTTTAGGCAGAATAAATATATTTTTTCTGCAATATAATTTAGGTACTGCACCTAAACGTTTAGGTCGACGATATGAAGCGATATTATTTAGATGTAACAGCCAGAATTCTTTGTAGTGTACCTAAACATTTTTTTTAGTGAAGGCCTTAAGTAAAGTGTTTACACTTGTTGCAAAAAAAGTAATTTTAATTAAAAAAATTTATTAAGTTTGTCCCACGATTTCTTCAAGTATTACCGTACACTCTTTTTTTCTTGAAATATAAACAGTAAAAAAAAATTAGCAATCACCCAAAAATTAAGCATATAAAATGACATAGAAACACTGTAAAGTTTTTATTAAAAAGCTTATTATTTCTTTGTAATTTAATAATAAAGTTGAAAAGTCAATTTTGTCAACGTGAAAAGTCATTACCGTACTCACTCAAAAAACTATTTCTAATTATTTTAAGTGCAAAAACAGTATAGGCAAAAGTTAACTGTAATATTAACTTTCATTTATAGTAATTTCAATATTGTAAAGTTAATTGTTCTTGTATAAATATTAAAAAACTTTTGGCTCAGGGATTTTGTTGAAATCATTACCGTACGATACTACATCATCATAGCACTGCGCATGCGAGTGGCTTTTCGTCTGGAAAGTCGTCTGCCATTTAAAGAGAAAACATAACCTTTAACAATGTTTTTTTTGATGGCTGTGAAATTTTTATCTATTTTAAAAATAAATGTATTTAATTAAAACAATTATAATAGGAATTTCAGGGATGACAGTTTTCACAACTTTTTACTATATCGATTTTTATACAAAATAAATGTCAGGTTTTGAATAATTTTAATAATAGAGTTTAATGATGATGTTGACGAAACTTTGTCAACGAAACGTTGCTAATTGTGACTACACGAAAAAAATGTAAATTATTTTTTTCACCTCACCTTCTTGAGATCATTTAAAGCTTCTCTCTTTTATACTCATTATGGAAGGATTTAATTCTGGTTTATTTATCAATAGAGTTTAATATTAATTTATAACATTTTGCAGGTGATATTCCTCTAATTAATATATAGTATTATTTTGCGTTAATGAGATTCGTCGAGTGAAATGTGATTTTAACAATAAGTAATAAAGAACGTCAAAAAATATTTGAAGTAAAATATTTATAGCTGCTGATTGTTATTTAATATTTAAAGTTAAACTAAATTGTATAGTCATCTGTTTAGAATAAATCGAAAAGTAAATATAATTAAAAAATGAAAACTAGAAGAAAAAATTGTAAAGCATATAAAAAAAAAAAATTAAAAGCAGAACGGGAAAGATTAGGAAAATATCGGAAAAAATTAAAAGATGCTCCAGAAGGATATGAATTACAAAGACAAAAGGAGCATAACCGTTATTTAAAAAGAATAGAAAATAAAAGTATTAAACTTATTAGTGAATTGTCAGCAGATAAAGCCAAAACAAAAAACGTAAACATTGGAGAAAAGGTCTAAGACATATAGACAGAAAAAGCAAGAAATAAGTAAAATAGTTGATCAAAATCCTGTGCAAGATGAAGTGAAAGAGACAATTGATAAAGTGTTAACAGATGCAGCAAAAAAAGTCGAAAAAGGCGAAGAATTCACAATGTAGAATTACAAGAAAAAGAGAGAGAAATAAAACGTCTGAAAACTAGTGTTGAAAAATATTGGAAACGTGTTAATAGACTTCAAACTGACAAAGAAAGTTTATTAAATAAAATGGACAATTTAAATGAACTTACGCCAAAATCAAAAACGCAAAGATTAATGAAACGAGTTCAAATCCGTGATTCTGAAGTAAAGAAAAAACTTTTATTTGGAGAAGTTTTAAAGACTAAGTTAACAGATAATTTCAATTCTCTGACATTAGATAAAGAAAAACAAATTTTTACAAAAGTAATTTCCGGAAAAAAAATCAGTAAGTATCGATTACAGAAAGACTGCTTAACATTTTTAAAGCCAAAAAGAATATTACCATGCCGTAACAAGTCATCTATTCTTAATTATGACAGAAAAGTAAAAAAAGATGATGGTATGAAGCTCACAGTAAAAAATTTTTTGGAAGAAGATGAGAATAGTCGCATGTGTCCAGGGAAAAAGGACTACGTCCGTAAAGGAGCAGTGATTAAACAAAAACGTTTCTTAAACGACACTTTGAGAAATTTGCATGCCAAGTTTATCTCTACACACAGTAATATAAAAATTAGTTACAAACAGTTTTGTAGATTTAGGCCTTTTTGGATTAAAAGTATGAATTGCCGAGACAGAGAAACTTGTTTGTGTATTGTGTGTAGCAATATGGAACTACTTGTGGAATCTCTTTTTCAACAAAAAATTATTGATAATCGATCAGTAAATGATCGACCGAATTCATTAGTCCCTTTTATACATTTCAGTTTACTTTTTCTATAAACGGAAACAATGAACCTAAATCAATAATTTGGAACACATGAATTACAGAAAAAATAAACTCGAATATAAGACATTGAAAGAAAAAAATTTTGAAACTAAAACTTGAAGATAAGCTGAAAAAAAAGTTGAAAGTAATAACTGAAAGCCAAGAAAACTTAAAGAACAATTGAATAGATAAATTATATATTTACTTTTCTTTCTGCTCAAGCTTCACTTGTCTCTGATTCGTTAAAAAGTCTCCAATCACTTCCATTGTTAACACTAATACCACTCCACTTTCACGAATAAATGTGCACAGATGTAATACTTACATTATTAAATGGGCTCAATCGAACAAGAATACAGATTCAAGTTGTGGGAAATTCAAATTTAACATGAAAGGCATGGCTGAGGATTACCTACACTGATGTGACATTTCAAAAACTTTTTATAACTGTACAAGACTTAGGCAAATGGGAAACAACTGTTCGGTCGGTAAGATTGAACTCTGACATATCAATTCAGTTCAAAGTCATGTCAGGGATCTGTATTACCGATATGATGGTAAATGGTTACCGACACTGGCGCAAAAATTCAAAAATCAGTTGTGTAATTCCCCTTTCAAAACACTGTTGGTAACGCTGGAAACTCAAAAGTCCCCACTTTAATATCTCCAATACAAACGACTAAAACATGGTTGGGAAACTCAAAAATCCCCAATACATACAGAATTTTTCTTTTGGAATTAAATAGTGACGCCATCTTGCGGTAGTAGTGGGACTCCAATTGACAAGTCGGTAACGTCGGAAATTTAAAGATTCATCTCACACAATTGGGGAATTACCCTTTCCAAACGCTGTCGGTAACGCGAAAAATTCGGAATCCTTACTTCCAGAGATCAAAACCCCAGTTGGTAAATTCAAAATCCTGCAAGCACAGCATGAACTAGGCTGTCGGTAAGGTAGAACACTAATTGGGGAATTCACCTTTCAAAATACTATCGGTAACGCGGGAATTTTAAAACTTACACAAATGGATTATCCCCTTTTAAAATACTAACGGTAACGTGGGAAATTTAAAACTCACACAAATGGAGAAATCTCCTTTTAAAATACTAACGTTAACGCGGGAAGTTTAAAACTCACACAAATGGGTAATCCCCTCTTAAAATACTAACGGTAAGGCGGGAAGTTTAAAACTCACAAAAATGAGTAATCTCCTTTTATAATACTAACTGTAACGCGGGAAGTTTAAAACTCACACAAATGAGTTATCCCCTTTTATAATACTAACTGTAACGCAGGAAGTTTAAAACTCACACAAATGGGTAATCCCTTTTCAAAGTACTGTCGGTAACGTAAGAAATTCAAAAATACCCATTTCTAAATACCCACACATGGTTGTGCAATTCAAAATCCTTAATACAAATTGTCGAAACAGAGTTGGGAAATTCAAAAATCTCCAATATGATTTACGGAAACACATGGGAAAATTTAAAATTCCTAGTAGAAACGAGTAAAACAGAGTTGGAAAATTGGAATACAAGCGATCAAAACAGGGCTGGGAAGTCGTTAAAGTAGGAAATTTAGCTCACACAATTGGGGAATTTCCCTTTAAACACTGTCAGTAACGCGCTAAATTCAAAAATTCCTAACACAAACCACAGTGGGGAAATTCAGAAATCCCCGTTAGAAACGACTAAAACAGAGTTGGGAAATTTAAAATACCTCATTATAAACGACCAAAACACGAGGAGAATTTAAAATCCCCACTACAAGCTGCCAAAACAGGGTTGGGAAGTCGGTAAAGTAGGCAATTTAAAAACTTATCTCACACAATTAGGGTGGATTCCCTTTCGAACACTGTCAGTAACACATAAAAATTTTAAAAATCCCCACTTCAAACACCCATAAACACAAGGAAGTTTAAAAATACAAATAAAAACATGGTTGGGAAATTGAAATTCCCCTTGACAAGCGGCAAAAACACTAAGAAAATTTGAGAATCTCAAAAAAAACAGGGTTGGGAAATGTAAAAATCACCGAAACAGGTTTGGGAAATTAAAAATTTCCAAACCGGAAATGACTTCATCTACTGCTCAGTTGGTAAGGTAGGAAATTCAGCTCACACAATTGGGCTACTTCACTGTCAGTAACTCAAATATACCTCAATACAAGCGGCGAAAACACGAGGGAATTTCAAAATCCCCAATAAAAACCGCCTTTTTCTTGGGGGGTGATTAACAAGTGGCGCCACCTAGCGGTGGCCACCCGAACTAGGTTGGTAAAACAGAACACCCCCCACAGAAACACAACTTTTCACGGTCGGTAAAGTAGAAATCTACATTACCGATGACCGGTAAATGAGTTAGGGCCCGCCTTGCTCTACTACTTAAATATTACAAGATTTATTTTTACCAATGTTATAAAACTATTAATTAATTTTGTCTAATAAAATCATCATTGATCGACTATAGGTAGGGGAGGTGGGGGCAAGACCTAAGGTTTGAAGCTGAATAAAACTAATATTATGGATTCAAAAATATTTTATTTGTTATAATACTAATCTTTGTCAGTCTTCCATGAGAAAGTCTTATTTGGAACATTTGTTGCTTAGTTAAATATAGAATTAAGAATAAGTGAAAAAATTCAAATTTTCCATTTTACAAAATGTGGGGGTAAGATGGGGTACCCTCTGGGGATAAGATGAATTAGTGCAAAAATCAACCTATTTTTTCCTACAAATTTCGCAAGCACCTTTATTGATTTTAGAAAATAAACTAAAAACCAGTTTAATGCGTAATTTTAATTCTCTCATGTAAAATTAAATTACAAAGCTAACCTCAAAAAACAATAACTTTTATAATAAAAATAAACAAGTGGTTAACTGCTCCTGTATTTAAAATGTATTATTTACATAACATCACGTTATAAATAGTGTGTAAAATCACCAAAAGAAGATTTTTTAACATAAAATAATAAATTGATTGGTTTTTATTACCTTATCCTGCCTTCACTTCCTATACCCCGTCTTGCCCCCATATACGGAATTTCATTAAAAATTTAATTTCTAAAAATTAAGTTTCGAAACAGAAATAAACAAGTGCTTAATTTCAAGTGTAATCATTGCTAAACATGAAAAAAATTATATAGTATATAAAATGTTGTTATTAAAATAACAAACACGTTCTAAACAAAATTGGGGGGATTCCCTTTCAAACACTGTCGGTAACACATAAAAATTTTAAAAGTCCCCACTTCAAACACCTATAAACACAAGGAAGTTTAAAAATACAAATCAAAACAGAGTTGGGAAATGTAAAAATTCCCAATAACAACCGACTAAACCATGGTTAGGAAATTAAAAAATCACCGAAACAGGTTTGGAAAATTTAAAATTTCCAAACCGGAAATGACGTCATCCACTGCTCAGTCGGTAAGGTAGGCAGTTCAGCTCACACAATTGTGCTACTTCACTGTCGGTAACTCAAAAATACCTCAATACAAGCGGCGAAAACACGAGGGAATATTAAAATCCCCAATAAAAACAGGGTTGGGAAATTTAAATTCCCCATTATAAGCGGTCAAAACACTGGGAAAATTTAAAATACCCAATAGAAACGACTAAAACAGGGCTAGGGAAACTGAAATTCCTCATTATAAGCGGCCAAAACACTGGGAAAATTCAAAATACCTACACTGAAAGAAAAGAGGTTATGCTGCTGCACCTTCGGAGGTTTCGTATCGCACTTTGACGTGAGTTCAGCTACACACTCCAAAGGGGCGTGTAACACGCCCCTAAGAGCGCGCAACAGACCCCAAAACAAGGCAAGCAGTGCACTTTTCAATGAAAGCGTACTGCTTGCCTTGTCTGGGGTCTGTTGCGCGCTCTCAGGGGCACGTTACACGTCCCTTTGGAGTGTGTAGCTGCACTCACGTCAAAGTTCGATACGCAACCTCTGAAGGTGCAGCAGCATAACCTTTTATCTTTCAGTGCAGTAAAAACCGCCTTTTTCTTGGGTGATTAACAAGTGGCGCCACCTAGCGGCGACCACCGGAACCAGGGGGGGCCAAGCCGTAATGCATTGACTGGATATACAAAGTTGACTGTTTTACTCTATCGCAGCGCTAGTGTCGCTATGTACGTGAATGGCGGATTGATTGTGTGCGTCTACACACACAAGCATCTCTTATTCACATACATAGCGACACTAGCGCTGCGATAGAGTAAAACAGTCAACTTTGTATATCCAGTCAATGCATTACGGCTTGGCCCCCCTGATCGGAACTTATTATTTATTTGTTTTGCCTGTTCATTGGTAGACGTTAAAATTGCTCTTTCACATAACCAAGAATTTTGAATAGTTGATAAGTTTTCGATTCCTGGAAAAACTTTTTTTATTAATTCTTCCAGATAAGTTATTACTGTGCCTAAAGATTGCAGAATACTAATCATTCCATCATTTTCTTCTACAGTATTATTACCAATTGCAATCAGAATATCTGAGAATTCTTTAGCTCGCCTCCAAGATGAACTCTCATATTTTGTGATAAAGGTAAACGTGTTATCTTTCTTTACAGGAAAGATTTCTTAATACACGCCTTGAATTCATCTCCTCTTGTTCCTCTGACTACTACTGGTAAGGTTTGTCTAAAATCTCCCAAAAATAAATCTCCAATAAGTAAATTATTGTTTCTAATGTCTTGTAGAGTACGGTCTAATGCTTCAATACTCTTTTCATAAGCCATTGTACACTCATCTCAGACTATTAAAACACACTCTCTAATCACTTTATCCATAGCGCATTTTTTAGATATGGAACACATTGGAGTATCCATTTTATCAATATCATTTGGATTTTTAAAAAATATGGTAATGAAGTACATAACGTAAAAAATTACGTTTTTTTTTTCTATATTATCATAGATTTAACTCAGTACGGATAAAAAAAATGTTCCACACCCATATTTATATAATTGTTGCATAATATAAGGCTATAGTAGCAATAAAAAAAAAAATTTCGATTATAAGGATAGCCTTCCGCCCTCGATATTGCCAACATCATAAACGATTATAGGGCCATTTTTATCCTCTTTCCAGTGCACTAGATTAGAAGAGTTAGGTTTTTTAATTTCTCTGGAAAATTATCAAAAAACCGATAAAAATGACAGTTTTTGCCAATAACGACAGCCTTCCGCCCTCGATATTGCCAACTATATCAATGATTATAGGGCCATTTTTTACCCTCCTTCGAGTGCCCTAGATTAGAAGAGTTAGGTTTTTTATTTTCTCTGGGTGATTATCAAAAATCCGATAAAAATGACAGTTTTTGCCAATAACGACAGCCTTCCGCCCTCGATATTGCCAACTTCATGAATGAAAAAATGGCCTTATAATCATTGATAAAGTTAACAATATCGAAGGCGGAAGGCTGTCGTCATTGGCAAAAAATGTCATTTTTATCGGTTTTTTGATAATCACCCAGAGAAAATAAAAAACCTAACTCTTCTTATCTAGGGCACTCAAAGAAGGGTAAAAGATGGCCCTATAATCATTTATGAAGTTGGCAATATCGAAGGCGGAAGGCTGTCGTTATTGGCAAAAAGTGTCATTTTCATCGGTTTTTTGATAATTACCCAAAGAAAATAAAAAACCTAACTCTTCTAATCTAGGGCACTCGAAGGAGGGTAAAAAATGGCCCTATAATCATTGATAAAGTTGGCAATATCGAGGGCGGAAGGCTGTCGTTATTGGCAAAAACTGTCATTTTTATCGGTTTTTTGATAATTACCCAAAGAAAATAAAAAACCTAACTCTTCTAATCTAGGGCACTCGAAGGAGGGTAAAAAATGGCCCTATAATCAGTGATAAAGTTGGCAATATCGAGGGCGGAAGGCTGTCGTTATTCGCAAAAACTGTCATTTTTATCGGTTTTTTGATAATTACCCAAAGAAAATAAAAAACCTAACTCTTCTAATCAAGGGCACTCGAAGGAGGGTAAAAAATGGCCCTATAATCAGTGATAAAGTTGGCAATATCGAGGGCGGAAGGCTGTCGTTATTGGCAAAAAGTGTCATTTTTATCGGTTTTTTGATAATTACCCAAAGAAAATAAAAAACCTAACTCTTCTAATCTAGGGCACTCGAAGGAGGGTAAAAAATGGCCCTATAATCATTGATAAAGTTGGCAATATCGAGGACGGAAGGCTGTCGTTATTGGCAAAAACTGTCATTTTTATCGGTTTTTTGATAATTACCCAAAGAAAATAAAAAACCTAACTCTTCTAATCTAGGGCACTCGAAGGAGGGTAAAAAATAGCCCTATAATCATTGATAAAGTTGGCAATATCGAGGGCGGAAGGCTGTCATTGTTGGCAAAAACTGTCATTTTTATCGGTTTTTTGATAATTACCCAGAGAAAATAAAAATCTAACTCTTCTAATCTAGGGCACTCGAAGGAGAGTAAAAAATGGCCCTATAATCATTGATAAAGTTGGCAATATCGACGGCGGAAGGCTGTCGTTATTGGCAAAAAGTGTCATTTTCATCGGTTTTTTGATAATTACCCAAAGAAAATAAAAAACCTAACTCTTCTAATCTAGGGCACTCGAAGGAGGGTAAAAAATGGCCCTATAATCATTGATAAAGTTGGCAATATCGAGGGCGGAAGGCTGTCGTTATTGGCAAAAACTGTCATTTTTATCGGTTTTTTGATAATTACCCAAAGAAAATAAAAAACCTAACTCTTCTAATCTAGGGCACTCGAAGGAGGGTAAAAAATGGCCCTATAATCAGTGATAAAGTTGGCAATATCGAGGGCGGAAGGCTGTCGTTATTGGCAAAAACTGTCATTTTTATCGGTTTTTTGATAATTACCCAAAGAAAATAAAAAACCTAACTCTTCTAATCAAGGGCACTCGAAGGAGGGTAAAAAATGGCCCTATAATCAGTGATAAAGTTGGCAATATCGAGGGTGGAAGGCTGTCGTTATTGGCAAAAACTGTCATTTTTATCGGTTTTTTGATAATTACCCAGAGAAAATAAAAATCTAACTCTTCTAATCTAGGGCACTCGAAGGAGAGTAAAAAATGGCCCTATAATCATTGATAAAGTTGGCAATATCGACGGCGGAAGGCTGTCGTTATTGGCAAAAACTGTCATTTTTATCGGTTTTTTGATAATTACCCAGAGAAAATAAAAAACCTAACTCTTCTAATCTACGGCACTCGAAGGAGGGTAAAAATGGCCCTATAATCATTGATAAAGTTGGCAATATCGAGGGCGGAATGCTGTCGTTATTGGCAAAATTTGTCATTTTTATCTGTTTTTTGATAATTACCCAGAGAAAATAAAAAACCTAACTCTTCTAATGTAGGGCACTTGAAAGAGAATAAAAAATGTCCCTATAATCGTTTATGATGTTGGCAATATCGAGGGCGGAAGGCTATCCTTATAAACAAAATTTTTTTTGTTTTAAGATTTCGAATGTGTTTATCGCTATTATAGCCTTATATTATGCAACAATTATATAAATATGGGTGTGGAACATTTTTTTTATCCGTACTGAGTTAAAATCTATGATAATATAGAAAAAAAAAACGTAATTTTTTACGTTATGTGCTTCATTACCATTAAAAAATTGAATGTGCAGTTCTACCATCTGGAATAAGAGTAGCAGTAATTCCTGAAAACTAGACGCACCAGCTAATGTGATCTTTCCTTTGCTACGTATTTTTGAAATAATCAAATTTATTAAGAATATTTTTCCAGTTCCTCCTGGAGCATCAATAAAAAACAGTTTCTTTTTGTGAACATTGTTAACAGACAAAAGCACATTTTGATATACATCTGTTTGTTCTATTGTAAGTCGCGTCTCATTTTCCGTTACAAATAATAAAAGCTGATTTATATCATAACTTGTTTCCCTAATGTAATCTGCGATGAGTTTATTTCCTCAATAGAAATACGTGGCGTTGGCAGATGACATTCACCAAGTGTCTTATTACCTATGCGCATCGTAATTTCTTGTATAGCTTGCAAACATAAATCGTACAAATGATTAGAATTTTCAAAGCTTGCATTTGGATTTATCCTTTGCGCTTGCCTTAAATAATCTTCCGAAAGAGAATCACGAAATTTAATCCACAAATCAATTGGATTTGCTGGATCACAAAACACTATCAGAATAGCGAATAATTCCCTAAATATATATGGACTATCAAACACAGAATTTTCTCTAAGTTCTTCTTCCCAATGAACATCATCGTCTAGAAGGCCTAATACTCTGCAAGCATCCATGTAAGTTGGATACAGGTGACCATTAACAATTCTCAAACTTGCGAAAGAAGTAGATCCTCTAACGTGATGCAAAAGTAAACGAATATAAAAACATTCTTTATTTTGTGGGTGAATAGTATACACCCTACCAATGGCTGGATCTTTAAATACATTTGGATGACCTTCAACGGGTTTACCTTTTTTTCTTCTCAAAAATGTTTTGTTATCTTTGTTAAATCTGAAGTACGAAGGGACTTCACAATACAAGAATAATTTTGCAAAATTATGTAATTGACAAAGTTTAAAAAAGCCATTAATGTAGTGTTTTGAGGACACTTAATACGATCTAGCACATTTTCTAGATATACAGTAAGATGAATTACAGGATAATATCTCTCATGTATTGAGAATTCAAGTATTCGCCAAACTGCCTCCGAAGTAGAAATATAATGACCAGTTTGATATATACTAACTTCGTCGTTTTCGTTTGATATATCTCTCTCTTACTATAAGCTCTGTTGTAAAATCACCATCCTCTGGTGATCGCCTTCTATAAGTAGGGTAACCGTCTTCTGCAGTTACTGTTTCTCTTACGAATTTTTTCGGAAATCTTTTAGTACATCGAGCCTCTTTCATACAACCAAGTTGCCTGTTAAAAGATCAACATGGTCCATGAACCATGTGGCCTTTTCCAATGTCAAATAATTTTTTATCATCTGCCGGATCAGGTAGTTCTGCTCTGATTACCTCATCAATACTGCTTGGTCGTAAAGATTCTTTAAGCCATAGCAATATATGTGCATGAGGAAGTTCACGTTTCTGCCACTCAACGGAATAAATGAAACAACGCACTGTTTCAAATATTTTTCCTTTTCTCAAAAGTTCCATTAAACATTTTAATTTTAAATGAAAAACTTGCGATACAATGTCATGACGATCTTTTGCGGATTGACCGTTTGAAAGTAAATCTTTAATTTCTGACCATCCGGGATTTGTTGTGATTGTAATAAAAAGATCAGAACGTCCAAATTTTCTAACGTAGCAAAATGCATCCTGTGTACGTGAATGCATATAGCGAGGACCACCAGTAAAACTTGAAGGTAAAATTATTCTCTGACCCAAATTCTCTAAGCTTTCATCTCTTCTAATCGTGTCTTACAGATGAATATATATTTTTCTGCTCTAAGTTCAGTTTGGTGTGTACGAATGTAAAGCAACCGCTCGCTTTCTATTTTTGCATACAAGTTAACTAAAAACTGATTAAATAATTGTCTGAACTGATGCAAATGATTTGATCTTTTTTTTCTAATCGTTAAACGGTATGCATAAAATTCTAATGCTGAAATTTTTTTATTGACATATTCTTTTAATATAGGATCTTTGTGACGATAGAGAAAATGATATCCATCTTTTCCTCTGCAAAACATTAGATGATATTGGAGTAGATCATAAGAGCGATGTGTTTCGCATATTCTAACTAAGTAACCAGTTCTTTGCTGTAAAACAACATCCCTTCGATCACATGGTTTACCAACCATGATTACGGTAACTTCTGATGCAGATGGTGCACTATATCTTCCTGGATGGTCCCCTTGAGGCCGTCTGTCAACTCTTATTATATATAATTCTATGGTCTTTTGATTCTGAGGGCAATATGGAAACTCTGCTGCTAACCTGTTCTGCAGCTTCAGACATAAAATATATTTGAAGATACGCTAGTTGTTGATTAGGAAAAGGTCAGATGGAACCAATTCTGTGATACACTTGACCTTGAATTCTGAAAGTAGGTCTAAAACCTGATTCATATATTTCAGTAGCTCCAAATAGTGTCATTTGAAAAGCACTGTTGAATATTTTTCAAAAAATACTGAGATTGTCCAAGATCTTCATTTAGTGAAAGTCTAAGAGGTTCTGGTGCATAAGGAATAGAAGGTATCTCAATCTTTTCAGAAGAACAAAATATGCTTACTGCTTCATTAGTCCATCTTAAAGCTTTACAATAAGAACAAACATTATTCATTTCACCTATGTTGGCACCTGCAGAATAATAAATAATCGGATCATAGGAGAAACCGCTATTAAATTTGTTTTTCCATTTCAAAAGATGTCTTCTTTCATGTCTATTAACTTCCCCTAAAAGCCTAATACGTCTATCATTAACTGATTCTCATTCTCTATTAATATGTTGTTTTTCTCTATTATTTTCTTGCCTAATAGCAGTTTCCTCATTTGTCTCAGTTCGTCTTATGTTCTGAATTCTAATATCCTCTTCTTCTAACCTATATCTACGTGCTTCTCTAATTCTTATTAACCTGTGTTCTCTTTCGACTGAATTTTTATTTTCTCTCGCATTAACTTTGCACCGCCTATCTCTTTTCAACCTCCATTCTCTATGCTCCACGGATTCATTTCGCATGGCAAATGCATTTCTTTCTCTGTTTCTTGTAACCTGCTTTCTTGTTCTTCTATTAATTCAATTTGTCCACTAATTATGTTACGTTACCGATTGCTTTCTAACCTTTTTTTCCTAAGCTCACTTAATTCGTTTCTCCTGCTGGTCTAATTACGCTCTCGATTTCATGCTAACCTTGTTTCCTTAAGCTGATTTGATTCATTTCGCCTACTGGTCTTATTACGCTCTCTAATTCTTGCTAACCTTGTTTCCCTAAGCTGATTTGATTCATTTCGCCTACTGGGTTCATTACGCTCTCGATTTCTTGCTAACCTTATTTCCCTAAGCTGATTTGATTTATTTCGCCTATTGGTTTCATTACGCTCATGATTTCTTGCTAACCTTGTTTCCCTAAGGTGACTTGATTCATTTTGCCTAATGGTTTCATTACGCTCTCGATTTCTTGCTAACCTTGTTTCCCTAAGCTGACTTGATTCATTTCGCCTACTGATTTCATTACGCTCAGGATTTCTTGCTAACCTTGTTTCCCTAAGCTGACTTGATTCATTTCGCCTACTGATTTCATTACGCTCAGGATTTCTTGCTAACCTTGTTTCCCTAAGCTGACTTGATTCATTTTGTCTACTAATTGCATGACGCTCTCTATCAGCTACAAATCTTTGTCTCTTCGTTCATTCGTCTCAATTTGGCGCCTAAGAGTATTTGCGTCCCTATCTCTCATACGGCTCTGAATATTATTTTAAAAAATTTGATTTTGCGTTTCTGTATTCTCTACAGCAGAACTATCATTTTCTGTAATTCGTATCCTCAACCTTCTGAAATTTCTAGATGTAGATATCTGTCTTCCTTTTACTTGGCATAACTCGTTCCTAATCTATAAAATTGTTTTTATTATTTAAAGATAATTTCATTTTAATTTTTTTAAATTTTTGTCAAATAATTAAAGAAATTCTATTATAACTTAAAAAACTGACAATTAAATTTTTAATGTTTACAATATTTACATTGTGCGTTTTCTATGAAAACGAAATATGTCTAAACCATTACTGTGCATGTGCTCAACGTTACCAAAATTACATTTAAATCCCTGACATTAAATATCATTTTCATATAAAACTCCCCACTTATATAATTTAAATTTTTAAAAAATTGTTAATATATTATTTTAATTATATTGTCAATAACATTATTTTTTAAAAAAATACAGTAAAACCCACATATATCAAACCTACATTTACGTTACCTTCAATATTTAAATAAAAAATAAATAAAAACTTTTAATAAAATATTATATATGTACATAAAAACATCACTTTTAATACTTATTAGACCGAATCCATCAGGTTCAAATCATGCAGGCAGTCCGATGGTGCATTGAGAATTACCTTTATATAAAACTATGTTTTTCTGCTTGAAAAATAAAGAGACACGTATTTTTTTAAATTTTCATAACATTTTTTTTTAATTTTTACGATTTTTTAAGCTTTTAACAAAAAAATAAGTTTTTTATAAATTTTTTCTTTAAAATCTCGTAATTTACACAATTTTTAAGCTTTTTAGTTGCTCTTTGGCTCATTCTTTTCTATTTTTTATGCTTTTAAAAAATTTATCAAGATAAGTAAAAAATATTGATAAACAAAAATAATACTTTGATTTTTTAAAAAAACTAAAAAAATATTTATCTCAAAAAGGCCACCTTTTTTTTCTTGAAATTTTCAGGGTTTATAGCTACTTAAGTGTACTACTTACCACAAAAATTTCACTCGGTATTTTTTTGTTTCTTGGAAGAAAAAAATTATTTTCTATTTTTTCGTAAAAACCTCTTAAATTTCCCAATTTTCAAGATCGAAAATCGTTCCTTGTGCCCTTTGTTTACATTTTTAATGCTCTTTTTGAAAATATCATAAAAAGTAATAACAGCTGATAAAGAGCAATATTATCCAACTTTCTTGGAAAAACGGAAATGCTGTTTTTGAGTATTCTTTTTTGACGTTAAAATGTATTATTTTCATATATTCATTACATATAATATACGTTTCATAAAAATATGAAATACTTCTAGTATGTATATATATTATTATTTTTATTATTTTTGCGTGGGATGTGAAAACCTGCTCACAGGTACACTGTAGCCCGTACTACAGGGTTACATTAGTTCTATGAAACGAATTGTATATACCAATGTGGAAATTTTATATAATAGCAAATTGATTACATCGAAATAGCTAAATTTTCTAAAACTCAACATTTTTCAATAAAAAGATCTTCAACCTAAAAACAGCATTTCCGTTTTTCCAAGAAAGTTGGATAATATTGCTCTTTATCAGCTGTTATTACTTTTTATGATATTTTCAAAAAGAGCATTAAAAATGTAAACAAAGGGCACAAGGAACGATTTTCGATCTTGAAAATTGGGAAATTGAAGAGGTTTTTACGAAAAAATAGAAAATAATTTTTTTCTTCCAAGAAACAAAAAAATACCAAGTGAAATTTTTGTGGTAAGTAGTACACTTAAGTAGCTATAAACCCTGAAATACTTATCTTGACAAATTTTTAAAAAGCATAAAAAATAGAAAAGAATGAGCCAAAGAGCAACTAAAAAGCTTAAAAATTGTGTAAATTACGAGATTTAAAAGAAAAAATTTATAAAAAACTTCTTTTTTTGTTAAAATCTTAAAAAAAATCGTAAAAATTAAAAAAAAAATGTTATGAAAATTTAAAAAAATACGTGTCTCTTTATTTTTCAAGCAGAAAAACATAGTTTTATATAAAGTTAATTCTCAATGCACCATCGGACTGCCTGCATGATTTGAAATGGATTCGGTCTATAATTAATAATGCAATAAAAGGAATCAATTAATGAAAAGTTTTTGGTTATAGCGTTTTCCCTGGTGTATCAGATTTCCGCCTATATCGGATATTTTTTCCTGTTTCAAATCCCATATACTAAAAAGATTAAAAATTTCAAATTTCATATAAAAAATACCTTGTCTATTTTATTTATTAAATATTATTATCCTTTTTTCCCTCTTATAGAAATCAATTCTTTAATTCCTCTTCATTTTTTTGTGTTAAATTAAAAAAAGAAAATTTATTCTTTCAATTAAAATCACCATTCAATGTTTACATTTCACATTCAATTTTTTATATCTCTTGAAGTTAGGTTGTGTTAAATAAAAGTTTAAAAAATAACCATCAACTGAAAATGAATCAACTAAAAAAAGGTAAATATATTTTTCCAACATTTAATATTATTTAATAACATATATTTTTTATTGAAACGTTCTTTTATAAACATAAATAAGAGCGAATCAGTGCATTTTTTATATTTAGTATTATTTAAAAATATATTTAAGCATATATATACAATCTGTATAAATAAAATCAACATTTTGTCTGTACATTTCACTTAACTTTAAAAATTTCACATACTTTTTCGTTTAAAGTGATAAGGATTCCGAAAATGCAAAAAAAATTTCTGTCTGTCTGTCATCAATATTTTGTACGGGTATCACTCGAGAACGGCTTGACCGATTTCAGTGAAACTTGGCAGTTTAATAGATACTTACTTAACTTAGATTTATAAAAAAAAATTTTCAAAAAATTCTTTTAAGCTGAGATATCCAAGTGACACCAGTAGCGTATCTAGAGGGGGGCAGAGGGGGCAGTCGCCCCGGGCGCCAACCTCGAGCCCAATGCATTTGGGGGCGGAAAATCGATGAAATAATTTTCATTAAGGGGCGGCAAAAATTCCCTTTTGCCCCGGGCGCCAACAATGCTCGGTACGCCACTGAGTGACACACTTACATACATATATATATATATACATAGTATTTCTGAAAAGGCAAGATTAGCCTCTTTTAAAGTATACTAACATATCAAAAGTTACTATACGCGTATCTGATCCATAGCAACGGTTGCTATAGAAATTTTATGCATAGCAACGGTTGCTATGGGAATGTTTTTCAAAACACTGGTTGATATGGGAATAGTTTTCAAGGCAAATTTGAATAGTTACCATAGTAACGGTTGCGATGGGAATGTTATCCATAGTAACAGTTGTTATGGGAATGTTTTTTATAGTAACACCAAATGATCTATCCATGATATCTAACACCAAATGAAAGTAGGTAGGGGAAACTGCCCTATGGTGGATAGCCATTCCATCAGTGGATAACTTTAAATAGTTTTAGTATTATTCATTATTCTGAAACAAATCTTAGAAAACTATAATGAATATTAATTGCTTAATGTTTTAATCATTATTATAAATAAAATTTATAGTTTATTTCGTAATTATTTAAAGTTATCCACTGTTGGAATTGCTATCCACCGTAGGGCAGTTTCCCCTACATATAGTAATGAAATCTCTAAAGGGTTTTTTAAAGTTAGCTCGAATTTTGATTTTATCAGCAATTAAAGTTATTCTCTGTTTTCTAATATTTTCATGAGTTTTTCGGCTTTTGGCGATGAATAACTTAAAATAGTAGGTTTCGTCACACAAACCAAGTGGACAACTTGCTTACGATTTAAAAATGTTTGACGTCATAATTCAGGGAAAATTTGAATTAGAAATATAAAAACGACAGTCATAGCTGAATAATGCGTTTAATCTGTGAAAAAATATCTGACATGGACCTCTGTAGCTTAGTGGTTTAGAGCCCATAGAAAGCAGCGCACAGCCCGAGATACAAAGTGGAAGTGCGACTACAACTACTGCGCCCACCAAAAGTAAAGCAAGCAAGCCTCCACCGATAACCATCTACGGTCAGGATCAAGTAAATACGGTAAGACTAATAAAAAAAAAACTTACATACTGAAAATTTTTATATTAAAAGAGTTAACAAGGATAAACATTCCTTGTATGTTGAAAATGTAATAGATTTTAAAAATGCAAAACCACAACTCGAAGCTACTAGCGCTAAATTTTTCACATATACACTTAAAGAAGAAAAAACAAAATCCTTTCTCGTAAAAGGATAAGACGTAAATTCAGAGCCCGACGAAATTCTAAGCAACCTAAAATCATTTGAATCAGAACTTTTACAATTTCAAAAAGTAACGAGATTCAAACTCCTAAATCTTAAAAAGAAAATAAAATTTTACCTCTATACTTAGTATAATTATCACCGAATAGCCAAACGAATAATTTACATAAAATTAAGTACATCAATTATCAAGTAATTAGATGGGAAAAACTAAAAAAAAGAGAGACTGTACAATGTAAAAAATGTCAAAGATTTGGGCATGTAGCTTCGAATTGTCAGTTAGATTATAGATGTGTAAAGTGCAGCGAAACCCATGAGCCGGGTAAATGTAAGCTCACCGAACCCATGAATGCAAACGATAGGGAACAACTTTACTGCGTAACGTGTAAAAAATATGGTCACCCGGCCTCATACAGAGGCTGCGAAAAACAGATTAAACTTAAACAAAGAGTTCAAGGAAAAATAGAAGCAATTAAAAATAGTAGGATTGCTAAAGATCGAATGTACAATAATTTCACACAATCTGGTACTACGTTCTCAAGCATCCTAAAGAATAATACACAGCAACATTCAAATAACAACCAGACAACAAATATTACACAAGGTACGCAAGAAAACTTAGAAACACTAACGCAACAAGTAATTCATATCACACAATTAGTACAAAAAAATAATGAAAGAATTAACGCGCTATATACACTTTTAATTAATTCCAAACAAGATGGATGAAAACTTAAGAATAAACCCATCAAACTTAATTTTAATAAAAAATTTAAAAATAATTTCTATAAATGTTAATTCTATTATTACTAATCAGAGACGAAATAACCTCTTAAACTTCCTAGAAACACACAAGCCAGACATAGTAACATTAAGTGAAACTAAATTAAACTCGAATCATAAAATAGAATTTAAAAATTATTCCATAATTAGAAGAGATAGACCAAATGCAACACAAGGAGGAGGAGTAGCTATACTAGTTAAAAAAGAGTATAATTTCAAACAAATAACCAAATCGGAAAAAGAACAATTCAAAAATTAAGAAACAGTGATTATTAATCTCACCCTACCTAACGATCAAAGGCTTTATGTAATAGCGTCATATGCAGCTTATAAGGAAAGAATGTGCTTTGGTCAGGAAATTAATAAATTATTTGAAACATTAAAATTAGATAAAAAGAAAAATTATTACGTTATGACAGGCGACTTAAATGCTAAGCACACAGCACACTAGCTGGCTAAATGAAAACAATAACACCAGAGGAACATTCTTAAGGGCGTGGATAGATAATAATGACATTACATATGAATTAAAACTTTACACACCCAGCTCTCCCTCATTTCCAAGAGGTAACTCGTACTTAGACTACTAATTAATCGTCGAAAAACACAACAACCCGGGAAAACTCGAAACTTGACAATACGATAGTGATCACAACGCGATTATTCTAAACATTTCTGACAAAACCCAACAATACTTTATACTGGAAAAAGCTATCCATAACCATAAATTAAACTTTAAGCGCACTAACTGGGAAAAATTTCAATCTAAACTAGATGAAAAATACAACACGACATTCCCACTAACAGAAATCTATCAAACAAAGAAATTGAAAAGTACCTGAAAGAAATAAATACAGGAATAACATTAGCAATAGAAAATTCTGTTCCGAAAATCAAAAGCAAAAATTCTATGGAAAATTACCAAACAACCCTAATAGCAAAAATTGATAAAGAAAAAAGTAAAGTAATAACAAAAATAAATAAAATATACAAAAACTTTCAAACTCACAAGCAAAAGGAAATGGAAAATCTAAAAAACAAACTAACAAGATTAAAAGCACTACTTAAACAAGAATACATAAAATCTATTAATAAATACTGGGAAGAAAAAATTAGTAATATCCCGATAAATGACCCAAAAAACATGTTCCCACAAGTAAATCAACTTTTTAGGACCAAAGGCAAAGTTACTATTCCACAACTTAAAATTAAAAATCAAGAAGCACCCCTCTTACAAGAAGCCGAAGTAGACACACAAAAACTTTTAATGGATAAAAATAATAAGTATATAATATCAAATAATGAAGAAAAACTAAAAATAATCGGAACATACTTTCAAAACATACACACTAAATTTTTAAATTATGGTAGAAAAGAATTTAATAAAATTATTCAAGAGAAAATAAATACTTTTAATCGTGAAATCGAACTCGACACGGTAAACGATAAAACAATAATTGATTTTAACGACAATCTTCGATCAAACGACGATTTCCAATTAGAAGAAAAACTACCAAAACATTTCACATCGGTAACTAAACTAACGACACTATTTAAAAAATTAAATAACAAAAAATCATCAGACATAGACGCAATTCCGAACGTGGTTCTGAAACATTTAACACCTAAAATAATAAATGACTAGCGTAACAACCCTCGCTCGCTTACGCTCGCTCGTTTTTTTATTTCTTTTATATATTTCTTTACTTTGTGTATTCTTAAAAATATATATAAATCTATAAATATGTTTAGTACCCTTTTTTTTTTAGTTCTATTAACTAATTATTATTTATGTAGAATTTTTTTTTAGGTCAATACATTCTATTTCACCTTAAGTCGTTGCGGCCTATTTTTAGAAGAATATGATAATTGCATAATTTAAAATGTAGTAAATTATAATATATATTATGTAATAATAATATATATTTTTAAAATTTTTTATAATTAATAATAAATTTTTATTAGAAATATTAAATTAATTTTTAAAATTTTATTTTTTTTATTTTAAAAATACCATCTAGGATTCTCAAAGATATTGTTTTAAAAAATATTGCCAGTAATAATGATAATAATACTAAATATTAATTAATAATAAATTATAAAAATAGTTAATTAATATATTTATAATTAATCTATTTTGTTATTTTTTGAAATTATTTATTTGTTTATGTAATTAATATTATAGTTATAAATTTTTATTTTGAATTTTATACAATTATTTAAAATAATGTTAAATATTTCAAACTAAATTAAACAAATTTAATCAAGTTTCTCACAGACAGTAATACTTAAAAATATTTTAACTAATTTCATAATCTTGTATGTAAAAATATTTATTATTGCAATAGAAATTATTAGAAAAACTTTTTACTTTAATAGACACATCGTTGATCACCTATACATGCGCAAAAGCTCCAAAAGGCAGTTACGCATGCGCAGTATTTTCTTATAAACAATACACATAAGCAGTTGTTACAATAACAAAGAAAACTGACTGTAAAAAAATTTAATTGTCAAAGCAAATGGAGAAACATGTTAACAAAAAAGTTATATACATTGCGCAAAGTATATACTAATGCGCAATAGGTTCCTATGGCAGTTACGCATGCGCAGTAGTTTTCTATAAACAAAAGACATGCGCAGTTGTAAAAATATAAAGTATAAATGACATTTTAAATATTCTAAAATAAAAAAATATAGAAAAACGTGTAAACAAAAAAGTTCAATATATTGCGTAAAACATATAATTTAAAGAGTAAATTGCACAAAAAGCATTTAGCACATGGAAAAAAAAAAGTTTAAAAATCTTTTTTAAGCACTAATTAAATGGAAGATTTTCTGACAGTATCTTAAATAATTATAACCCCCCCCCCACCGGTACCCCTAGAAAATGGTTTTTTAAAGTATGAAAAATTGAAAACTTTCAGATCAAAATTTGTTACATTTTATAAATATTTTAAAGAAAAAAAGAATAAAATTAATAAAATTAAATACATTTTTAACGTTTTTATTAGTTTTTATATTCAATAATATAAATTTTTCTATTAAATTTCTTAAATTTCAATATTAAGATTGAATTTAAATATTCTTTTCTATTATTGGATATTAATTACAATAATAATGGAAAAAACCAATTTTAACCGATATTTTACATAATAGTACTTTCGCGGAAGTGCACTTACAATGCTACAGTGTTACGCATGTGCAATAATAAAACGGATTTCTACTGCGCACTTATTAAAAAAAGTATACTATATGTACTGAAAATGTACTCATCTGGTAAATTACAGCACTGCGCATGCGTAATTTCTAAATTTAATTAGAGCACATGTGTGACTATCACTGTGCATCATTGCGCATGTGTAACAGCAATACAAAACAACTGCGCATGTGAAATGTTTGTTTTGTAGTGCGCATGTGCAACAATATGTTGTGCATGAAAAAATGTTGAGTTTAACATGCTTGACACGAATAGTGCCAGTGCGCATTGTTACAAACTATAATAACATGGTAAAATGAACATTATTGTAAGTTGCCTATTGGAAAAAGTAGGTGAACTTTGAAGTGTGTAAGACGATGAACGAAGTTTTCTCGGTATCGCATTAATATAATAGAAGAAGAGATTACTACATAGAAATTCTCGAAAATTTTAAAACCCTTTTTTCTACATGAATAAGTGAATGTTTTACAAAAAAATTTTACACTACAATTAACATGAAATTTTCTAATAGTACGTTGATTAATTTTTAACCCACACCCCCGTGTACCCCAAGAAAAAGGATTTTAAAAGTATGAAAAGATCGGTGGGTTATCATAGATTTTATGTCAAGTATTATGTCAAGTATATATTGTCATAGAGCATTACTGCGCATGTGTAATTGTCATAGAGCATTACTGCGCATGTGTAATTGCCATAGAGCATTACCGCGTATGTGTAATTGCCATAGAGCATTACGGCGCATGTGTCGTTGCCATAGAGCATTACTGCGCATGTGTAATTGCCATAGAGCATTACTGCGCATGTGTAATTGCCATAAAGCATTACTGCGCATGTGTAATTGCCATAGGGCATTACTCCGCATGTGTAATTGCCATAGAGCACTACTGCGCATGTGCAATTGCCATAGAGCATTACTGCGCATGTGTCATGAACATAATGATCAAGTGCGCATAAGAATTAATGATATTGACTTACTGCGCATACAAATGGACCATTTTGATCAACTGCGCATGCGTCACTATCATGGCACACTACTACACTTAATTGTATAAGTGACTACGTTATAAAAATGTTAATAGCTCAGAAAGATTTTAAGTAAATTGATTTTAAAAGTTGCTTATAAAGAAAAGTAGTGAACCAAGTGGAAGGGGAAGAACGACTGAACGACGAATTTCTGTTGACGACAAAGGTTTCGTCTTAATATAATAATTATTACGTAGAAATTCTTGAAAATTTTAAAACCCTTTTTTCTACATGAATAAGTGAATGTTTTAAATAAAATTTTTTACACTACAATTAACATGAAATTTTCTAATAGAACGTTGATAATTTTTAACCCACACCCCCGTGTACCCCAAGAAAAAGGATTTTAAAAGTATGAAAAGATCGGTGGGTTATCATAGATTTTATGTCAAGTATATAAAGAAAATACGCCTTGAAATGTAAAATTTTTTTATTTTTTATTTAACCTGATAATATTCTGATAGTATGTTGGTAAATTTTTACACCTCCCCCTTTAATTTTAAGAAGAACGTAAAGAATCAGCATTCCAAAACATTTGTGTTCAATTTCAATAGAATTCAAACGTGTTAGACGAAAAAAAAAATTATGTTTTACAAATTTTAAAATGTTTTTAAATTAAATTAAAATAATATTAAATTTCAGCGAAGTTTACAAATTTTATAAAATAAGTGGGGGTGGGGTGGGGGGTTTAGATAATTATCTGACATTATTAAAAAAAGAAGGTAACAAATACTAAGCTTAGTTAGATCCAACACTGCATTACTGCGCATGTGTTATTGTCATAGAGCATTACTGCGCATGTGTAATTGCCATAGAGCATTTCTGCGCATGTGTAACTGCCATAAATATATAGTGCGCATGTGTCATGAACATAATGGTCAAGCGCGCATAAGAATTAATGATATTGACTTACTGCGCATACAAATGGACCATTTTGATCATCTGCGCATGCGTCACTATTATGGCACACTACTACACTTAATTGTATAAGTGCCTACGTTATAAAAATGTTAATAGGTCAAACAGATTTTAAGTAAATTGATTTTATAAGTTGCTTATAAAGAAAAGTAGTAAACCAAGTGGAAGGGGAAGAACGACTGAAGGACGAATTTCTGTTGACGACAAAGGTTTCGTCTTAATATAATAACAGATTATTGCATTCTCTTTAATAATTTACTCAATAATAGCCACTTTTCAGACGACTAAAAAGAAGCAAAAGTTATCCCTATTCCAAAAAAAGGAAAGAATAGCACTTCAGACCTATAAGCCTACTACCCAACATTAGTAAAGTATTTGAAAAGGTATTAAAAACCCCCTTAGTACATTTATGCGAAGAAAAAAGCATTATAGCAGAACAGTAATACGGTTTTAAATACAAACAATCCACAATACATGCTATTAACAAATTAACTTCAAACATTTGCCGGGCACTTAACTAAAAAAAATATGTAGGAGCTTGCTTGATCGATCTCGAAAAAGCCTTTGATACGGTTTGGACGGAGGGATTATTATTTAAACTAATAAAAAACAACTTTCCGAAACACCTAATCAAAATAATAAAATGTATGGTCACAAACAAGAGTTTTATAATTACAGATGGAAATTTAACATTAAATAAAAAATTCATAGTAAAAAATGGCCTACAACAAGGAACCGTTCTATCTCCGATCTTATTTAATATATACGTCTATGAAATTCTAAAAATGTATGGTATCAATGTAGACATAGAAAAAAGAGGAATCTCATTTGCAGACGATATGATAATTTACATCATAGGTAAAAGGTTAACAGAAATACAAGAACAACTACAAGATTTATTTGAAAAAGTACTATTTTATATCTACACATGGAAACTGAAAATAAACGTCTCCAAATGCGAAACCATTTTTTTCAGAACACCTCTCTCGCAAACAAATAGAGATGTTAGGAAAAATTGGAAAGATTTTAAAATAAAAGAACACAGAGAATATGGAGAACCGGTACCAAACAAAACCATTGTTAAGTATTTAGGACTACACATAGACCAAACACTTAATTTCAGCACTCATATAAACACACAGTTACAAAAAGCAAAAGATACCTTTAAACAACTGTCAAAATTAATGTACAACAAGCACTTGAATTGTAAAATAAAAATTAATTGTTACATGTTATTTATAAGACCAATATTGACGTATGCGTGTCCTATTTAGTACAATGTAAGTGCATCCACTATGGAAAAAATTAGAGTCTTCGAAAGGAAATGTCTGAGAGTATGCTTAGGGAAATATAGATCTCAAGCATCCGAATACCAGAAATATTTATCAAACGAAAAAATACACAATCTAGCTAATGTCAATAAAATCGATACACAAATCCTTAAAATAACAAGAAACTACTTCGCGAACACTCGTAAAGTATATAACAATAGTCTTATCTTTGGAATCTGTTATCCCAACGATAACTACTTTGAAAACGTAATAAAATCTAATTACATCCCACCGGAAGCATTTATCTATTTAGATAAAAATGGTTATATGCAGGACACCCATGGTGCACCAGTCATATACCACTTTAATAGAAACACAAGAAACAAATTAATCTTATATGAAAAGCACTTAAACACACGAATACCAAATAATGAATGGAGATTCTCTACATTCATGACAAATAAAGAAAAAAAAAGACAAGCACAGATTGAACACCGAAAAATATTTCTGGTTGAACAATTGAGTCAAAAAACTTTAATCATGTTTAAGCTAATAAATCATTTAGATAAATATTGTACAATAATTATCTACTACTATATCTATATATTAAATTCAGGAAAGACACCAACCAAATGATGTAAATATCTCTTACTGCGTAGTTTTTATTTAGGTTAGTTTTTGTTATAATTGTTGTTTCATAGTTTATTCAGGTTAGCTATTACTATTATTACTTTATATTATGCTTAGAAACTAGTGATCAGTTTTAATATTGCCTTTTCTGATCAAACAATTAACAAAAATGTACAAGATTCTACAGAGAGCTAGGATTTAACTAGATATGAAATTAAAACAAAGAACTTATAAATGCATTCATGGGCATAAAATATTGTACGCGACGATGAGAGCACTTTTGTAGCCAATTAGTCCTATAAAACAATACAAAACATTATTCATTGTTTATTATGAAAATATGTAATTATTATGTAGCTTGGCAATTAATAAACGAATTTAAAAACTGAAAACTGACTTAGTGGTTTAGAGCAGTCAAGCGCTAATTGAAAGACCCGAGTTCGAATCCCGGCGGAGCTAAATGTCCGATGTTTTTTCACAGATTTCAAAAATTAAAATACTTTATATTTGTTAAAAAAGACATTAAAATTAAATTTTCTGCACTTTTTCAACTATTTTTTTTTAAATTGCAATAAAATGAAGAATAAATTTTACCGTACAATAAGATCGTAATAAAGAATATTATCCAACATATAACAAACAAAATTATGCACATTTATTATTTATTGCCTTCCCTGAATAGAATTATTTTTAAATTTTAACATTCACTCTCAATTTTGCTTAGAGCATTATTAAATGATGGGTCTGGATCGCAATCATCCCTGCTATCGCTGCCATCACTATCGTCAAAATATTCCAAGTCGGAATCCACAAGAATTTCGGTTTCTACTTCTTCTTTTCGCTCTTTCTCTACAATATCTCTATCACCCTCTAAAATATTTTTTATCCCACAGGCACAAAAATGACGCTTTTAGATACCCAGGAAATAAAGAAGAATTCGAGAGAGCCATTTTGAATTGTCAAGAAGGTTTGGTGAACTCGTGGACGCGGTTTGCACGAGTTGATAGGTTTTGGCGAATTCATAACAGCTGTCTGGAATTCTGGCAGCTTAAAACAGCGGAATCGGACTTTAAATAAATAAACTGAAGTGTAAAAAGTGAAAGTTTGAAAGAAATAAAGTGTAAAATACTTTTAATTTAAACGAAAAGACAGTTTTTGTAAAAACGAAAAGATTGAGATCTGACAAGTGTCAGCTGATTTAACGTTCCTAACTTACCTACATAATATTCACTAGTATTCATTTATCTATCCATCGCTTGTTCTCTTGCAGACATTTTTCTGCTTGAAATATCAGAATACAACTTTAAAGAAACGTTCAGAAGAGTAAAAAGTGTAAGTTTAGTTGTGGTAAAATATTAAAATGACTGTGTTTGCAAGAAAAAGCGAATATGAATTAAGATTTACATTTGAGAAGTAACAGACTGCAGTTCATTTACCAATGACGCAGGTAAAGTAGGACTTGTGTATCGAATGGTAAAATCAACTGACGCTTGTCAGATCTGAGTTTTTTCGTTTTTATAAAAACTGTCTTTTCGTTTAAATTAAAGGTATTTTACACTTTATTTCTTTCAAACTTTTACTTTTTACATATAGTTTATTTATTTAAAGTCTGATTCCGCTGTTTTAAGCTGCGAGAATTCCAGACAGCTGTTATGAATTCGCCAAAACCTATCAACTCGTGCAAACCGCGTCCACGAGTTCATCAAACCTTCTTGACAATTCAAAATGGCTCTCTCGAATTCTTCTTTATTTCCTGGGTACCTGAAGACAGCGACTAAAAGGCACTCATTTGTTCGATTATATAAAAATGACGTCTATTTTTACCCTTGGGCAAAAAAGGATGCATAGCGCGTGTGTTTTTTTGCCCTTGGTTAAAAATTGACGCCATTTTTATATAATCAAACAAATGAATGACTTTTAGTCCCTGTCATCAGGTAATCTAAAATCACCAAGTTTGTGCCTTTGGTATAAAAAATATCGTAAGTAACATCCCAATGGGAAACTGCCATCGGTTACCATTAGCTAAATAATGGGCCAGGAGTGGTTGCCCATAGTTTTTCTTTTGGCAAACTATTGGCAGCCACTATTGGAGCACCATTGGTCAACTCTTGGGATGATCACGACTTTGCCAAGCATAGGAAGCCAATAATGGTCCATTATTGGCCGCCAAGACAAATGTCAGACTCTGAAAGCAATGGCAATTCATTGGTTATTGTGATTGGCCCACCAGGTGAAAATAATTCGACCGAATTTCGATCAGGAATGTCCTCGGAATTCGTCCGAATTTCAGTAGAAATACAGTCGAAATGTTTTACGAATTCGTGCGGCGTTTTGAAACAGAATTTCGCGAGAATGTCGGGTGTAGTTCGTGCGTCTTTCGCCTGATTTTTTTGCGAATTTCGTACAAAAAGGAGCACGAATTTTGATGAAAAATCACAAAAAACTTATGTTTTTTTTAAAAATTTCTGATCGTGCAAGTATCGTAAGAAAAGCTTTAAATTTGCAACAAATTACTATTTATTATTCATTCGGATTGAGAGTAAATTTTGTCTAAAATGCAGATGCGTTTCGGTTACAGTTACAGTAGAACTTGTGATTCAAAAAAAAAAAAAAATTCGAATCGGTCGAATAGTGAGCGAATTTCGACCAAAATGCAGACGAGTTTCGGCTTACAATTATAGTTGAACTTGTGATTAAGGTAGTTCTCCGGCTTCGGATTTCGGATTTCGGTACAAGTTATAATTGAACTTGTGATTAAAAAAAAAAAGAAAAAAAAAATCTCGTATTTTGAGCAAATTATGTCCACAATGTAGACGCGTTTCGGTTGCAGTTAAAGTTAAACTTGTGATTCAAATAAAAAGAATCGGACAAATTGTGTGCGAATTCCGTCCAAAGTGCAAACGCGTTTCGGTTAAAGTAAAAGTTGAACTTGTGTTTTAGTTAAAAAAATTTTTGAATTCGACGAATTTTTAGCGGATTTCGCGCAAAATGCAAAAAAGTTTCGGTTAAATTTCTTTTTGATTCATTAAAAAAAAATTTAAGTTACTTAGATTCGGAAGAAATTTATTCTAGCGCATTTCGGCTAAAGTTATAGTTGAAATTCTGCTTTAGTTACAAAAATTTCTAATTGGACGAACTGCGAACGGAATGTCAATTTGCTCCCTTAGTCTTTTACTGAAATCCTTAGAAATTTGGTCCGAAATGCAAACGGATTGGGATAAAATTATAAAAACTGCAAATCAGGTGAATACCAGATGATAGTTACACTGCAACTTACTTTGCATTTCAAAGCTATAAACTATTGAGGCCGATTTTAGACGAATGTAGAAAACAATGCACAACTACTTTTGACGATAATTACATTATTTAAAGTGGGGGGGGGGGGGAAGTTTAAGATGGATGCTTGCTGGTTCATAAGCAACTCATGGTAGCCATCAGTCAATAAGACGAAATTGATTTTTTTTTACATAACTTGTTAAAAATAAGACTGTAAATCGATTTTTATTTACAAATTATATTTTATCAAAAGCTATTTTTAAAAAAAATTAGATTAAATAAAAATTTTATGACATTTGTTTCAAATATAGTTTTTAAATAATGAAAATAAACATGATTTTGAAAAAAAAATTTAAACAGTTATTTTAAAAAAATAATAATATTTAAATTATAAAATTGCATATATTATTTATACTAGTGATTCAAAAAAAGGAATACTATTCATCATATGCCTTTAATAACGAAGAACTTTGTTTTCACTAATATCGTTTTGTCATTTACAATCATTCAGGAAGTACATTCATCTTTTTTATAAACTCATGTGATAAAAAAATTAAATTTTTTAAAATTTACTTCAAATTTTCCAGCAAATAAAAATATTAACGAGAGTAGTGTCCAGAACATAAACTGAAATTTGTTGTCAAACAATAACCCAAGTAGCATGTAATATTACGTGAGTATCGCAGAATATTACGTTCAATATTACTAATATTACAGGTTGATTTTGCGGTAATATTTTTGTGACATTGAAATGTCCGTCTGAAGGCAATATTGCAGAGTAAAGTTGAGGTAATATTACATAGTAATATTACTAAGTAATATTGATTTAATTTGACAGTAGGGAAAAAGGTTCGGTTGTGGGCACCCCTGCGAAACTTTTGACAGAAAATATATTTATCAAATGTGACAAATGTCAAGTGTATGGTGTGACCGCACGTAGTTTTTTGCGAGAATACAAAATTAATCGGACACCTGTACTTTTTGCTGCAAAGAAATTAATTTTTTTCAAGTTGAAATTAAAATAAAAGTTTTTTTAAATTTTTTTAAAAGTGTCACAAATCAAAGCGAATCAATTAAAAATGTATGTCTAATGCATATTTACAAAGTAGATATAATATATTTTTTTAACCAGTACCGAGTATCACAACAATGTTTACAACCAAAATTTTTTTCATGACGTTTTAACATGATTGCAAAGTTCGGTTGTGGGCACTCAAATTGGTTCGGTTGTGGGCACCATTATTTTTTTAGATAAATCTCGAAATATCGTGTTGGATGAAATCAGAAGTAATTTCTCACAACTATTTATAGAGTTTCACATATTTTAAGGGTTTCCAGTGGTTTCTGGGAGTGATCTAGGGACAAAATTCTAATAACGAGAATTAAGCGTCCGTCGTGTAATGACAATAGTTGTGCATTTTAGGTTCGATGCGTGAAAGAGAGAGACAAAGAGAGAAAAAGATAGTCGGTATATCGATGTGAAGTAGAAGTAAAATGGATGTGAAGTGAAAGTGAAATGAAAGTGAAATGTAAATGAAGTGTAATTGAAGTGGATGTGAAGTGTAATTTAAGTAAACTTAAAAAGAAGGTAGAAGTAAAGTGGATATACAGCGGAATTAAAGTAAATGTGAAGTGGAAGTGAAGTGGAAGTGAAATGAAAGTGAAGTGGAAGTAAAATGAAAGTGAATTACATTGAAGGGGGACTGAAGTGGATGTAAAAAGTTAATTTTGCCGCTGAAATCCTTTGAAATAAATAAGTTTTAGTTTTTAAATTAAACTTAAAATAATTTAAATAATTTAAATAATTTCATGTATACTCATTTAAGCAATAATTAAATTGATATTTCTTCATATTTGAGGTGGTTTAAATTCATTTTTTCTCATTTTTAGCCAATTTTTTAAGGGTGCCCACAACCGAACCAAAATTTCATTTTTGCAAAAAATGACCACTTTATTAAATTTATAAAAATAATTTTTCTATTCGACGGAATCAATTTAGTTTCTTTGCCAGAAGTTAGCTAAGGTATCTAGCTTTCCATACATTCGATTAGACTATGTCATATTTATTAGGCACAAGTTATGGGTCAAAAACAAAAAGGGTGCCCACAACCGAACCTATTCCCTTAATATTACGTTAATATTACAAATATGTACACGGAGAGAAGGATCTAGCTTTTATAGCATGCCAGTAGTTCATGATTTTCTTGTAGAGTCACTTCGCTTGCTACTGACGTATGAAATCATACGTCAGCAGCATGAGCGCCATCTGTACTACTAATGTAAGGTACACACGCTTGTGCTGTTTAAGTCGCATACACAAGCAGTAGGGGCGCCTTGCGGTTACTTCATGAAGTATCACTTTACTACTAATGCATGAGACCCATGAAATTCTGGTATGGGAGCCTTGCATTAGACATTTTCTTTCGGAGACTCATGACTATGTTCTATGTGAACTTTCATTTAATAGAATTCATTTTTAGTCGAATTTTCTTTTAACAGAATTCTCAAGTGAACGAATTTCTATTTTATAGAATCGACACTTAAACGCAGTTTCTTTTGCCCGAATTTAAATTTACACGAAGTAATACTTAATAGAATCCTTAATAAAACGAAATATTATTTGATATAATTCCTTTTTCATTAAATATTTATATAGTATAATGTACAGGTAAGTGAACTTTTATTTAATAGAATTTATATTTATCGAATTTTCATTTAACAGAGTTTCCAGGTGATGAAACTATACATTCTATTATATAAATATTCGATGAAATAGGAATTATATTAAATAACATTTCGTTTTAATAAGGATTCTATTAAAAATTATTTCGTGTAAATTAAAATTCGAGCAAATGAAACTTCGCTTAAATGTCGATTCTATAAAATAGAAATTCCATCACCTGGACATTCTGTTAAATGAAAATTTGATCAAATATGAATTCTGTCAAATAAAACTTCGGTTATACATGAATTCTAGTATATGAAATATCAGTTTCAATTGACTTCCGTCAAATATTATTTCTATGAAATGAGAATTCGGCTACAAGAATGTTCTGGATAATGGAATTCGACCAAATGAAAGTGCGAACTAATCGGAATTAGAACATAGTCATGCGTCTCCGAAAGAAAATGTCTAATGCAAGGCTCCCATACTAGAATTTCATGGGTCTCATGCATTAGTAGTAAGGTGATACTTCATGAAGTAACCACAAGGCGCTTGTGTATGCGACTTAAACAGCACAAGCGTGTGTACCTTACATTAGTAGTACAGATGGCGCTCATGCTGCTGACGTATGATTTCATACGTCAGTAGCAAGCGAAGTGACTCTACAAGAAAATCATTAACTACTGGCATGCTATAAAAGCAAGATCCTTCTCTCCGTATAGTACAACCTACTTGGTCAGTTTACAAGGGTTCAAGACTCGGCACCGCAAATTTGTTGTGCATTATATATTTCATTTTAATATTTCTACAATGTCACTGTAATATTACTTTGTAATATTATCGCAATATTACAAAGTAATATATTAATTTGACGCGAATATTTTAATGTCACGGCAATATTACTGTAACAACAACCTGCAATATAATTACTATTTAATGTAATATTACTGCCATACTGAATATATCATGATATGTCATGTTTTCTCTAGGCCTCCCTTTTCGTTACATGTTATCAAGGAACCGTTAAACCCCCCCCCCCCAAATCTGCTTTACTTACATACATAGATGCGAATCCTTCGTAGTAATGTAACAAAATGGAAGAAAAGATAAAATTATCGACTTGCTTAAAACCCTGTGCCTATGTATTTGACTATTAAAAATAAATCCAAAATTCGGACAAGTTGAGGGGAATATATGAAATTTTAGGCTCTTAAAGTAAAAGTGAGATTAAAAAAGTCTACGAGCATGTGCTGTTTTTAGTGCACTGCGGGCAAAAACGAGTTAAAATATTTTATTCATTTATCTAATTGTATGAGATACTAATATTTTTTTTCTGGTATTTCTAAGTTTAGAAAATGTGTTTAAATAATAATTTGAAAGAAAAAAATCATTAGCATTTTTTTAAAATAAATAAATTAATAAAATATTTTAACTTGTTTTTGACTGCAGTGCACTTAAACCACATTTGGTCGCAGAATTTTTTTATCCCGCTTTTACTTTGAGCCCCTCATTTGTTGTACAGCGCAAAAACTGGAGAGCTTTCACTGTAGGCAGATGGTTAATATTCAAGTCGAACTGAATAAGAATAAGACTTAAGTCTACAACACAAATAAAACAATGAAAAAAGTGCAGGAAATCCATCAAGCACTAATGATAATATGAAAATTTTGAAAACTGATAAAAAATGTATGATACTTAACTACGCTAGGGATGAATCTCGGATCCTTCAATTTCCAGTCGAGTGCTCTACCATTGAGCTAGGAAGATCCACAATCAGTGCGGTTATACAGTTTGCATTGCCTTACAGGCAATATGTGTTAATATTTCAAGTCTAATTTATAAATCGAAAAAACGGTATCATTATGCAACGTTTTGACCTTTTTAGGTTTTGTGTGATTAGTTTTCAAAAAAAAAATTATTAAATATTCTGTTGAAAAATGACGCCTGCCTTATGCAGCTTGTTCGGGTGAACTGTATAAGGAAGGTAGCAAGGTAGCAGAGTTTAACCAAGGCTGTAAGGAAGTGAAACGGTATTTCAATGGTAAATTGAAATAAATAAAATAAAGTATTAAGGGAATAATAAATAATTAAAATAATAATAATATTTGAAAATAAAAAAATATTGGAGATTGTGGGGATCGATCCCTGGACGTTGGGGTTTGTGGCCTGGTGTGCTGTGTCTGTTGGTGTGGGACATTTGAAGAAGGAAATAGAAATAGATCAAATAGTAAGAAGGGTAAAATAAAGAAAAATAATTTTATATTTTTAAAGAAATGTAAAATTTATATTTGAATTTATAATTTCAAGTATAATATTTTATGACAAAAGGATTTTTTTTATAAGAAAGGATCAAAATAAGAAAAGCATTGATATTAAAAAAAAGTAAAGTAATAAATATTATAACAATAAAAAAGAATAAAAATTTAATAATTATTTTGTTTTACATATTTTCTATAAAAATAAGTAAATTAAAATATATTGTAAGAGCTATTGATTATATAAATACATAAATTGTTAATATTAATTAATTCAAAATAGCTTTAAAAAAAAATAATAATAATTTCAACTAAATTAATTTAAAATAATAAGTAGAGAATTTTTATTATTCAGAACATTTATATGTAATTGTATAATATTGAGAAATATTCAATAATTTAATTAAATAAAGCAAAGTTTTTTAAGTGCGAAAGAGAGGTTTGAAGACATTTATTAAACAAGGAAGTCAATAAAAGTAAAATTATTGGTTCCTGTAAATTATTCAAAAACTTAACGAATATATCCATCAATCAGAGTTGATATTTCCTAAAGGGGTTGGTCAATCTTAATGAGTTTACCCTGGAGGAAGGGAGAATTTGCAGAGAATATAAAAGTACGAATTTTGGCAGTTTTAGCTCTCTTCTCTTGAAAGCTCACTAGAGGTGAGACGCACAAAATATATTCTTAGAAGATTGTTGGATATTATATCATTTCAACTTGAAGTGATATAATTTTTTGATAATATTCTAAATTTTATAAATTTAGAATAACCTTTAATTGATTCTTTTAAAATCAATGTAAGGTTATTCAAATTACAATTTTTAATAATTAATAAATTTTTGTGAGATATATATTCTATTTTATTTGTGGATCTACTGGGAGTAATTATTATACAACCCAGTGATTCACCAATAATAAGAAATTGAAATAATAATTATAAGGAAAATTCTTTCTCTATTATTGTTATTTAATTATAAAAATATAAAATTTAATTAATCAAGAATCACATCTGAAGAAATAAACATATATAATAGTATTGCTTATCATTCGTAACATTGATTATATTAAATATTTTAATTTATTAAAATATTTAATAAAGTAATTTATTAAAGTTCTGTTTACGGAAGTAATTATTATACAACCCGGCAGAATTTAGTAAAGATTAAGGTTATAAAAGTAAAGCAATACCTTTTTCGCAAGGCTCTGCAGTCTGGGTGCATTTGTAGAAATAACCTAGTACTGTTTGAGAAATTGGGAAATCGAAGAATGTCCTGAATCCTCCTTTAGATTAGGATAGTAATTTAATAAAGGTTACACCCAGAATTTATTTTCTACTTATTTTATTTAGCTCAGGGAAATTTATACCCAAAACTTTAGGTTAAGTAGGTAAAAATTAATTTTTAGATGAATTTTTAAATTTTGAAATTATAATTTATTTTTATTATTTTATTTTTAGATTTACAAGCGATTTCTAAATCAAAGAAAAATTTGAATAAACAAATAAGTTTTACACATTTTATTTGGATTATTTTTATAAGTTGAAGTGAGTAATAAAATTAATTTTATTTAAGAAATATTTAAAGCTGAATGAAAACAATTTTGAGAAAATAACAATTAAAGTTAGTATTTACAATTTGCAATAGAAGAAGGAGATAAGTATTTGTTTGTATTTTGTATAAGCTTGAAAACAATAACAATTGAAGAGAATAAGTAAAATCAACTTTTAACAATTTATAATTTAATTTTAAATTAAAATGATATTTTATTTACAGATTCTTTTAACAATCAATGATGATTTCTGCATTATTTAATTTTATAAAATAAATAAGCAGTGCTGAGATTATAATAAAGAATAAAATTAATTTATAAATTTATTAGATTTTGAAATTAGTTATATTGTTTATTAAATGATAAATTTTTATAATTATTAAATTCAGTATTAACCAATAATTATTTCTAAAAATTATTACAGAGGGATATTTGTATTATTGATTGAAAATAATAATGGATTTAAAGATCTATATTTGAACTATATCTCTGTCCATTTAAATGGCATTTAAATTCTGTATTAAATAAGAAAATAGAAATAATATCCCCGGTTACAAAGGACTAGGATAGAGATGTATGCTTCAGAAGGTTACAGTTTGCCCGAAGATGGTATGTAAGGCAGGCGCCATTCTTCAACAATATTTTTAAAATTTTTTTTTAAATCTACTACTACTTATATTTTACTGCTTCTCCAAAAAAAACATTATCTAATTATCTTTCATTACAGAAAGTGTCATACTAATTACAAATCGACAAGCAGTGGTCTCTTATTGTAAGTTTTGAAAATCATGTTTCAATTCACTTTCGATAATATGTACTTCAATAGGATATTAGAACTAGGTGAAATGTATAAAGTAAAAAACAAATGAAGTCTTTAATTGTTTTCAAATATTAATAATAATTTATTGATAGATATTGACAGGGGGTCTGAATAGAAGGTAGTTTAATATGTTGAATGTATGAGAAGCATCTTTTGACAGGTCCTGTATCATGCGAAGGCATAGATATTGTAATTTTCAATCATTTAACTTCATATTTCATTGATTATCTACAGTGACCCAACTCTGACTACCATGTTCAACTTTGACTACCTTTTTTTTTTTTTAATTGCCTATAGTTCCGAAACTTTTGGTACAAATTTTTTGCAATGTTTAGCAAAAACATTGCATTTTAGTAGAACTTTCCAATACTATAAGAGACATCACAAAATTCGGCCTACAGGAGAAGTTATAGAGAAAAGTCAAAACTATATCTAACTCTAACTACTCTCCCCTACACTGCGAAAAATGTTTATATTCAAGCTTAATATTTTAGACATTAAAATTAATATTTTTAATGTCTAAGATATTAAGTTTGGATATGTAGCAATTAATATCGTGATACTGAGTTTTAATATCTGAATATTTAATGTTAATATCCATAAACAGCAATTTTTTCAGTGTAGTTTTTGTACATACAGAGCATGAATACAGTACGCTTACATTTCATTGACCTCGTCGGGACCGGATGAAACATTTTAATTGACCCTTCCCACTCTTTTACGCAAATACCAAAAACACCCTGCACGTAAGGGGAAATGTAACACTTCCCCTTACGTGCACATGTATGGTAGGGATAATTTTGTTTATTTAAAATGTACGAAAAAGTTCAAAAAAAATGGAAGTTCATTTAAAATGGAGGTCAATTAAATGGAAGCGTACTGCAGTTTCCAAAAAACACCACTAAAGATACGTACTTTCTAACCTGTTCTTAAAAAGATACTCGCCTTGCGACTTTCAAATGTTCAAAAACAGTTGAGTACGTTCGACTTGGGATGAACGGTATCTTTTTTAAGAATTACAATAGTTTAATGCAAGTAATGAACCACAGTAAACTTGCAGCAAATTTCTGCTCTCTAAATTTGAATAAGTTAAAACTCGTCCTTTCATTCAAATAAGAGCATTTACACTTTCAAGATGTGAATATTTACTTATGCGTATGCTCTTTTTGGAATGAGAGGACGACTTATAACGTAGAATAAGTGAATATTCACATTTGAACAATAATTTGATGCCTGTAGTTAGTAGTTAATCATAAGGGTGTAGTTCCATGATTGCGTTTTAACATCAGTTTTGTAACTATAGACCAAGAGTGAGAAAGTGATAACGTTATATCTGCATCTCTTTCGCACTTATGTCTAGTTACAAAACGGACGTTAAAACGCAATCATGGGACCTTATTCTAATGCAGTAAATGTATTAAACCATTAATAAACGCATGTGTAGATAATGATTAGAATTTTATTTTGCAGAAAAAGGAAAATGCTATCCTAGAAACTGCTGATCAAAAGAGAAAGAGTGATATCCTTTCTAAAGTAAGTCTATATAATGTATACTTTTGTTCCCGGTAACAAGGTGTGAATTGAAATGAAATAAAATGATATCACAAAAAGGACAAAAACTTTAAACTGGATTAAACTGGATTAAATTGATATCACTTTTAATCATTTTAAAAGGTTTAAAATGTGAGCAAGAATTGGATTGCATTTAAGTGTTTACAAATGTATTAGTATGATTGGAATAAATTTATTGATGGACAAAAACGACATTCGTTTGGGTTAAAATGATTAAGAATTCAGCCATATTTGTAATTATTTTAATTGATTTTAATCTACGCCTTTTTACCGGGTTAGGAAGTAAAAAGTGTTTCTCTTTTTTTTTCATATACATATGTGTAATAGTTTTAAACTGAACTGAATTACTACTGTCAAATGTTATGTTTTTAATGTTACTTAGGTTAGGGGACGATATGAGAGGAACAAAAATTTGACTAAAGTGGACATCCCTGTTGTCACAATGGCACAAGAATCAGTAACTCCAAGTCCATCAGATCCAAACAGAGATAAAGTTTTGAACGAAGGTATGTAATTTCAAAAATATTATAACAGATGTGTTTGGAAAACTAGATACTGTATGCAATAGAATAGAAAGATTAGAACGCAGAAATGAAGAACTGAGCCAAGAGTTAAATAAAATTCTTTCAAATAGTAGAAAGGTCTGTTTACCATTTTTAAGGTTTTGTATACCGCACATTATACTCTTCAGCTGAATGAATATTGTAAAAAAATATAATCTGATTATCTTGAAAAAGTAATTTAAAAAAAATATTTACAGAATCAGGCAGTTTTAAGTAATGAAAGCATCAATGAATTTCGATTTGCAAACTACTCAAACATCAATACGAGTCGTTCATCAAAGTCTCTAAGAACTGATGTTCAAAGAAATATCGGTGAGTTTCTAAGTGATATAAATTTAATACAAATTAAGCTGAGCAATATTAAATAATTTTTTTCTTTGTAACAGAAGCAATCATTGAATCTCTGTTTAAAAAGTCGGATAGAAACCGGATACAGAAGTCGGATTAACCGTTTTTTAAGCAGAAATATAAAGAACTTTTTGTAATACGGTAATGAAATTTAAAGTAAAGTAAATGAATTTGATTTTTAGTAAATCGCTCTCACAGCCAGTTTCATAGAGATTTTGAAAGAGAAAACTCCTCGAAAATAAGGCGAATTGAAGGAAGTTCTGTGTCCTCCATACGAAACTCACCTGCACCATGTAAACCACAGTTTACAGTTCTTAAAGTTAAAAGTGCTAGAGTGTTGCCTAAGGTATGAGAAATCTATGTAGAATGACGGGAGGAAAGGTACTTTACAGTGAAAAAATTGATTTTAATTTTGTTTTACTAGATTTGTTTTAATAGATACTTCTTTAGTTATTAGCTGTTGAGGAGTAAGGTACTTTTGCTTGTGTCAAGACATGTATAAATTATTAAAAAGTTAAGAATTTCTTTTTAAAACCTTTCTTTTTCAGATGAGTGATTTAATTCAAATCACAGAAGACGTATCAATACCGTATGAAGTCATGTTAAAACTGGGGAACGACACATCAAGGCACATGATAAATGATCTTTTAAGTTACTTTTACAAAAAGAGTGATCTCAGTAGTATGTCTCGTACGGGTGGCACTTGCAATGCAAATAAAGGGGGAAATAAAAGTACTATTGCATTAAATCCTAAAGTAGAAAATGCCATTCGCAGTAAGTGCAATAAGGACCAATAACTCTACCCATTACTTCATAATAATTAAAAGAATATAATAATAAAATATAATTTTTGTAGGTTATGTTAATGTATATTTCTCCAATGAAAAGGATTTATCAAAAACAGTAACAGATACCATTAAAAACAAGATTAATAATGCAAAGAAAAAAAACCCGCTAGTGATCAAAAGGCTACAAGATTATCGGATTTATTTATATCGTAAGTAGGAAAATATTACAACTTATTAAATTTCCATAGTTGTTATAGTCCACAAACTAACAGTATCAGTTTACTACAGTTGCATTAAAATACTTAAAATTGAATAATAAATTTTTCAGAAGGTCTTCTACCATCTTAAACCACGGGGATCAACTTTCTGGTAGTTTGTTAAATTCAACGATATCGTGAGTAGAAAAATAATATTAAACATAAAATATAGTTAAAGTCATTTGTAAATGTTAAAAGTCAAATACTGATTTTTTCAGGCATTCTTCCTTCATGATGAATAATAGTAGACTTAGGTGCAGTACACCTATAAATTATGATGATGAAACTATACGAATAACAAAAGAGTCATCTGTTTAGGGCATTTTCTTAATTTTAATTAAGATCTCTCAAATTTAGTATGGTAAAGTGAAAGTTGAAAAGATTATAACAATTAAAAGATTTGTAAATTATAGTATAATATCAATTCAATTATTTCTTGTTATTATTTTCTTTATTCATTATAATTATTATTATTAAACACTACTTTAATTGGTAATATTATGTATTACTATTATGTTATATTATTATAAAAGAGTAGACTAAAAAAAATTATGGAAAAGTTGTGCTAGTACTGTAAAAAATTTATGATAAATTATTAACAATTACTAGAATAATGCTGTGCTCTTTTTATAAAAGAAAAAAGACGAACAGTATTTATTAACAGGGATGCTATGAAGGGAGGCGTAAGTTACGAGACCCGACTGTATGTGGATTTTTAAGATTTTCTGTCCGAATATTCCGGAAATATCGGCGACATTTCAGAGAATACTCAACCAATTTCTGGTGCTGTTTGTCAAGGATCCTTGCATACCCTTGCTACTTTTAGTTAAATTATCTTCAAAACCATCAGAGTGTGAAAAAAAATTACTTTTATGTTATGAAATGCAAAACATTTATTCTTTGTGAAATTGAAAGATTTATTTAAAAAAATGTATGTAATGAAGCTTTTTTTTTTTTTTTTTGAGAGAGAGAGAGAGAGAGAGAGAGAGAGAGAGATAGAGACGCAGCGTTTAAATGCATTAATACTCTTTAAATCTGAATTAATGGTTTTCTACTAATGACTTGGCGAAAATTGAGCTACTATTAAATAGTAAGAATTTTACTATTTTTTTAATAGAAAACTACTAATTAAAATAGTAGAAAAGTACTAATTGAAATAGTGCAACTTCACTATTTCAATCTATTAAATAGTAAGAATTTTACTATTTTTTAGTAGAAAACTACTAATTAAAATAGTAGAAAAGTACTAATTGAAATAGTGCAACTTCACTATTTCAATTGGTAGTGTTCTACTATATGAATTAGTAGTTTTCTACTGTTTCTGTGAACACTTTTCTACTACCTTAATTACTAGTTTTGTACTACAAAATTAGTAAAATTCTTACTATTTAACAGTAGCTCACCTTTCACTTATTCATTTGTAGAAAACCACTAATTCAGATTTCGGGTAAAATCACATGAATGAGTCAAACGTTGCGTCGAAATGAGAGAGGGAGACAAAGATATATTTACGGTTTTCTTTTTCTCATTACGATGCAATGTTTGACGGTCCCATGTGATTTCACACTTATATTATATGAAATGACTAATATCTTTAAAAGCTAAATAATGTATAATTCGACTAACCTTTTTTCAAAAAAATTCAATTATAGTTATAAAAAAATAATCATACCGGAAAATGAAATGTGAAGAATCGGTTTAAAAGTACTGTCAAACATTTCACTTATTGTTAATTTTTCTGCTTTTTAGCTTCACATTTTAAACAACATCTTTTTTTTAATCTTATATTTAGCTGAGAATTTGTAAGTGACAGCGACACTCTTAAATCAACAAGACTCAAGACGTTTTTAACAATTAGCAGCTGATTCGCAAAACTTATCTTTTTACAATAAATAAATTAACAATTGTATTCTGCAATAACTATGCTTTATTTTTTTGATGTTTTTAATATCAAGACTAGACGAAACCACAATTAAGAAGGCGATACCGAGACGATACCAAGCGTGACGTGACCGAGTCGATACCGAGACGAGACCATCAATTTTCCATTTTTTTAATTCTTCTGTAAATAATAATTTATCTGGACACATTTTTATTCCTTTTAGTTCCTGATAAAAATTGTACACATTTCAATTCCGATACGAGAGTTAGAAATGAACTCAATTTAATCCCGCTTCGTTTTAATTCTGATAGGGTAGTTGGAAATGAAATCAATTTAATCCCGTTTTCTTGCTAAAAAATATGCAATCAATTAAATTCCGTTTAAGACAAAAAAACTTGGTAACAGTTTAATTCATTTTAATGAAACGAAATTAAAACAGACCCAAGCAGCACGTAACATTACATGAATATCACAGTGATATCATGTTGCAATATTGATAATATTACGGGATGATATTACTGTGATATTGACGTGATATTGAAACGTCCGCCTCAAGATAATATTGCAAATAATATTACAGTAATATTGAGGTAATATTATAAGCAATATTGCAGTGATATTGAGGTAATATTACGATGATATTACTAGGATATTGAGGTAATATTACAAACTTATTTGACATTAAATAAATTATTTCAAAAACTTTGGGCTTAGTCGAGGTTCGAACACTCAAGGTTCGACACAGCGCAAATATGCATAGTACCTCTCGGCCATACAGCTCTTCGAATGAAGTTCAGAAAATGTTCTTATATTGTACCGAAGAGAATTAAAGGTAATATATGAAGAACACTTTCTGAAATACATTCCAAGAGCTGGATAGCTCAGAGGTACAAGGCGTATCTGCGCCGTGTCGAACCTTGAGTGTTCGAACCCCGACTGAGCCCAAAGTTTTTTAAATAATTTATTTAATGTAAAATAAATTTGTAATATTACCTCAATATCACTGCAAGTTGAGTCAAGGTTGGTACATCCAAAATTTTTCAGTTCTGAAGCATTTTTTCACTGAAAATAAATTTGTAATTCAAAATGGTGTCAAAAACTTCATTTCAGTAATTATGCAGTTAAGCGGCTTTTCCGAATTTTCAAGTTTTTTAATCGGATCCAACTCTAAGTGGTGTATTTTAGCACCAAAACAAATAATCAGGTGGGGGAGGTTGAAAAAGTTCACCGGTTTTTTATATTTTTGTAAAAAACTTCAATTTTTTTACCATTATGAATAAAGCATATTTAATCACTTTTTTCTGTGAAAACCACTTTAAAATGTTAATTACTGATTGTAAACGCACAATTATAATAAAAATCGAAATAATAACTATCATTTTGACAGCTGTAAATATTATCCGGGTTGTGCAGAGATGGGTAAATGTAAAAAACTCGAGGTTTTCTACGTATAGTACATGGTTTTCTACATTATGTAAAAGACGTATTATTCTGACTTACGACTTTGGTCCAATATATGTTACACGACATGAAGACCACATGTTGCGCGGCCTGCGGCCGCTCAAGGACCAAAATACCGGGGGGTTGGGGTGCCACTAACAGTGGCACCCCAACCACAGTGGCACCCCAACCCCCCGGTACATAGGTCCTTGCGCGGCCGCAGGCCGCGCAACATGTGGTCTTCATGTCGTGTAATATATAATGGACCAAAGTCGTAAGTCAGAATTACAATAAGATAACGAACATACACATACACGCAAAATGAGAATTTTGCTAGTGCATTTTGGAACTATCCATCTCTGCTTTCGATTAAACGCTTTCGTTTCACATGGGACTGCAGCCTAAGGCCTGCATCCCATGACTCCGTTTTGCGTTGCATTGTAACAAGAGAAAAAAAGACCAAGTATCTCTGCACAACCCGGATAATATTTACAGCTGTCAAAGTGATAGTTACTTTTTCGATTTTTATTATAATTGTGCGTTTACAATCAGTAATTAACATTTTAAAGTGGTTTTCACAGAAAAAAGTGATGAAATATGCTTTATTCATAATGGTAAAAAAATTGAAGTTTTTTACAAAAATATTAAAAACCGGTGAACTTTTTCAACCTCCCCCACCTGATTATTTGTTTTGGTGCTAAAATACACCACTTAGGCTTGGTCCCGATTAAAAAACTTAAAAATTCGGAAAAGCCGCTTAACTGCATAATTACCTTCATTTCTATTGGAAAGAAAGAAAATTCAAATTTTTGATAATACTTTTTCACTTTCACATCAACTTCGCGATACAAGAGGAAATATGATTTATTTCAATTTCATGTTTCCTTTTGTCATTTCCAAATATATTTGAGTAAAATTCTATCATGCGAAGGTCTTTTTTAATAATTTATTTTCATATTTCATTGATTTTCTGCAGTGTTCCAACTCTGACTACCTTTTTTTTTTTTTTTTTAATTGCCTATAATTCCGAAACTGTTGGTCCAAATTTTTTGCAATGTTTAGCAAAAACATTAAATTTTAGTAGAACTTTCCAATAATATAAGAGACAGCAAAATTCGGCCTACAGGAGAAGTTATAGAGAAAAGTCAAAACTATATCCAACTCTGACTACTCTCCCCTACTTGTAATATTACCTTGAGGCGGACATTTCAATATCACAGTAATATCACCCCGTAATATTACACTGAGAAAAATATGCTATTGAATCAAATACCTTCATGCTATTGAATTCCATGTCATTGCTTCAATGACTGATTTATTAGATTATAAGCATAGACTTTTAAAAGAAAAGTCTGAAGTTTTTGAAATAATAGCATGATGCTATCAAATCGCTGCTATCTACTCAATTGTTTTTTTACATAAATCAATAGCATATTTTCATATTTAGTTAACATAGTTCTATTAAAATGTTGTTATGGTATTTTTGAAAGATATATTTGAGTACTTGAATCATACAAGAAACTATAGAATTATAAACGCCTTGCTTTAGATTTGATAGCATATGCTTTTGTTTCGAATAAACGGTGTATTTGCGGACTGCCAATAGCAGATGCTATCAAATCGTTAGAAACTGTTTTTGATTCATTAGCACGCAATTTATGTAAACAATCACATATATTTATTGGAACATTCCCGATAACTGTCATCAATATATTGACAGGGATACATTAAATCGACTAATTCTGACATTAACGTATTAGTTATCTGCAAATAAAATGTTAACTTATGAAGTTTTTGAGTTCATGTGTTCAAGTCATAAACTTGATGTGGTAAATTGGTACGAATCAAAAATAAAGTTGATGATTCTAATATTAAAAATTTTTAAAGAACGAATTAATACAATTTTCAAACTATGTTTTGGTTACTTTTTTTTATAAATTTTTTGAAAAAGATAAATTTATTTAACGAAAAAATAAACTCATTTTTATAAATAAAGATAAAAAAAAATTATATATCGCATTATATTCTCCTCAAGTCCAGATCAGAATGGGATTATGAGAACATTGGATTTTTAAGCAAACTACGCGTAGATTGCAGTATTCCCTACAGATTGAAAAGCCGAATCACGATTTATCGAGAATGTCCAGAAATTTTAAAAATATTTCGACAAGCAACTGTAGTAATAAGTGCAGACAGGTATAGATGTTACTTTCGGCCTTATCAGAAAAGATTTACAGGAAGTGTTCGAGATGGGAAGTACTTATAAGAATTTTATTTAGAATCTATTTTGTGTTGGTATGTTTATGTTAACATACTCACAACTCAGTTGTGAAACATTGTGAAATTGTAAAAGAGTTTAAAACATAAGTGCCAGCAGACAGCAAAAATAAAAACGTGGAAAGCGGAACTCGGACTTTATTCCTGTTCCTGTGTTTCGCGTATCTAATGGAAAACGCGTGAAACAAAAACCGGCCGGTGTCTTAACCTAAAAATGGCAGACGAGGTGTCGGAATTATTGAGAAGCTGGAATTTAGAGTCTTTGATACAAGATTTTCAAGGTAAGTTGACAAAAATGAATATTTGACTTATAATACAAGTGATTTCTTCATTAAGAAACATAAATATATTCAGACAAAGTATCTGTATTATAGTTTCGTTTCATGCTGCATTTGAAACGGATAGTTTAACTATAAACAGTGAATTTTCAATGTCGTTTTTCTTTCTTTAAGCATTTGTATTTCTTTTCTGTTGAATATTTTTACTCACTTAAATGCCATTTCATTCTTTAATAATTAATTTTTATAGAAAATGAATTTGACTTGGAGGCTTTGAAAGGCCTATCAGAAGATTTAGTTGGTGAAATAATCAAACCTATTGGAAAGAGAATCCATTTTATCCAGTGTTGGGAGAAACATTTTAAAAAAAAATTGAGAAAGAATTTCAACGTAAGTAAATTGAGTAAATTTTATTTACTTAAATGATCAATGTGTTAAAATAAAATCTAAATATTTACTCTACTAAAGTTAACTCTGTATCGAAGTCCGAAATTTTCAGACAACAAAAGATATGAATATTAAAAAAACAATAAAAATACAAGTTTAGAAAAAATTAACTGAACAAAGTTCCAAAAATAAGTCTATCAAGAAATTATTGCGACAAATATATATATATAAAGCTAATTTGTTTCCATTTTACTCTTACAGGACAGAAGTGTGGATAATGATTCAACGTCCGAAAATTCTGAAAATGAAAATCCAAATACCGATGCTAATGAAAACGCTTCCAATGAATTTGTTGGACCTAGAATGTCGAGACAGTTGCATACATTAAATGTAGAAGATATTCTTAATCAATCAGAAGAAGGTCGTATAATCTTAAAAACTTACAAAACTAAAAAAATCATTAATCGCATAGGAAGGATTAAGCTGGTTGACATATTGTCTTCATTTCTCATTGACACTGTAAAAGGGTATGTTTTCTTATCTAAATGTTTAATTGTTAAGAATGTTTTATCCCTTTGATATATTTGCTTAAAATAACAACAGTTTTTAAAAAAGCAATTTTAAAAATAAATAAAAATAAAGATTTTAATAAAATTAGATAATTATACTATGTACCATCATCTGAAATTACAATTGGATCACTTTTTAATTTTTAAAAAAAATAGTATTAATTTTTATTTTTTTATTAACACAGTAAAGCTAATAGAGAGGACTTCCGTATTTTGAGTGAAGGTGTCACAAAACTTTTTCCTAAGGAGGACGCTCTTTACTACTACGTGCCACCAGTATTAAAAAAAAACTCGGTAACTGGGAAATCCTGTTCTTGTAGAGGTAGAATAGCACTAAAATATTGGAGTAAATTGAAACATTTGAAAGAACTGTCAGGTCCACTCTCAGATGATCAGGAAAATATAGAAGAAAATAACGATTGCGATGGTAAATAATGCATTTGCACTTTTATTTTTAACGTTTTATTTATAATAATCACATGATTTCAATCACAGTTCTTGCCTTACATTATCATTTTTTTAAAAATAATAAAAAAATTAAATACTTTTTTTGAAGACTTGTTTTTCAGGTTAAAATACGTTAATAAATAGTTGCTCTAAAAAATTGTCCAAAAATAGATGTTTATTAAAAATTTCCATTATATCTAACTATTTTATATTGTTTGAATTATTATTAATTCGATAATTATGTTACCTATTTATTTATAAAAAAAATAATTTGGAAGTAAATATTTAAAAGATTAAAATTATATTTAAAAATCTGTTTTTTTTTTAAATTAATTAATTTCTTTTTTTAGTTGAGTTAGAGGAGAGTATTCTTTGGTTAAAAAATCATCAAGCTCCTTGGGAAACTGTACTTGGTCACTGGAAAGTTACTTCCGATTTTCGAAGAAGTCAAATAATTAAAAGTGAATCAACGACCCTTTGTGAGATTTTTGAAAATTGGCCAATTTTAAGGAATCCATCAGGACATAAACTAATCGAAGAGGATTTTACGAATTGGAAATTCAGTAATGAATTGAATGCCATTGATAATTGGAAAGATTTTTTCGAACAGGTGCAAAAAGAATGTAGTCTTAATAAGAAAAAGCAGAAGATAGAACGCGTTAGACTATTAGGCGAAATGCTAGAATCACCAGAGAGTACTACAGGTAAAAATAATTGTATTTTTAAAATCATAGACTTGTTATTCAATTCTTTAATTTATTTGTGGTTTAATAGAGGGCAAAGTAGTTGTGCAAATGTGTCTGTTGGCGTATCTTGTAGCTCCAAAAGGAAGATTACGACAATCAAAAACGGATCACTGGAAATTTAGCAGTGCTGAATGTGAAGAAAGTATATTTTTGCATGCCACGGTTAGTTTTTTCAGTACAATACATTATAAATCATATGAATGTAATTACAGGGTGACCACAGTGTCAGACGAGTCAGGGGAATGTCAGGAAAAATGTCTCTCTTAAATTTAAAACATTGAAATTTCACCTAAACAAGAATCGAACGGTTCTATATTAATTTAAAGTCGTTTATTATAAAACTAATACTACTTTCAAGCAGGGCTGTTATTGATTTAAATAAAAAAAAGAACTTTACAATTCTCCGAATGTCTAATACTGCATGTAAAACATCTCAAATCATAAATAAAACCCGCAAATTTATGGGTAAATCTTGAAAATTTCAATATAATTATTGTGTTTTTTATAAAATTAAAAAATCGTGCTAATACAGATGATCAAAACACCTACGATTTATAAATTTTTGGTATGAAGATATCGAAAAATAGAATTGAATTTTTATATCTTTAATTAATTATAATTTAAATAAATTTCAAACGTCAATTAACTCACATTCCATTTTGTTTCAAATTTTAAATAATTCAAAATTAAATGCTTATTAATTAATGCAAACTAATTAAATAATATTAATTATTTTTCATATTCTCAATAATCCTTTTTTTACTTCTTAGAATATTTCTATTTATTTAATTTTCTTGATGTTTCACTATTTTTTAATCCTTTCTTGCGTTTTAATTAATTCTTTAATTTTTGATAAATGCAAAATAATTAAATAATATTAATTATTTTCCATATTCTCAATAATCCTGTTTCTACTTCTTACAACATTTCTATTTATTTAATTTTCTTGATGTTTCACTATTTTTTAGTCCTTTCTTGCATTTTAATTAATTCTTTAATTTTTGTTATTATTTTTCCATTCCTTAGAAACATTTTTCCTTCTTTTAAACTGTTTAGTTTTTATTGTATAATTACGAATTTTTAAAAACACTTATTTGACGCTTTTACCTACATTTTTTAAATTTCTCAATTTTCTACTTTATTGAAAGCTTTTATTCTTTTATTTTATATCACCTATGTAAATTTAATCTTGTACTAAATATTCTCATCTTAACATCGTTCTTCTAATTCTTAGAATTTTATTTTAAATTTTCCAATATTTTATTCATTTTTATTTTATTCAACTTGTAAAATAATTTTTAATTTTTCTAATTTAAAATTTTTGTTTTCTTTACTAATATTTTTGAACGTTTTGTTAATTATCATCTTATTTATTATTTCAATTAAAAAGAATGTCCGTAAATAGTTTAATTTTTTAAAAAGTGTTTCTATTTTTTAATATATTTTTATGTCACTGTTTCATTCCTGTGTTATTTTTTTAATCATGACGTATATATACACGTGATTCACAGTCAAGGGTCCATAAAATTTTTACAAAGAAACATTTGGAGATTTTATATACTGATTATATGCATTTTAAAAGAAATAAATTTTTTATCTAAATAAAAAAAATCAGATTTTTTTAAAAAGATCAAGAATTTTATCAGCCTTGCAGTTAAGAATAAAGCAAAACTTTATTTTATTTAAGCTGTTTGTTTATTACTTACAATAAAAATTTTATGTCAGGGGAAAGTCAGGGAAATTTGTAAATTGAGTTTTGTGGCCACCCTGAATTAACAAAAAAACAATAATAATATAAATTTGTAGTACTTTTTAAATTAATATATGAATATTAGTTTTTAAAAATAATTTTGTATAATTTTTAAAGACAGCAGGTGACGTTTCCCGAATTCAAGAAGAGAATCGAAGAGCAATGAAAGAAAAAGGCCTCAAAGTGCAACCTTTTATTGTAGTAATTGGTCCGGAAATAAACCAACCAGACAATTTCTTCGTCTGCATTGATGATCAACTATATGAAATATCAACTGCACTAAAAGCTATCGATATATGCTTTAAAAGTTTCCATGTTTTTCATGCATTTTATCCGCCTCCCAGTAATCATTTGTGGTATTTAATTCAGAGAAGTGTTTATAAATTCGAAACGGTTTTTGACAAACCAATTGCATCAATTATTGACATTTTAACTTCGATAAGCTATAACGTAAAAGACCAGTAATATGTATACTTGTCCAATTTGTTTTGACTCGTGTGAAACGGAAGTGCTCTTTGCACTTCATTGGAAGTGTAAGCACTCATTTGTAGATTCAACTTTACGTTGTCAACAATTTAAATGTTCCAGAGTATTTTCAAACATATATTCTTATAAGAGGCATTTACACAATAATCATAAGAATGATGGTATTCAAGAATCAAGAGCACCTAATTGTAAAGACAGTATTGACGAAAGAATCACAGAACCTATTTCAGTATTGAGTAGTTTAGAAAATGATGACAATAAGATTCCTTCTTTATCTTCACCGATTAGAGAATGCGCACCTGACGCAGATAATGTTTCGGATTTTACTGTCAAGAAATTTGCAAATGATGTTTCAAAATCTGCTGCAACATTTATCGCAAAAGTTAATTCCAATCGTCTTATCCCACGAGCTTTTACTGTAGAATTAACACACGATATTCAGGATATTTTGCAACATGTTGAAATAATAAAGGAAGCATGTTCTTATCTTCCGAATGCATCTCCAAATTTGCTTAATATGTTCAACATCTTCCAAGAAGCTTTCGTAGATCACCAAACTGAGCATCAATCTACTAACTACTTTAAAAATCAAAATACCTTATTTCTCCCTCAACAATATTCTATCGGAGGAAATAAGCAAGGAATTAAGAAAATTGGCAATAAGAAGCGGTTGTATAATTTAGAAACTACTATTACTGTAACATCTCTAAAAGAAATTCTGAAAAAATTTTTGGAACTTCCTGGAGTTTTGAAAGCAATTTTGACGTATTTAAAAAAAGTTAAAAACTCTAAAACAACTATATCTGTTCTACAAGGAGAATTGTGGCAATCTATAGAGAAAAATTTTAAAAGTTCGGAATTGGTTTTGCCTATTTTGTTGTACTTTGACGATATCGAAATTAATAATGTTATAGGAACACGCCGAAACGTACACAAACTTGGTGCTGTGTATTGTTCAATTTTATGCATACCAGAAATTTATCGCAGTCAGCTAGAAAATATTTTTCTTGTACAGTTGCACAATTCTTTAGATCACAATACTTCTAATAATAATCTGGTGTTTTCAATTTTAATTGACCAACTTATCGAGCTTGAAAAAGTGGGTATAACTGTACACGCTTCTGGTATATCACGGACAATTAAATTCGCAATGTTTGTTTTAACAGGAGATAATTTAGGACTCCATACTGCTATGGGATTTTCCAAAAGCTTTAATAGTGATCATTGTTGTAAGATATGTATAGCAAATAAAGCTGAACGTCGAACTCAAGTGTCTCAAAAAAGTCAACTCATGCGAACTTCTGAAACTTATGCAAAACATGTTAAAGATTTGTCACATGGAGTGAAACAGGAATGTGTTTTTAATAGAATACCAACTTTTCACGTAATGGAAAATGTTTCGCTCGACATTACACATGATTTACTTGAAGGTATTTGTCGCTACGAAGTAGGTGAATGTTTCTCTAACTTCATCAAGAAAAACTTATTTTCACTTGAGACATGTAATAATCGGATAAGATTTTTTGATTACGGAGAAAGAGATGATATTAATGTGCCACCTCCATTTAGGAAAGAATGGTTGCAAAGCAACGTAGCGATTTATACGGCATCAGAGATGAACTGCTTGATGGAAAACTTTCCACTTATTATAGGTGATCTAATTCCTCCCAAGAATGAATTTTGGACATTGCTGCTACTTTTACGACAAATTCTTTCAATAATAACGGCACCAACATTTACAGAGCAAGATATACAAAATCTGAAACAAATTATTTCGGAACATCATACACTATATAAAAAACTCATTGGTCATTTAAAGCCCAAACATCATTATCTAGTTCACTATCCAGATTTAATGTGTAAACTGGGTCCTATGAAGTTTGTAGAAACAATTAGATTTGAGGCAAAACACAAACCAATAAAAGATTATTCAAAAGTTATAACTTCACGCGTGAATCCAGCTTATTCTTTGTCCATGAAACAACAACTTGAATTGAACTACCGATTTATTCAAAATAAAGGTTTTGATTTGCGAGTTGATGTAGGCACTACTTTATATAAGCATATAACTGATGTAAAAAATTATTTTCAATTTAAGTCCATTGTTTCACATGTTACCGATGATTTAATATGTACAAGTTGGGTTAAAATTAATGGGGTTGGTTATAAACCTGACATGATTCTCACTCTTGATAGCGACTCCCACCTTCAACGATTTGGAAAGATTGAATACGTTTTCATAACAAAAGATTTAGAAGCTAGTTTCCTTTACAAAAAATTACAAACTATTCAATTCAATAAACATTTACAAGCTTTTGAAGTAGAATTCACGAATCAGTTGGGATACATTTCGCATACGAATTTAAATAACTACGTAACTCGTAGTATGAGCAGATTAAAAGATAAGAAACTTTACGTTACTAAGTTATAATTATCCAAATTTCATTTTTTGGATATTTTGTCATATAATTGTGTCGTAGTAATCATTATTAGTTTATAAACATATCAACGACAAATATAAATTAGTGAGCCGTAACTACGTTCATAAAAGCAAGAACAGTTTAAATACGAAAATTTTAATTGGAAATATGTGTAATCTTTTAACCAAAGATTAAATTAATCTTATTGTTATTTTTTTCTTAAAGAATTAACTACTGTTGTAATTACTAAGTGCGTTTATTTACATTAGTTACTAAATTGTTTCTGAATTTGCGATAGAAATTAAAAAAAAATCATTAGCGTTTTATGTTTCAAAAGGAAGACTTATAAATGTTCTTAAAGTTTTGAAGGTTCAAGTGAACTAAAAATTTTGGATTTGAAAAGTTTTATAAATGATTTTTAAAATAATCTATAAGAAAAATGTTATTATGAACGTTAAGAACTTTAAATGCATATAATTATATCTTATAATAAATATTTATACTATATTAACACTGAAAAAGACTCGTTTGTTTATATTCTATATATTGTTTTACGAAACTTTTAATTTTTAAAATATGTGTAATCTTGCAACCAAAGATTAAATTAATCTTATTGTCAGCTTTTTCTTAAAGAATCAACTATTGCTTTAATTACTAAGTGCGTTTATTTACATTGTTACTAAATTGTTTCTGCATTTGCGATAGAAATTAAAAAAAATCATTAGCGTTTTATGTTTCAAAAGGAAGACTTATAAATGTTCTTAAAGTTTTGAAGGTTCAAGTAAACTATAAATTTTGGATTTTAAAATTTTTATAAATGATTTTAAAAAAAAGTGAAGTTATTAAAATTTCCTGTTTGATGTAAAAACGATATTCAAGATCAATTTTTTTTTAAAATATAATCGATAATAAAAATTTTATTCATATGATCGTTCAGGACTTTATATGCATAAGTTCCATTTTATAATTAACATTTATATTGTATTGACACTGAAAAAGACTCGTTTGTTAATTTTAAATATATATATTGTTATATATGTATAGTCCAGAAACTAACAAAAAAAATCACTTTACTATAAAACTGTAACTCTTAAATCATCAGTATTTTCTCCCCGTTTCTGTTTAAAATAATAAAATTCAATAAAAATATCATGAATGTTTCCTCATGAGTATGTGTTGCCTTGTTTTATTTCTCAGTTAATTATTTCACTAATATCCTTCTTTACAAATGTAGTTTAATTATTTATTTATATTTCTTTTTTCTTAATCAAATGATTATATTTTGATTATAATTAAAGTACATACTTTCTATCTATTTATTTCGATTAATAAAAATAAATAAACTTTATCGAAAAATCTATTACAAAAATAAAATAATTGTGATTAGTTCTTCATCTTTAATGTAAAATATATTTTACATAATTTAAAATAATAAATTAAACATATATCTTTTTGTTTTATTTATTCAAATGAGTTTTGCTATTTTTAACCACATCAATATAACAGTTAACAATTATTTCAATCATTACAAAATAAAACTTATTCTCAACCAGTTAAATAATAAATATTTTTTTTAACGAAGTTAAACGTATTCAACAAACAACTTTTACCAAACTGCAGTTGTGTTTATAAGTCATAAAAATAAACATTTTTAAATTAATATTAACAAAGAACATACACAAACTATAATACTTAATAAGAAAATTTTCTTTTTACAAAAACATTTTACTCTTGTAAGTAATTTAAAATAATTACAGCTTATATTTGAACTAACATATATTTAAAATTTCGCGCGTAAATTGAACCACTATACTAGCCATCTCGTGTAACTTCTAGTCATAATACAAAAAGTTTCTTTTAAGCGAGCGTGTAGTATAGTGTATAGAGCGTCGGGCTTTCGAGCCAGAGGTTGCGAGATCGAATCCTCCGAGCGTCAAATATTTTAATTTATAAGTAAACCGTTAATTTTAAGATAAATATGTGTATAGGTATTTGTAAAAATGTCATATGTATCAAAAAACAGTTATGAAACAGACATAATAAATAACAAAAAATACCTTTCCGAATATCTATAAAAATTTAAAACAATTTTCAGGACGAAATAAAATGAAAAATTTTATTATTATTTATTTATTTATTTCGAATATTTTTTTATAATCAATGCTTTGGCGTTGTTCAATTTTTTCAAAACTTTGGTGTTATTGGTTCATAGTTATAAGAATATTAAAATTATGGCACCATGCTATCAAATTGAAAGTATCATTAAATAAGATAAAAATGGGCTACACTTGAGATAACAAACTTTAATTATCGAATTATTAAATTATTATGATAATTCTAAAGTATTAACTTTAGAAATTATTTAATCATGTGCATATGAGTTGACAGCATATACTATTTTTCTGTAAGGATGACGTATCAAAACAATAAACTATGTTCAGTTGAACTTAAAGAATATGCATATGATTCAAAAAACATTGCTACTAATTCAACTAATAACAGTTTGTTTCAATAACAGCGAAACTATAGAGTCATTGAAAGCAGCGCTTCAGATTTGATAGCATATGCTAATGGCAGCCCGCAATGACGCTATTAAATGAATCAAAGACAGATGTCATTGATTCAATAGCATTTTTTTCTCAGTGTACCAATATTACAATATGATATCACTGTGATATTCAAGTAATATTACGTGCTGCTTGGGAGATAAAGATGTTTGAAAAAATGACGAATATTAATATTGCTTTCTACTTAAATTAATGTCATTTTTTAACTTTTTCTTTTTGATTTTAATCACTGCAAAAACATGTGTCTTAAATTGTTCAAAAATGTCTTAAAATAAGACATTTTTCGTGTCTTAGACACTAAAAGTATCTTAATTTAAGACATTTTTGTCTAATTTAAGACACCATGTTTTTACAGTGATATTACAATTAAATATACTGTTACAAAAATTTCGGGCTGTCCATTTTTAAATCATTCTAAGACTGAAATCAGATGGATGCATTAAATGTTGCGTCATAATGAGAAAGAAAGAGATAGAAATATATCTGCGTCTTTTTCTTTTCCTCATTACGGTGTAATTCATCTGATTTTACACTAAGCGAACCAAATAACCGAGAAGGTGAACGCCATTAGGGCATGTACGACATCACTGGTAAGGCAAAATTTGTCAGTAACTTTTCTCTTAAATTGTTGGATACTTTTGTCACGTAACTTATTAGAATTACTTTAAGTATCATTATAAATCTCTCTCTGACGCAAATTTAATCGAATTTCGGCTCAAAATTAATTAAAAAAAGTTTGCTATTTTTCGAAAATTTTCCAAAATAAAATGTGAGCGAAAATTCAAATAAATTCGTATGCGACAGACCTTCCTAAAGATATTGCAAGTAATTCTAACAAATATCGTGACAAAATATTCAGTATTTCAAGAAACAAATTACAGACAAATTTTGCTAATATCAGTGACGTCATAATCCATCACATGCCCTTAAACTTCTCGGCTATCCAGTTGTTGAAATTTCAGAATTTTTTATTTTTAACATTTTTCTAAATTAAGACAATGTTTTCTGTCAAATAAACATTACACTGCAAAAAGATGCTGTCTTCTGAGTGCCTTATTTTAAGACATTTTGGTGTCTTTTTTGTATCTAAGACGCAAAAAATGTCTCATTTCAAGACTTTTAATGCGTCTTAGATACAATAAAGATACCGAAATATCTAAGTTTAAGACACTTGTTTTTAGAGTGTATTATCCAAGTAAACTTATGATTCTATAAAGACAAGATTCGAATTTCAGACCTAAAAATATACAGTACTGGGGCAAACGCAGCAATAAACTTCTGGTGAAGGGTTGAAATGGGGGGGGGGGGATTTGAAATATCAAGGAGGGGTTGGCTAAAAAATAATGTAAATCAAATGTTCTTCTTTCATCACATTTTTTTGTTACAGAGGTGGGGTTGAGCCCCCCCTCCTCCCCACACATATACGCTAAAATACGAAAGTCTGACAACAACAAAACAAAAATCTCTTTATCAAAGTCGTTGCTAAAAACTATATAATATATAAATTATTTTAAAAAATTTTGACTTTAAAATAATACATTTAATTGTTCTTCAACAAAATATATCGTCGTTTTCATTATAGCTTTGGTTTTGTCATTTGCAGATTAATGTTAAAAGGACAATTGAGATATAAAATGATCTAATATAAATCGAGATCTAAATAGGCATAAATTTATTTAAATAATAATAATTCAATTATAAAATCTAATTGTCTCATTTAATTGTCATTATAAAATGTAATAAATTGTTTTATTGAGAACTATTATTTCAATATATAATACATTTCTTAGTTTAGGATATGCTGTTAGTATTCACAATTGCCATGCACTAGATATCCTCAGGATATCCTTCAAACATGTACAAGTCATCCTCAATACATCTTCAAAGTGCTCAAGATTTTCACGAGGCATCCTGAGAATATGTTCAGGATATTTATTTAGAACTCCAAATATCCTGAAAATATCTTCACTAGGATCTTCTCAGGATATCCGGGAGAGCGGAAAATTCGATTCCATTCGATATAGAATGGATATCCCAGGAGATGTTTAGGATATCCTATTGGTATTTAGCAGTAACATATGCTGGATATCCTGAGGATATCCCTAAGATATAGTAAAGATATCCAGAAGTGCGGAAATTTCGATTATATTGGATATCGTATGGACATCCTAGTTGATTTTTAGGATATTTTGAGAGTATTAAGAAGTAACATACGCTGGATAACCTCAGGATATCCTTGGGATATTCTCTGAATATCCATATGACATCAGAATTTTTACGAGATAAAATAAGAAAGCAAATAATATCCTTACCAGAATATTCTGAGGTTATCCAAGAGTGCCAAAATTTCAATGTACACGAGATATCTTAAGGATGTCCTAGGATATTTTTAGGACATATAAGATAAACAGACAATATACAAAACTTGAATAAGGGGCCGTTCAAAAAATACGTAACGCTTTTTTGGATCTATTTTGACCCCTCCCCCATTCGTAATTGGATGTTACATGCAAGAAAAAAAATGTTCTGACCCCCCTTCCCCCCAGCGTTACGTATTTTATGAACGGCCCATAACAACAAAAACTAAAATATAGTAAACCACTAATACAATAAAAAAAATAGAAATAAAGTTTTAATTTTAATCTAAGCAAAAAATTCCAGGGGCGGAGGTTAGAATAATTTTTCAGGAGGGCCCTCTGCACTTCTACTTTCGTCCCTGGTCAAGCAACTGAAAATTAAAAATATCTTCACTTTTATGCCTACTCCTGATTTACATGCTGCCATCTATTGAATTGTCCGTGCAACTTAACTTACTCATATTTTGACTTGGATTTGATAACCAAGCCTGACTATTACTAAGTTCACAACGAAAATACTACAGCCAGATACCACTAGAATACCTCACATTTACTACAAGTATATCTGTAGTATACCTGTAGTATATTAGTATAGTATGCCTGTAGTATACGAGTAGTAATTCCTGTAGTATTCCTCTGTGGTAGTCTTGTAGTTTGGTTGCGTAAGGGATTGCGAAAGGGAACACGAGAGGAGAAAATTAACTTACGAGAAGTTAACTTATGGGAAGTTCGAATGTACTTCTGAAGGGTCGATCTACTTAGGGTGAAATCCCATGTGAGCGGAAAGCGCAAAACCCAAAGCAGAAAATCATAATTACAAGGGAGATAGACAGATATCGCTGTCTTTCTCACTCTCATATTTTCTGCTTTTGTTTTTGCACTTTCTGCTCACATGTAATGTTACCTTTAGGGTGAAGTCAGAGACGAAGGACTGCGATAAGGGAATTAAGATAGACCAATCACATTATCGGTTATATTGGAAAGCATTTTCTGATTAGTGTATTCTAATCTCTAATCCCTAATCCTTCGTGTTGACTTTACCCTTAAGGCCTATGGGTGAAGTCTTATACGAAGGACTAGGGTATCAGTGGATCGGAACACACTAATCAGATAATTGGTCTCATTGGAAAGTATTTTCTGATTGGTCTATAGTAATCCACTGATACTCTAGTACTTCGTATAAGACTTCCCCCTAAGCAGATGTAAGGATACTCAAGTTGGGTGTGGAGAAATTCTAAATGGCGGCTACCTGGAGGTCAGGTTTGCATTGTAGTCAGTGGGACAAAATCAGTTTTTTAACGGTATCTTTTAAAAAACAATTTGTCGAAAATATGTATATTAACAAATTATTTTTCATGTATCGAAAGGTATTTTTCAAAATAATAAACTGGTATGAAATTGTTATATGACTTTTTATTATTTTAAAAAATAACTTTAGATAAATGACAAATAATTTCTTAACAAATATAAGTTTTGAAAAAGTGTTTTTTAAAAGATATCGTTAAAAAACTGATTTCGTCCCACTGACTACAATACGAACCTGTTATCCACATGACCGCCATTTTAAATTTCTCCCCACACAATTGGAATATCCTTGCAGGAATACGAATGCAGGACCAGAGCATGATTTACATTTCCGGTCTTAAAGAAAATGTACACCTCTGCACATGAATGCTGTCCTTCCGCTTTATTGTTCGAACAATAGACGAACAATAAACCGTAAGTTCAGCATTTATGTGCAGGGGTTTATATAATGCCTTATGTCCAGGGTTGTGCAGTGACGCGTCACTCTATGTTTTTAACGTAGTTTATAGGTATTTTACATTCAGTCAAGACACCCATAAATACAAATCACATAAATGAAATTTACCCTATGACCCAAAGCACAACGAATACGGTTAAGGGAGCAGGGCAGGAGGTAATAAAAGAAGAAGACTGTTTCTGTCCTGTTCTGTCTCATGCTCTGGTTCCGTAACCGCCTTTCTATCTTCTTAGGCGTTATCTTGGTCCCCTTCCATCAAATAATTCAGTCATGCGTCTGCGCAATAGCGCCCAGTTGGCTACAAATGCGTTACAGACTCTCTTAAATGAAAACCCCACCAAAATTCATTTATGGAAGTATCGACTGTAAGTAAAATGACGTATCAATGCTGCTATACCTTGCGTACCTTAGGTACGCTCTCAGCTACGCTGCCTGTATGCATGCGGGCAGACGAGGCAAGGGACGCAAATGAGTGTGACCAAGAAAGAGATATCAATCTTTAGCCTAACGCACAATGAATCGTAATCGCTAATCCTTAATCGTAATGAATGAGAAGAAGGAGGACAGACGTATACCTCTGTCCTCCTTTGTCTTATTTTACGATTAAGGATTAGCGATTACGATTCATTGTGCGTTTGGCTTTTCTCAGTCACACTCATTTGCGTCCCTTGCCCTGTCTGCCCGCAGGCAGGCTGAGGGCGCAATTACGTGTCTGCGTCGAACGCTCCGTTCTTGTGTTGTATAGTCTCAACATAGAACGCAATAACGCAGCGTTCGACGCAGACATGTAATTGCGCCATGACAAACGAGGTGTGAATGTGCCGTTATATGTAGCAAACCTAGACTTTTCTACATTTACTCATCCCTGTATAAAAATGTACAGATCACGTGATGGACACGACGCTATCAACCGACGATCCCAGCGTACCTTGAAATGGCAAATTTTAAAGCATCCATTAGTGTGACTTCAGTGTTTCGAAATGGCTGACCGATAGTGATTAAGGCTTTTCTTTTTGTTTACTGCATTCTGCATAGAAGCTTTCTATTTGTTATTAAAAAATTTTTATATTTTATTACGATACAGTATGTCGTCATCGTCAGCAGGCGAATCGTACGACGATTACTTTTATGTGAGGTTTTACACCTCCAAAAAGTTCGGAACTTTGAAAATGATTTACAAGAAAAACTTTTCAAAGTCAGAGACGACGATGGAAATTTTCACAGCGCTTAAATTTTTTTTTAGAGGCAGTAAGTATAAAAAATATTTTCATACAATGGTCGATAAATTAGCAATTCATCATTTATCATTTATCATTTCTCAATTTTTCATTGTAAGATTCAATTTAAGACTAATAGATTTTATACAGGTATCACAGACTGTCCCCTATTCCCCTTTTTTCCCCTATTTTGAAGTTTTGTCCCTATTTCCCCTATTTTAAACATTTGTCCCCTATTTCCCCTATTTCTAAGTTTCAAATTTAAATATATAATTTATCAAAGTTATTTTTTACTTAATTCTCAATTTGTATCATTTAATAATCGCGCTGAGCTATTTGGGAGAGAGGGAGATTGACCACTGTTTATTTTTTTTGTTTGCTATTTTTAAAAGACTGCTGGTAATTTAAAATCCTAATGAAAAAGGCAGAGATAGCCGCTTTTTAAAAGAAAATTACAAACAATGGTTTAAGAATATATTTATTTTTAGATTTAGAATTATTAGCTTTGTTGATTTTTAACGCTACTGTAATATAGAGAACACAAAATTTTATTCAGATAATTTGACTGTGATATAATTCACTTTCTTGAAATTCGACAATAGTTACATATATGCCGTCGAAATGCATTTTGAAAAAAAACTATGTGACACATAGTGGGGGGGGGGGGGGGGGAGTTAGCGTAAAACTACTTTGGTTTTTAGATATTTCTTTAATTATCATTTATTTTCCGCAATTTTTAATTAATTTAAACAATTTTTTCAATTTCCACTTATTCTCTTAGAATTTTATAACTATTTTTTAACTTTTTAAATTGATTAGTTATTCTCTTGTTAATTATTCTCGACAGTTTCCAAGATTTTTTTCATTTGTCAATTATTTTCTTAATTTTTCTTTTAATTATCTATCTGTCTCCTAAAAAATGTAATTTAATTCTTTAATTTTGAATTATTTTTAAAAATTTAATTAATTTTTTCAGTTTAAAATTATTTTTAACTATTTTCTTTAATTCTCGACTTTTTTCGATAATTTCTTTCAATTATAAAAACTGTTTTAAATTTAAATTCAGTTGTTCAATTCTACAACTATTTTCTTCAAATGTTTTTTTCAATTTTAAATATTTCATTTCAATTTCATTTCCATTTTTCAAATATATTTAATGATTCTCGTCTTTTTTAACATACGTTCTTCAATTTTTAATTATACTCTTTAAATTTCTATTTAATTTTTAACTTTTCAGTTTAATTCAATTTTCCATTTTTTTTCAGTCACAACAATTGTTTTAATTGTTTTGTGATGATACTAATTAGATTCAGTTTTGACTAAGACGGCGTTATAGACACGTCTTTAAAAATGTAAATAAAAATTTTAATTGTGTGCGTCTTCAAAAAATGTGAACTCTAAGCACAGAATGAGGATTTAAAAATTTACTATTTAAGGTAAATTAAAAAAATTAAAAATTTTTTTTTTTCAAAAATTGTATAAAAACAAAAAAACAATTTTTAATAAATTTGATCCTTGCAAAAGTACGCAGTCAAAGTAAAATTGCTATAGCTGTAGCCTCTTCAGGTATTGCAGCCACACTTCTTCCAGGTGGGCGAATTGCACATTCAACTTTCAAAATTCCGATAAACAATAAACAAATGGAAACACCCGTATGTTCAATATCTAAAAAATCAGGAATGGCTAAGGTGCTTAAAGACGCAGCTCATATTGTATGGGATAAGTGTACTATGGCTAATAAAAAATGCATTGAGGCATTAGATCGCACACTTAAAGACCTTAGGAACGATAATATTGCAATGGGTGGGTTAACAATATTATTCTCAGTAGATTATAGACAAAGTCTGCCTGTAATAACAAAAGGAACTAGAGCAGACGAAGTAAATGCTTGTATAAATAAATCATTTTTATGGTCCACAATAAAGCGTTTATCTTTGTCAATTAACATGAGAGTTCATCTCGGTAAAGAGCAAGGAGCTCACAATTTTTCTGATTTTTTAATAACAATCGGTGCAGGTCAGATAGAGAAAAATGAAGGATTTATTACGATTCCATCATCGTTAGGTACAGTCATTGATTCTGAAGAAGGTATGATAGATGAAGCATTCCCAGGAATAGCTCATTGTCAGTTACCATCTAAACAAACACTGAAAAAAATTCTTGTGGTAAATTCTACTACAGACTCTTAGTAGCCTTAGCCAGAGGCCGCAACGAAATTTAATAATAAAATATTTTAACAAAATTATTTAATTAGAATTCTAAAATTGTTATTAATAAATAATATAGAATCACGAAGCAGTCAACTTGATGAAAAACATTAGCCAATTGAATTTAACTTACAGCGGATGAAGCACTAATCACCTGATTTTATGTTTCTCGGTCATCATCGTTAGTTTCCATCTTTCCGTCAGAAGCAAGAAGCTTCCTCATTCTGATTTGCCGCCAAGCCGCCATTATTCACCCTATAACGTTCGTAACGTCTTTCAGGTGCCTATTTGCGAGTATCAATTTCAATCTTTTTCTAACAATCAGTTAATAATAACTGCTTGATGAACTGTGCGTTGATCACAAGTGTTTTCATAAAAACTAAAAAATGTCTGAGGTTCCGTGTGCATCTAATTCAGTTAATGATGAGAATATTGAAAATAGCGAGGCTGTATGTAACCCGTCAGAGTCAAAAGCACCAGGCAAAGTAACAGATACTTTTAATTACACAGCGAAAAGTAGTTTATTTTTACTGTATAAAAGTACCGTCAAATGGGGTAACTTCGGACTATTTTGGGATAATAATAACTTCGGACACTTGTAAATTTTTGTAAATATTTTGTATTTCCATTCTATCAAATAATTTTTATAAGGAATCAGCATTTGTTTCGTTTTACTGAATATTCAAAGAAAATATTATGACATTTGAAAAATAAAAATAATCAAAGAAGTTCAAGGAAAAAATTAATTTATTTAGAAGAGATTTGTTGAGGTTATTACACTTTGTAAAAAGAATCTTATTTATTAACGAATATATGTAAGTTAAGTGCTATTTCTTTTTTTAAATTGAATACACTATTATCTAACATAAAAGTTACACTAATTTCAATAACCTAAATTCATAATTTTTTTAGGAAATGAGTTTTAATTGAGGAAGTCTAATTTTGTAGGGTAACTTCGGACATGAGACAAATATATAAATTAGGTGAAAAAATTCGTAAAAACTGCTATTATTCTGACAGCACAATTTAAACAACTATTTTAGAGGCTAGAAGAAAGAAATTATGCATTCGAAAAGTAACTAAAAAATAAAATATACCTAAAAGTACATTAAGCGATCACTTGAAAATTCAAACTGTTAACAAATATGGTAGACCAACAATCAAATTAATTTATTTTATTTGTTTTTGTCAAAAAATTATATAAACTAGTCGAAGAGTTTTGGAGTATCTCCTTATTAAAACAAAAATACTTTAATAATATAATTATGTCAAAATATGTTTAAACTGCGCAAAAAATTATATAGTGTCTGAAGTTACCTCACTTTGGAGGCTAACTCCGGACACTTGTTTTTCACCTCAGAATAAATAACAGAAATAGATAAAAAAAAATTTATTACAAATATCACCACACAAGACCCTAAAGATTATATATTCCAAACGTCAAGTCACTAAATATTATATTGTAAAAAATATTAATAAAAAACATCAAAAACTGTCCGAAGTTACCCCATTTGACGGTAGTTAATTTAAGTGACTTTTTTAATTTTACTAAGGTATTTTAGTTAGACCGTTTATACGAATTTTTCAAATATAATTCTGACTTATCATAGAATAACACAAAATTTAGTTAAAATTTAACTATCAATACATAGTCTTTTAAAATAACCATAGTACGTACAAAAAAATTGTTTTAAAATTTGAAATCCGTGAAAAAATATATAGGACACTTATAAAAAAGGAATATTTTAATTATATGGACAACATTACCTCTAAATCATGTCAGGAGAAGTGATTTATTTTTTATGTGGAGTTTTAATTAAAATTTTTTTTTATATAAATGCAAAAGGCTTGTTTCAATTTTTTAATTTTTTAAGTAAAATTAAATTATCTAGAAAATTAATCCATGTCAATATTAAACTTTTTATTTTAGAGGTTAAAATGTCTGTTAAATCAAACAAAAGGAGGTCAAGACCTATTGAAGGAAATTCGCATAACCAAAAGTGGAAGAAAAATATTGTGTCGCATTATTATCGATCATTTTTTAGCTTAATCTAGTAATGATATAAAAAATTCGAGCTACGGGGAAATTGTATGATAAGTACACAAATGTTAAGAAAAAAGTAGGAGGAAATAAAATTGATAAAGCTGACCAAGATGACCAAAAAATCATAGTTGAAAAAGATGCCAAATCATTAGATTAGTTGAGAGTTGCTACTTCCAACAATATTAATTTAAAAACCTTATCGACAAGCCCTTTTCATATTAAAGACAGAAGGACTTCAATAATATATTTGTAAAATAATGAAAAAGTTGTGTTTCTCTCGATGCATTTGTAAAGAATTAAAAATTATTAACAATAATTTGTTTAAACAATTAAAAATGATTGTCATGATTAATTTACTCAATTTAATTTTTAATATAAAAAATAGTCATGTCAGAAAAATCTTCAACTCGCTAGGCTTTTTTGGTGAATAGCTATAAATTAACAATAATAAATTGTTTAAACAAAGTAAAAATAATAATTTATAGTCAATAAATTGTCTTATTCTAACCAGAGCATATTAACTTGTAAAAGTAGGAAAAAGTTGTCTGTCTAGGTGTAGTTGTAAAGAATTTATTATTATTATTAATAATTTGTTTAAACAATTGCAAATTGTTGCCTTGGTTAGTTTTACTGAATACTTATTATAATTTTATATGTAAAAAATAGTTTATGAAAAAAAAAACTACAACCCGTTAGGGTTTTGTTATTTATAGCTGTAAACTAACAATAATAAATTGTTTAAACAAATTAAAAATACATAAAAATATCTATAAACATTCGTAAATTGACGATAAGTAACAATTTTGTTAAAAAATTTTAAAGAAACTATTAATTTGTAATTTAAAAAAAATTATCATTTTATTTGCATTTATGTGGGTTGTTTATCACTCTATAAAAAATAGTTAATAATAATAAATTATTAAATAAACTATGGAATATTGTTGTTTGAGGAGTTTTCAAGATGTGATTTCTGTGAATTTTGTAGCGAATTTACGAAAAAGTGCGTTTTTTCTATGTAACATCAATGTGAAGTTTCAAGGGGTTTCCTCACTCGAAATTTGGTTGGATATGTCGTTAGAAAAATTGCCTAAAAGTTACAGCCCTTAATATTTACTCGCCCAAAGCGAGTATTTTTAAATTTCTATAACTTTGGAGCAATTACTGCTATTCCATTGGTCTTGTTCTTGATTTACTTGGAATTAAACACTACAAAACTGCCTATTGTCGCGAAAGTGTAAGTTGTACTGGTGAGTTGATACGGGCCTCTAAAGATGATTTTTACACAAAATTAAAGTCTAGTGTCTCAAGAAATATTAATCTAAGCGATTGTCTCTACCGGACTTTTTTGTAGGAAATTAAATTTTCAACAAATTTGATTTTTACATTTTTTTGGCCAAATTAATTTCTTCGGAGATGACATCAAAAAAGTCGAATTTTGTGAAAAAATCATCTTTAGAGACCCGTATCAACCCACCAGTACAACTTATACTTTGCGCCAATGGACAGTTTTGTAGTGTTCAATTCCGAGTAAATCAAGAACAAGACTCATGGAATAGCATAAAATGCTCCAAAGTTATAGAAATTTGAAAAAAAGTACGTCGATTTACGTATATTTTACATAGAAAATCTTTTAATGCTTTGGGCGAGTATTTAAAATTAATATTAAGGCCTGTAACTTTTAGGCAATTTTTCTCACGACGTATCCAACCAAATTTCGAGTGAGGACTGAAAAAATCACTTTAATATTTATAGATGTAGTCACCAACTCACAAAATTTATAACGAAAACCATGGAAATTACTTTCTTTAAAAATGGAAGAGAATGAAATGATATTAATTGCTATTAATTTTAAAGAATTAAAAAAAAAGTAAGTATAATTTTTGCGTCAAGAGGTATCTTATTATTAGAAGTTGTTCATAAATTACGTAAGGAGTAACAAATTTCTGTAACTTATTCATAACGAAATTTTTTTTTTTTAAATATCAATTTTCCTATACACAAAAATTTAGTATTCTGTACATCTTTAGATTTTTTAAATCGCCTTTTTATTATGTTGTTTGATAGAAAATGTTACCTTGTTTATTATTAAATTGGAAAAAAAAAACAAAAATATTAATTTCAGTTTCTGTTGTATGTTAACGCAAGCATAATAGATGTAAACGAATGTATTTACACACGGTGGAAACAAAATCTAACAAGATTTCCACTTATAACTAAGGCAGCAGCTAAATATTTAAACATTCAAGCGTCGTCAGTCGAAAGTAAAATACTATTTTCGACTGCAGGATACATAGTCAATTCCGAAAGGACATCTTTAAAACCAGAGAAGGTTACTCAATTATCGCTTTTAGCAAGTAATCTTAATTAATCAAAATGTAAATAACGTAACAAATAATCGTAAAATAAAACTTTTTTTCCAACTTATTCTTTATCTTATTTTAGAATGTAATTTTATTTAAAATCAAATATAAAAGTGTAAGTGTACATACCTACTTCAACTTGCCGTCCCAGTTTTACGACACATTTCCTTCACATATTTCCACTAATAAATTTTATAAACATGTATTTTAATATTTCTTAAAATAACAGTAATAATTATATATTATTTATGTAAAAAACTAAAAACTGCTGCCAAGAAATATCAGCTCCCCTAACTTGTTAAGTAATGTAGTCATTGCAGCAAATCAATTTAACTTTAAAAAGAAACTTCAGTTTCTTGGGATACAAAAAAATTGACTTTTTTTGTCTTTGAAGGCTCTTTCTCTCCCGGACCCCCACCTTTTCTTTCTTTCTTCGTTTCTTTTTCTTACTTTATATCTTCCCTTGATCCGGAAAGTCATTTTCACTATTTGTTGCTGATTTGCATAGGCAAGGGTGGGTCCCCTTGACAGCGAAAGCATTAAATTTGTAATTAGACAAAATTTTAATTAAAAAATGTTATACCAAAAAAATTGGCTTTACTAAAAGTAAACTTTAAACGCTCACCCTGTAAAGTTGACGTTTAGGAGCTAAGGCACGTTTTTTCATGGACAGTCACATTTATATTGTTTCGATTCAATCGGTGGTTGATTTGTATTTTTTTATTTAGTTATACTGAAAGAAGAAAGTTTGACGTATGCGAAACTTATACCTTATGCTGATTTATAAAAGAGACAACAAGTTCATTGTCTTAAGGAAGAGCGTGAAAAGGATATTAAATTTTTTTTTCAGAAATTGTCAATTATGCAAATACTTGTTTTAACCCAAAAGTGTATTGTGTATCAAACAAAAAAAATCATAAAATATCAAATTGAAAAAGAAGAATTAGATCAAAGCTGTCACTATATATGACGTGGAACCCGCTGATGACGTTAACTTAGATTATGTCAGCAATATGATTGATGAGCTATCCAAAATTAAAGATGAAGAGGAATTTTTTGAGAAAATTAATCTCTACTCTGATGATGAAGATGAACATGTAGTAAAAAAATCTACGTTGTGGGAAAAGGTAGCAGACTGAGTTTTAAGAGATTCTCAAAATTTTTCGTGATTGTGGTCATACTGAACTGCCAAAAGATACTAGGATACTTCTAGTCACATCTGAAAAAGCTTCAAACATTATCATTTGTGGGTCAGGTCAATACTTCCACTACGGCTTAAAAAGAGCTTTGAATGATTTATTCTCGAAAATTGATGCAGACTCAGTTCCTTATAATATTTTATTCGATATAAATATTCATGGGTTACCGTTGAGCAAAAACTCTAAAAGTACGTTAAATCCTACTATGAAAAAAATATCTAATGTACCTTATCCTGATGTTTTTCTAATTGGAGTTGATCATAGCTATAAGAAACCAAATTTACTTTAAGAATTTTAAAATTATTTTATTGAAGAATATTTAGCACTGCGAGAAAATGGCTACTCTTTCAGTGGAATTAAATATACTGTAGAGATTAATCTCGTTATTAATGATAGTTCAGCACGCAGCATGGTTACAGGCACAAAATCCCACAATGAATAGTTCGGATGCCCGAGATGTGCAGATAAAGGAAAATATCGTAATAAGTAAATCATCGTATGTGTTTTTTGAGTAGAAACAGTGAAAAAAGAACTAACGAGTCTTTATTATTTAAAATAAGTAAAGAGTACCATGTAGCTGATTCACCCTTTGAGAACTTAAACTTGAAAATGATAAGATAATATCCTGTAATTCCACGAAGAGTGGACGAAGTATGTCGGTAGAAAGCGGCAGAATTTCGACTATTTATTATTTAAGTCCTCTTGTTTTAAACAAATTATTCAGCAAAGAATATGCAATTTACTTTAATGCTCTGCATGCGAGTTTATTTAGATTAAGTCATCCAGAGAATTACAAGAAAGAAAATGAATGTCCAGATGAACTTTTAAAGTGGTTTGTAAAGGAATTCGAAAATTTATACAGTAAAGACCGTGTAGTTCTTACTGTTCATTGCATGCAACACTTAGCGAATCAAACATTTGTAAATGGAGCTCTTGATTCTTACACAGCGTACCCATTCGAAAATTGTATGGAAATTTTAAAAAATTAATTCGTAAACCAAACAATGTGTAAGACCAAGTTTTTCGAAGACTTGTTGAAATTGCCTCAAACAACAAGAAAGTTCTAAAGAATGGAAATCCACAAAACTGTCAGGAGCTTTAGAAACCATTAGAATCTAATTTACCTTTTGGTTGCACGAATGCGTAACAAGAACTGAAGTTTTTAAATTTTAAATTTTCGATAAAGCAAACTGACAAATGCTGTTTTTTGAGTGACCGAAGTATTATTGTAATTAAAAACGGAAAATCTGTCATAATTGAAAGAAAATTTACTCATCTCTCTCAACTGACAAACTATTCTGAATATTCTTAAGATCTTGATGTCCACATAGCTACACATACTTAGCATAATTTTTAGAATAATAATAACCACTGTGGTATTGAATGTTCCCCGTTGAGTTAGGTAGAGAACATATGGGCCAAATGTTGGTGAGTTGCAGTAAATTTCTTCCACCACAGATTATTAATCTTATTTGGCCAGGATGTTAAAAAGTTCTTAGTGTTAGCAACTGCAATTCTTACCTCTTCTTCAGTAATTGGTGGACATGTCTCTGCACATTGGTCAAGCCTCTGTCTTAAACAGAACCTGCGAAAGAGTGGCAAAGACTCTTAATCGTTCACTGAATAGGATGTCTCACAGCTGTTGCTCCAGAAACTTTCAATCTCTTCTCGACATGTAGGTCTTTTAACGGTTGGTGATGGAAAACTGAACACGCAGGAATGATTAGTAACAAAGATATTATTTTGCTTTATCCATTTCATCCTCCGTTTTCAACGTTCCCGCATGACTACTAGAGAACGTATCCTCTCAATCCAGTGTTGCTTGATGGTTTGCAACTTTGTCTTTTTTAGAGTGTAATGCAATATTTTAATAGTTTAGGCTATTTCCAATTCTGTTAGCGTAAAATTTGTATTTAGTTCTAGATATGCAATCACACTCTGCAATTGAAAAGCATGTCGTCGAGTCATCGCAATCTTGATCTGCATTTAATTGATTTGCTTGCAGATTTTAGCAAAGTGTTACGCAACAGATTTTCTGTTACTTTTGCAAAGTAAGTAAGTAAGAATCACATGTATCCTCTTCTGTTAGGAGAACTATTTTCCCAACACAACAAAATGTCCTTCCGAAGAAGGTCTGTCGATTTAAACCTTAATCGAGCTTGTCCCTGGTTGTTGCTTAGTCGTCGCCTGGCAACACAGAGTGGACAGTTATATCGGGTGCCCACCCCAATCTAACTTTGGTCCGCCCCAGGCATTTTAATTTTCTCAGTACCTCCCATATCTGAAAGGCCTTCCCCTACCCGCCACCTGGGGAGGTGCCCGATTGGGGTGACAAAACCCCATCTCAAAGGTCATTCAAGTACTTGACCTAGTCGACTCAGAAATCCTGTGATATCCCGTAACGGAAACCACAAGTCCCTTACCAAACCCGATCAAAAACCTACACGATGTTCTGTAATGGTTATGCAAGTAGGAAGACAAGTAGGACCAATATCTTTAAGCTGCTTTGTAACGGAGTCACTAAGCAACCCAGTGGGCCCGTATCATTTTGACACACATTTTTTCGTGCATTTTGTTATATTGTACTCTCGAAGATGAATGTTATATTTTACTCCTACTAAAATCAAAGATTTTGAAGTTTTAATTATTCAATAATTGAACTTACTGGATTAATTAAGTCTTTTAATATTAATTTAATGTATTAAAATCAGTTATTTAATAAATAAGACTTAAAAATCTTTGATTTTAGAAGGAGTAAAATATAACATTCATCTTCGGGAGTACAATATAACAAGTTGCCCGAAAAAATTTGTGTAAAAATGATACGGGCCCAACCCAGTTCGGGTTATTATTATATTATTATCAGATTGGTGGTAAAAATTTTTGGCCTTTGGTCTTTTTGTAGTTTAGTCAAAAAAATATATTTTAAGGATTTAAGAAAAATTTATTTTCTAAAAACTATTCGTCAATGCATTTCGCCATGAACATGTCTTTTCAGGACTGTAAAACAAAAGAAATTTATGTAAACACAGCACTGAATTCAAACATAATTTTGACTATAATCAAAAAAACATCCAAATTGTCGATATTGAAAATCATTGGAGGAAAAGAAATGTACTCGAAATGTTTCACATTATAAAGAGTGGCGAAACAGTGAATTTCAGACCCGACACTGAAAATATGTCTATTTTTTATTTAGATATAATTATTTCTAGCAAAAACTTATGAAGAATAACAATTTTATAATGCTTAAGAACTTAGACACATATACATCTCTTTATACTTTGCTACAACTATATTACGTGTTACCAACCTTGCCCATCCCTGAGAACCTTTAAACTCATAACAGTAACCTCTACTAACCCTACCTTGTAGCTGTCAAACCAGGGTCCCCAAGCTGCAATGCATTGAGATTGAACACTGGATAACTCTTCCGCCCAACCGGTGGCGGCGCCACGAGTCCACAACACATTCACATTCTGTTGTGTGTACACGCACAAACTTTACATGTGTTAGTTTAAGGGTTCGTGCGCAATTATTTGCAATCATTGAGTACGAGCCTTTAAGCTAACACATATAAAGTTTGTGCGTGTGCACACAACAGAATGTGAATGTGTTGCGGACTCTTGCAGTCGTGCAGCTTGGGGACCCTGTGTCAAACTAAAAACAATATTAGTTGGTTAGATACCAAAGAATGGAATATTTTAAGGTAGTTCTCCGGCAAATCGATTTTCTTTAGAATTTTCTGAAACTTTGGATAAATGTTCCTTTTTGTATGCTTAATGTGTGGTAAAAACCTCAGGGCCCCTTGCAATGCTAAAAATTGAGATATTTAGCTTCAAAGATTTAACATTTACATGGGAATCATATGCTGAACGTATAAAAATGGCACACTTTTATTAATATCTGGAAAACTTTTCTCTAAATATTTCTCAAAAACTAGTATGTTATAGGGATAAATAAAAGAAATAATATAAAAAAATATTTAGTTGGGGTATCAATGCTCATTTTTTAATTATACTAATCTGAAATTCGAAACCAAAGTGATTTTCCATTGAATTTACGAGCGAAAGGAAATCCAGCGGTCACAAATTGCCAACACTCTTCCGTTTGAAGCACATGTGAAGTGTCACGAGACAAACATATTGCTTTAAATTACCTTAATTGAAAAAAGGGTAAAAAATGAGGATACCAACCACCAAACTCTTTCGTTTCATGTTTTTAAGTTTTTTTTGTATTTTTATTATGTTACAAATTTTAAATATTTCAATCGATTGGTGAGTTAAAATCTTTCCGGAATTCACTGTTAAAAAATTCTAAGATATTATTTTTGTTAACAATCGTATTTTGTTACAGAAGTTATAAAATTGTCCAATTTGTTTTGTATATATGTATACAATTTTAATTTTGTTGACTTCAAAATAATCTAAAAACAAATGTGGTATGTGGTTGGTCACCTAAAAAAATGTAAAATGTATTAAGCGTTACTGATTCAAATTTGTTTTGTTTTACAGTCCTCAAGAGCCATGTTCATGGCGAAATGCATTGACGAATAGTTTTAAGACAATAAATTTTTCTTAAATCCTTAAAATATATTTTCTTGACTAAACTACAAAAAGACTAAAGGCCACCAATGTTTATCACCAATCTAATACTAACGGTCGATTAAGAGAACTTCTAAAACTATATTATTATTATTATTATTATAACAAATATATATTAAATACATTTATTTATTATTAAAAATAAAACATTCTTCAAGTCATATGCAACATAACCTTTACACTTTTATTTTTTTTCTAAAAATGATGTTAAGTATTTTAACCCTTTATCTCCGGGACGGACGCTTTTTTCAAGCATTTTCAACGTTAATTATTTTTGTTATTAGTCATGTAAAAGATTTTCAAAATAAATAAATAACAAAAAATAAATTTTGATTCAAAAATGATTTTTTTTCTCCATTTAACCAGTGACCAGATAACTTTTGCACCTAAAAATATCGCGTCCACAATACTGCCGTACATTTGAAGAAAGTCACTATCTGCATTTGAAGTCGAACGGAGATATTTAAGGAAACGCGTTTGCATGAGAATCCTTTAATGTATAATACTTTTTGAAAAGACAACTTTCATTTCTTAGTAAAATGGCCTCGATTTATCGATTGGTGCAAAAAAAAATTATAAATTTTAATTGTTTATATTGCAGATAGGCCCATTTTGCATGCGTAAAATTACTCGAAATACATTTGGCCGGGGTCCTATGTACAGCTATCGCTAGATATGCTTTAACATTTTAACACGTAGGCCCTATGGAAATATGTTAAAGCATATCTGGCGATCAGTGTACATTAGAGTGGTCCAAAAAAAGGTGACTTTTGAAAATTTAAAAAAATTCTTGCAGTTTCATATTCTGCATACCTGAAAATGGCTTAACTATTTTTTAAAAAAAATTTTAATTTATAATTGACGCTGCGCATCGATCTTAAAAATTGTCGTATTTTCTTCCAGTTTTTTTTACTGGAAGCTTAATGGAGATTATTCCTTCAAAGGCCTGGTAGTTTAAAGTAGTGACGAATTTAAAGCTTAATTTTTCAATATTTTTCTGCACACCAAATACAATAGGTCGCCTGCTGAGCAGGTACGAAGTCCCTAGGAAAGGAAATTTTTTTTCTGCAGCTTCTACTCCTTTTCCAAACCCTTCTCAATTTCATCAGTAGCAATCGTCAGGATACTTTTTATGATAGTTGTAAAACCAACTTTCGTTCAAAAAGTACAAATTTCAAATCATCGAATGAGCCCATTAATATTTATCAACTTTTCCAATTTTTACAGAATCTGATCTTAAGAATATAAATTTTCATTTGTGCTCAAGACCAAGCAATAAAATTAATATTATATAACAGAAAAGTATAGCTGAAAAGTACCAAAATGGTGCTTTTTGACACTAAATAACAGCTGCAAATATTTAAAAAACTGATTTTACTTTTTTGCAACAAAATATTTCATTCTTTCTCAACGACTTTACAAAGTAGCATTATTTTACAATGTATACAGAGCAGTTGAATGTTACATTGAAAAAAGTGTATTTATTTTACGTGTTAATTTCTCTAAAACCCCATAAGAGAGAAAAATGCAATGCGCAGTATCAATTACGAATTGAAAATTTTTTTAAAAATTAGTTAAGCCGTTATTGGGTATGCAGAATATGAAACTGCAAGAATTTTTTTAAATTTCCAAAAGTCACCTTTTTTTGGACCACTCTAGTGTACATAGGACCTCGCTCCCGAGTCGTGAAAGCGCTGAGATACATTTGAAGAAAGTCACTATCCAACAACCGCTGTGTGGTTAATACTTAAAATCTACTTTTAAATACAAATTTTCAAAAATTTATCTGCTTTTTCAACAAAGCCTGTCTATACCCTATTATTTATAAGTGTTATTTCATTCATAAAATATTTCAAGCAAACATTTATTATAATATTAAATATTAATTGTGCTCTTTTTATTTTCAAGTTAGATCGCAAGATAACTTGCATAAAGAATAAATAAACAAATTATATAATTAATTAATTAAGTAAACTCATTTTAAAGTAATTTAATAACAAGTTTAAAAATAATAATCAAAGTAATAAATTAAAAATAATTAACTTTTAAGGTATTTCTCCGATGGGTAGCCCCTGACAAAAGTTAGTATTTTAGTTTATAGCGATAATTAATTAATATAATTTATTTTCTTACTTATTTACTATTAATAGTTAATCGGCCATCGGCCAATAGTTTTTTAATCAAAATGTTTAAAAAATTAACAAATGTTGTTAAATTTTTAACGTTTTCTAAAGATACCTTTTTTAGAAGTCTATCTTTTCTTACCATTTTTTAAAAAAAATGATTCAATTTAAATAAATTATAGCTTATTTTCTTTAGAAAAACAAACTCTACAACTTCACCTCATCAGATTTTTGAAAAAGTGGACCATTTTTTAAATATAGTAATTTATTTGAAAAAATATTCCTAAATATTTATAAACAAACTGCTTTATTTAAAAAATGGTCAACTTTTTCAAAAATCTGATGAGGTGAAGTTGTAGAGTTTGTTTTTCTGAAGAAAATAAGCTATCATTTATTTAAATTGAATCATTTTTTAAAAAATGGTAAGAAAAGATAGACTTGTAAAAAAGGTATCTTTGGAAAACGTTAAAAATTTAACATTTGTTAATGTTTAAAACATTTTCATCAAAAAACTATTGTCCGATGGCTGATTAACTATTAATAGTAAATAATAAGTAAGAAAATAAATTATATTAATTAATAATCGCTATAAACAGAAATACTAACTTTTGTCAGGGAATGCCCTAACAGAGAGAAATACCTTAACAAAATATTTTAAAAAATCTATTTCAAACAGTACATAAATCTAATGAAATGATGCAGTTGATATAATGATTATATAATAATTTAATAAATACTCTTTATGAAGATTATTATTTGTTGGATAGGACTTAATTTTATACTTCAACTGGGTTCAAATACATTCGAAGAAAGTCACTATGTACATAGGTATTCTTCCTTCGGTCATTTCTAGCGAATTTACATTTAGTACTATGTACATAGGCCCAGAAAAATGTATTTGTATACCGCCGACACCCACTTTACATTTTTCCCTGTTGGATAGGCCCGCCGTTCTGCAGATAGTGACTTTCTTCAAATGTATTTCATCAAAATCGCTGTAGATAGGCCAATTAGGGTCTAATTATCTTCGAAACTAATTAATATTTTTAATCGTGGATTGCACAGATAAATTTATTTTTTTAGTACGAATCCAACGACATAAAAAACTCATTTTTCGAAAAAAATGCAGATAGTGACTTTCTTCAAATGTACGTCAGAATATCCAAGCTTCAAAGTGATGAACCATACATTTAAAATTTTTAAGATGGCAGATCCAAAATGACGACAGACTTTTTTTCAAAAAATAGACACCCAGTGGACACTTCTTTTAATTCTCTTTTTATCTATATGAAAATGAGTACCTGAATGCTTTTTGGGTTGCTGAATGTTAATCTGGAGTCAGACTTCAAAAATTCAAAATGGCGGATCCAATATGGCGGTCGACATTTTTTGGAAATTGATCGGATTTATTTGAAATTTGCTACTTGTTACTTCAATGGCAACAGCATTTAAATATAATTTCCGATGTAATTGCACAAAGTTTATTTTCATTTTACATCATTACATATTTCTATTACTTTTCCTTGACAACTGTATTGCTTTTGCCCTTCTAGTTATAATATTTATTTATCAAATTAGAAAATTGTCGATCAATAGGAGCCAATATGTGTAGGTATAAATACTCTTCCCTATCTTGCATAATTTTTAATGCAAAAAGGAAGGAACAAAAAACACTAGACACATTTTTAAAGACAATAGTCTTTATTTGTCAAGCGACGTTTCGTCAATATTCCATTGACCTCATCAGGCTGTAAGATAAATATTACACTTTTCAGTAAATATCGTTCAATTTTTTTAACACGCACCATAATTAAAAAATATTAACAAATCAATGCATATTTTACCTAAAAAAAAAGGAATTTAAATTACATCGAAAAGTACAACGTCACGAATAAGTGACATGTCAAACACAAGTTCTCAGTCACAGAGCACGGAATAAACTGACAAGAATTATAAATATAAAAACAAAGTAACGGCAAGGTAAGCTAACATCACAAATAACGACTGAAATAAACAAACACAGAAAATAGAAAAAAAGTCAATCTTAAAATTGAATAAATAATTTAAGACTGAAAATTAACAAATCGAAAAATTTTTGGGTAATTCTTTACAATTCTCACTTTTCCGAATTTTGAAGCTTTTTAATCGGGACCAAGTGGAAGTGGTGTATTTTAGCACTAATACAAATAACTAGGTGGGGGAGCCTGAAAAAGTTTACTGCCGGAAGCCAGGGATGGGAAATTATTTAAAAATTATCGTTTTTCGCGATTATCTCGATAAATAATAAAAATACCTTAAAGCACTTCAAAGAAAAGTTGTAGATCTTATCATTATACACTTTTTATGTCCTATACATTTTTTAAAAAAAGTGGAAGAATTTCGAGAAAAATGCAAAAAACTGAAAAACACTATAAAAGTTGAAGATTCTTACGTTAAAAGGTAAATATCTTGAAGTATGTACAGAAGCATATCTTTAAACGTTTTCTACGTGTAATGCGTGTGCCAGATACATTACGTATTTACGTAATCTACGTAGAAAAACAGGAGTCACGAACTAGAATTTTGGGTTTTTAAAATATTATTAATATATTGTTTATAGAAGCAATTTTTAAATAATTCTAGATGAATTATATATATATATATATAATTATATATATATAATAATATTTTTTATTGCTATTGCTTGCTTGAGTGGTGTATTTTAGCACCAAAGTAAATAATCCGGTGGGGGAGGTTGAAAAAGTTTACCTGCTTTTTTTTATTTTTACAAAAAACATCAATTTTTTAACTGCCCTAAGACAGGCAGTTATGCATCCTTTTAAAAGTGATCACTTACGTAAGGGTGAAGACCCATGCGAAGGAGTAGATTATCAGAGGAATAGAATAGACCAATCAGAACAAACTTTCCATTGTGACCAATTATATGATTGGTCTATTGTAATCCACTGATACCCTACTCCGTCGTATGGAATTTCACCCTAAGGCCAGAGTTGTGTAGTGATGGAGCACTGGCGGCAACTGACCGGTGACCGTCATAGAACCGAAATAATATAACAATAATTATTGTCAAAAATACAGTAATTATGTGTTCCTGTCGGCCAGCTTGAAAAAAAGAGAGAGTAAGGAGGACAGTCCTAGAAGGGGGTTGGGGTGCCACTAATACGTTAAGTCGGCGTATTTTATATCAGTCTGTTTAGTGGCACCCCAACCCCCCCCCCCCCCCCTAGGAATGTCCTCCTCACTCTCTCTTTTTTTCAGGCTGGACGATAGGAACACATTCCGCACGGCCGATCTTTAAAAAATCAAATTTTACGTATAATTGAATGTTGTTGGCCCTAAAAAGGGCCGGTTGATATAATTGGTTAACAAAAATGTTACCGTGAGATATACAGTTTTGGTCCTCAAAAGTGACGATTTAATGGGGGCCCTGAAAAGGGCCGGTTGATATAATTCGGTAAAAAATTACAGTAAGATATACAGTTCTGGTCCTCAAAAGTGACAATTTAATGGGAGTTATTTCCCTTCCAATTAATTGTTGGCCCTGAACAGGGCCGGTTGATGTAGTTTGGTGGTATCCGCAGAACGTTTCCATAAAAATGTTGGCCCTGAAAAGGGCCGATTGAATCAGTTACTCTTTTACTTCAGAGGAGTCAACGATCTCGGTGATTAGGAAACTTCCTTTTGAAAAGATACTCCGCGATATAACCATCCATATGGTCTTCTGTTCGCCCATATCGAGGAATATGATCACGAGTATCACGCCAGGATCTTTCTATATGTTGTGTGTGAGCGCCAGTATGAGGCTCCACAAAATTGCTCTTGTGATTAACACTGAAATGTTGGAAGCCTTCATCACCAAGACAGTCATAAGAATTCCAACAATCAGACATAATCGTTGTTCCATCGGCAATTTTGTCTTTTATGACGCTTAGCAAACAGTCTTTAGAACGATCAGGAACTGGGACAATTAAAAGTTCCCTGGATTCTCGTTCGAACCCACCAAATAGCCACTGACCATCAATGACTCTTCCGCGATGGTATTTTCTCTTACCAAATTTTGCTTCGTCGATTTCGACAATTTTACCAGGTCCTCCAATTTTTTCTGGTGTACTCTCAATACACCAGAAAAGAGAGCTTCTCTAATAAAATTGCCCCAATCGACGATAGTTTTATCGGTAAACCCCATTTCATTTCTTAGAAATTCAGTTCTTGGAGGTCTCAATGTAATATAGTAAGCGATAAACTCGCAAGCCTCTTGAACTGTGAGATTACAATTTTCAAACCACGTTCCCTTTTTAAGCGAGGCCTGAAAATTGCATTTTCTAAGAGTCACTTTCTTACCTTTAGCAATCTCTTCGGTTTTTTGACATCTGTACATCATAGTCTCCTCATTATATGTAGCAAGTTTTCCACAAGTAGAACAAAAAATTTCTTTTTTGATCACATTGTGGCTTTTCAAAAACTGGATCAACTTATCCGGTTCCTTCTTGCACATGTAGGCAAAATCCGTATGGCACCAAGTACAACCTTCGCACTCCATGGTCAACGAAAAAGTGATTAATACGTTTGCTGATCAAGTAGCTTAAAGTTCCAGCTAATCCATGAATGGGCAGTTCGCCAACAATTAACATTCTAAGGTTGCGTTTACATGCATGTCATGGTTGTGTAGCTAGCAGAGTTGCGCAGTTACCAGAGTTGGGAACGTTTAATTCCTTTCGTTATATACGTCGTTTTTTACGTATATAATACGGTACAAACAGCAATTATATGTGATATCAAAATGAATAGACTATTTTTATACTTTGATCTGTGTCATGGGTTGAGCAGCGATTGGAGTTTTTGAATTATTTTATCTTCGATTAGAACTTACGAATTTAAGTTGAACAGAGGAAAATAATACTTTGATCTATGTTATGGGTTGAGCAGCGAGCAGGGTTGGGTGCGTATTATAATTGATGTATTATACATGATTTGATACACAGGGTTGCGCAGTTACGCGTAACTCTGATTTTTTGACGTAAATTACGTAGGTTTTTTACATTAGTAAATAACGTAATTTACCCCCCACCAATAGAAAATGCATTGTGTATGAAATTCAGGACGCAAACAAAACAAACCTGCTAACAAGATTTTACTGTATTTTTTGGTTTCTTGCGTTTTTTTCTAAAATGAGACATTTTTTCGAAAAAACGTACAACACATAAAAAGTGTATTTTAATAAGATCTACAAGTTTCCTTCACAACGCTTTCCGATATTTTCATTATTTAATGAGATAAATGCAAAAAACCATAATTTATTATTAATTTCCCATCTCTGGCTTCCGGTATTAAACTTTTTCAGGCTCCCCCACCTGATTATTTGTTTTAGTGCTAAAATACACCACTTCCACTTGGTCCCGATTAAAAAGCTTCAAAATTCGGAAAAGTGAGAATTGTAAAGAATTACCAAAATTTTTGTATAACAATTTGTTGTAAATATTATTTAAATTATATATGTTTTCTTTTTCATTAATACTATTTGGATGAAGTATTTGATTTAATGAACACAAAAATAATAAAAACCTCTTTCAAGTTATACACGAACACTGCACTTCACAAAAACATGAATTCGACTTTAAAAATGTTTTAATCGTTGATTTTGAAACAGACTGGCAAAAACGTGTAATATCCGAAATGATGTTCATTAACCATGATCCAAATACTATTAATAAAAAAGAAAACATAAATAATTTTAATAATATTTACAACAAATTGTAAAGAATTACCAAAATTTTTCGATTTGCTAATTTCCAGTCTTAAATTATTTATTTAATTTTAACATTGACTTTTCTCTATTTACTGTGTTTGTTTATTTCAGTCGTTATTTGTGATGTTAGATTACCTTGCCGTTAATTTGTTTTTATATTTATAATTCTTGTCAGTTTATTCCGTGCTCTGTGACTGAGAACTTGTGTTTGACATGTCACTTATTCGTGAAGTTGTACTTTTCGATGTAATTTAAATTCCTTTTTTTTAGGTAAAATATGCATTGATTTCTTGGATGACCATTACAGAACATCGCCAGTGGGATGAATCTGGAATTTACTGTTCAAAAATGTCCAGAGCCTCCAATTCTTGACCAAATTCAAAGTTTTTTTTTTTTAAATTAAAGCTTAATAAATTTCTAAAAACATTGTCGGAGCCGATTTTTTAAAAAAAAATTTTGTTAACTTTTTTATTATTGCTTAAATGTAATAAAAGAGCTAATTATCAACATTTTACATGTTTAATCTACGTCACTTAGTGATATTTAAGCGAAAAAAAATTAATAACTTTACTTACAGGAAAGTAAATTTTTATTTAATAAATAAAATTTCACAATTCTCCTGATTGTTATACACAAATTATCGCTCAAATATCACTAAGTGACGTAGATTATGCGTGTGGAATGTTGATACATTATTCTCGTTTATTGCATTTAAACATTAATAAAAACGTTAACAAAATTTTTTTTCAAAAATCGGCTCCGACAATGTTTTTAGAAATTTATTAAGCTTTAATTTAAAAAAAAAACTTTGAATTTGGTCAAGAATTGGAGGCTCTGGACATTTTTGAACAGTAAATTCCAGATTCATCCCACGATGCATCGTGCAGGTATTTGACCGAGTTGGTGAGAGACTTGGGGTTCCCGTTACGGGATATCACAGGATATCTAAGCCGATTAGGTCAAGTACTTGAATGGCATTTGAGGTAGGGTTTCTGACACCCCAACCAAGCGCCTCCCCAGGTAGCGGATAGAGGAAGGCCTTTTAGCTTTATAATTGTAACTTTGCCAACCTCGTCCACTTGGACAAGTTAATAACGTACAAGTGTGATGAAATGAAATTTAGTTTATATTAATATTACATAAATCAGGATGTCTGTTGGTCCTAGCAATCATCACAAGGTAATCTCTTTAGTAATAAACTTAAACGTTTATTTGATTAGCTTTTTATTTATTATTTTACTCAAAAAAGAAAAACAAATATTAATAATTTCACATTTTTGTAGGATAAAAGTCAGAAAAAGAGAAACAACAAAAAGGATGGAAAAACGAAATAACAATAGTCACTGCTGATGCAAAAACTAACAGCACATCGTAGGAACCTCTACCCAGTTTGCCACATATGCATCAACGTGCTGGACCAGCTCAAAATCCTGCTATAATATTTGAAACGGAAATTTATGTAAGATTTCAAAAATATTTCATTTAATTAGGAAATCATTATTGTTATATTAATCAATAACTTATTAAAACCTTCTACCAATTTTTTTATACATATTCAAAGGCAGTATATTGAATAAAATTATTCCTCATACTTTTGCAAAAAAAAGGCAACAATTAATTAATGTCAAATCAAATCCGCTGCAATTTATTAAAACCATGTTTTATTTTAGCTTCTTTTTTTTCACTACAAGGACGTAAAAAGAAATTATTAAGAGCTTCTAAATAAATTTTTACACAATTTTAGTCTTAGGGAATCTTAAAAAATTGTTAAAAGTAACTTTGGGAAGAAATTATGCAGATAATTATTTATTTTTTAAACAAAATTCGTAAAAAATCGAAAAAGCCGTTTTTTCAATTTTATACGAATTTTCTACAAGACTCTTAAAAAAGTAGTTAAAATCTTACAAATAATTTTGTACAAAACTTTGGACTTTGGGGATCCTAAAAAATCATGACAATAACTTTGACATAAAATTTTGCTAAAAATTATTTATTTTCCAACTAATTTTGTTGAAAATTGAAAAAGTCAATTTTCCAATTTCCTACGATTCTCGATGCAAGACTATAAAAAAAATTTTAAATTCTTATAAATATTTTTTTTCCACAACTTTAGACTTAGGGGATCCTAAAAAATTATTAACATTAATTTTGGCAGGGAATTGTGCCAAAAATTATTTATTTTTTAACAAAATAAGTTAAAATTCTACGAATTTTGCTACAAGACTTTCAAAAAAATTGTTAAATTCTTATAAATATTTTTTTACAAAACTTTGGACTTACGGGATCCTAAGAAATTATTAACATTAACTTTGGCAGGGAATTGTGTGAAAAATTATTTATTTTTTAAAGAAATTCGTTGAAAATGGAAAAAGTCGTTTTTCAATTTTCTCCGAATTTAGCTACAACACTCTCAAAAGAATTGTTAATTTCTTATAAATAATTTTGTACAAAACTTTGAGCTTAGGGGATCCTAAAAAATTATAGACATTAACTTTGTGAGGGAATTGTGCCACAAATTATTTATTTTGTAACGAATTTCGTTAAAAATCGAAAAAGCTGTTTTTTCAATTTTCTACCATTCTCCCGCAAGACTCTAAAAAAATTGTTAATATCTTATAAATAATTTTTTATATAACTTTAGTCTTAGGGGATACTTGAAAATTATTGACATTAGCTTCACGATAAAATTTTGCTGGATATTAGTTATTTTCTAACGACATGCGTTGAAAATAGAAAAAGTTATTTTTCAATTTTCTACGAAAATTGCTTCTCGATGCAAGACTCTCAAAAAAATTGTTCAATTTTTATAAACAATTTTGTACACAACTTTAGTCTTGCGGGATCCTAAAAAATTATTATCATTATTTTTGGTAGAGAATTGCGCCAAAAATTATTTATTTTCTAACGAAATTTGTTAAAAATCGAAAAAGTCGTTTTACAATTTTCTACGAATTTCGCTACAAGACTCTCAAAAAATTTGTTAAATTCTTATAAATACTTTTTTTCACGACTTTAGTCTTAGGGGAACCTAAAACATTATTAACATTAATTTTCGGAGGGAATTGTGCCAACAATTATTTATTTTGTAACAAAATTCGTTGAAAACCAAAAAATACGTTTTTTCATTTTTCTACGATTTTCGCTACAAGACTGTTAAAAAAAATTGTTAAATTCTTATAAATATTTTTTTACACAACTTTAGTCTTAGGGGATTCTACAAAATTTAATGACATTAACTTTGACATAAAATGTTGCTAAAAATTATTTATTTTCCAACGAAATTCATTGAAAGTCGAAAAAGTCATTTATTAAATTTTTTACGAATTTAGCTACAAGATTCTCAAAAAAATTGATATATTCTTATAAATAATTATGTACACAGCTTTAGTCTTAGAGGATCCTAAAAATTATTGTCATTACCTTTGCCATAAAATTTTGCTGAAATTTATTTATTTTCCAACTAAATTCGTTGGAAGTCGAAAAAGTAATTTTTTTAATTTTTTACGAATTTAGCTATAAGACTCTCAAAAAAATTGATAAATTTTTATAAATAATTTTGTACCCAACTTAGTCTAGAGGATCTTAAAAAATTATAAACATTAACTTTGGGAGGCAATTGTGCCAAAAATTATTTATTTTCTAACGAAATTCGTTAAAGATCGAAAAAGCCGCTTTTTAAATTTTCTACGAATTTCGCTACAAGACTTTAAAAACATTTGGTAAATTCTTATAAATAATGTTGTACACAACTTTAGACTTAGGGGATCCTAAAAAATTATTAACGTTATTTTTGGTATTTACTTTCTGACGAAATTCGTTGAAAATCGAAAAAGTCGATTTTTCAATTTTCTACGATTCTCGATAAAAGACTCTGAAAAAAACTCTAAAAATCTTATAAACAATTTTTTACACTACTTTAGGCTTAGGGGATCCTAAAAAATTATTAACGTTATTTTTGGTAGGGAATTGCGCCAAAAATTATTTAATTTCTGACAAAATTCGTTGAAAATCGAAAAAGTCGATTTTTCAATTTTTTACGATTTCCGATACAAGACTTAACTTTGACATAAAATTTTGCAAAAAATTATTTATTTTCCAACGAAATTCGTTGGAAGTCGAAAAAGTTATTTTTTTATTTTTTTTCGAATTTAGCTATAAGACTCTTAAAAAAATTGTTAAATTCTTATAAATAATTTTGTACAGAACTTTAGTCTTAGAGGATCCTAAAAAGTAATGACATTAACTTTGACATAAAATTTTGCTAAAAATTATTTATTTTCCAACAAAATTCGTTGAAAATTGAAAAAGTCGTTTTTTTCTATTTCCGACGAATCTCGCTACAAAAGTCTCACGAAATTTTTTTAAATATTATAAACAATTTTTTACACAAGTTTGGTGTTAGAGGAGCTTCTAAAATTATTGTTATTAGATTTGCCGGATAATTTTTCGAAAAACTAATTTTTTACTTCCAAAATTTGTTGACATTTAATCATTTCATTTTTTCAACTTTTAACCTATCTCCCTACAAGAGTCTAAGAAAATCGTGAAAAGCTTCTAAATACTTTTTTAAACAACTTTGGTCTTACAAGAGCTCCTAAAATTATTCTTGTTAGCTTCTTATTTATATTTATCTGAAAATTAATTATATACTGGCATAATTAGTTTTTTCATAATTTTGTTTTGATCATTTATCTTAGCATTGACTTTTAAGTTTTGATGGCCCTTTCTAACATCGTGGGTAATTACAGAGTACCCACCAGCGTTATTTCCTTTGATTTAGAAATCAATTCAAAATTTTTCTGAAAATTGATTTTTTTTCTCATAATTTTTTGATACCATTTTTCTCAGCTTTGACTTTTTAGGGCAAGTTACCCTTTTTATTATCTTGGTGAATTGCAGGGTACCCTCCTGCGTTAGTTCCATTGTTTTAAAACTTGATCAAAAAATTTGTCTGAAAATTGTTTTGTTTTTCCAGAATTTTTTTTTCTTTACATGTTTCTCAGCTTTGAGTTTTAAGAGAAGGTGACCCTTTTTATCATTTTTCTGAATTCTGCTTCATTTCCATCGATTTAGAACTTGATCAAAATTTTTTTAAAGGAATTGATTTGTTTTGTCATAATTTTTTGTTACCATTTTTCTCTACTTTGACTTTTTAGGACAAGTGACACTTTTTATGGTAAATTTCATTAGCATTGTATTTTTTTTTTTGCGTAGGATGTGAAAATCTGCTGCCAGGTACACTGTAGCCCGTACTACAGGGTTATGCGGGGTGGCGATGTTGTGCCGACCCGCTAAAAACACACCCTTTTTTAGGGACCTTAAGACCACTCCCGGCTAGCACTTTCCGCGCGTATCGACATCAGGAGTGGTCTTATATCCCCTACTCTGTCGCCGAAGCGACTTTCTTCCCTATCTTCCCTCCTTTGACGACCGTCGAGATCTTTGACTTTCATAACACAATGAAGTAAATACCATTTTTTTAATTCATTTTAAAGAATAATAAAGTTAATAGTTTACAGTTTTAAATGCAACTATTTTTAAGAATATATTTTTTTTACAGATGTATGGAGCTCGGATGATTTTTCAAGGTTGCTCTTAAACGTGTCGAACAACCCCGACATGCTACTGGACGCTCTTGAGTGAAGATTTTTTCAATTTCCAATTCGTTGGATTGCTTTTTATAGACGTTCAAAACTTCACAAGACTATTCAACAGAATACACTCCAATAATTCCAAGTGCTAGCTCGAATAATTATCTAATGTAATAAAAACCAAACCAAAATTTTTAAAATAAATTTCCATAAAAATCTATATATTTTGTATGAATAGTTTATAGAGGTTCTAAATTTTACAAAACACCTTAGGCGATTAAAGTTTCATAATTTTAACTGATAACAACAATTTTTAGGATATTATATGAAATTCCTTTACAAAGTTTTAACTTTGAAAAAATCTCATTTTTAACTCAAAAAATTCTACAGACGCTTTCAACTTTGCAAGACTATTCAGGTGAATACACTCTAATAAAATTAAGTAATAATTCCAATAATTATCTAATTTAATAAAAATCAAACAATAATTTTTAAAATAAATTTCCGTCTACATCTATATATTTTGTATAAACATTGTATAGAGGTTCTAAATTTTATAAAACTACTTTTTTTTTTTTGCGTAGGATGTGAAAACCTGCTTTCAGGTACCCTGTAGCCCGTCTACAGGGTTATGCGGGGGTGGCGATGTTCAGCCGACCCGCTAAAGACACACCCTTTCTTGGGGACCTTAAAACCACTCCCGGCTAGCACATTCAGCGCGTATCGCCATCGGGAGAGGTCCTATATCCCCTACTCTGTCGCCTCAGCGACTTTCTCCCTTAACTCACGGGACCTACCTTCTTTGACGACCATCGATATCCTTGACCCACATCACATAGTGTATAAAGGTCTCGATGGTCCGCCAATCCTCAGCTGAACGAGTCATAAGCAGGATCATGTTTTCCGGTGTAACTCTACGGTTTACACCGGCGAACATGACCTGCCTCTCCGCGTCCCAACGCTTACAACTGAAGAGTGTGTGTTCAGGGTCGTCCACAGGGGACTTGCAGTACACACACTCTGAGCTGTCTCTCTTTTTAAATCGCTCTAGATAAGAGCCAAAACACCCATGTCCTGTGAGAGCTTGGGTCAAATAGTAGGAAACTACGCCGTGTTTCCTATTCAACCATGTGGCGAGTGTCAAGCTGAGTCCATCGGCCTGTCTCCGCCCCGCTCCATCTTTCTTGCCAACTGTCGATGAGTCTGCTTCTCGCGTCCCGGCGAATTTGGTCCTTGCTGGTTCCATTGTCTTCCGTATAGTGGGTGGACATTCTATCTTTGAAAAGGAGGAAGAGTTCCTCCCTTTCTTGCGCCAAAAGATCAAACGGCGGGATGCTGGCAAGGACCTGGGCAGCACAAGTCGGTATTGTCCGATAGGCCGAAATAATACGTTTCGTAATATTTCTTTGCGCGGACAGTACCCTTTTACAGATGGTTTTACTTCTGTCATTTCGCAGGGTAGGAGCCCACACGGGTGCTGCATATAGCAGCTTTGAAAGGGCAACACTCACCACGAGTCTTCTTTTTGGTTCAGAAGGCCCCCCAATGTTTGTCATTAGACAGGCTAATTTCGCCGCACATTGTTCAGCCTTCTGGCATGTTAGAGCTATGTGGTGTTTAAAATTTAGGAACTTATCCACTGCGACACCAAGGTACTTGATACGCTTCCTCCACGGGACCTCGAATCCGTCTATCTGGATACCAGGGGCTATATAACCACGTCTGTCTGTGACGAGCAGCGCTTCGGTCTTTTCTAGAGCCATTTGGATGCTTCTGTCCTCCAGCCAGCGCTTTGCCCGTCTCAGACATTCGTTCACCAATATGCCCAGGCCTTCCGCTGTCTCGGCTGTGCACACGATCAACGCGTCGTCCGCGAAGCCGATGATCACCGCGCCTTCAGGTAGACCCATTCGCAAGAAGTCGTCATAAGAGACACTCCATACGAATGGTCCTATCCTCGAGCCTTGAGGGGCACCTATTTGCATCTCTTCCTTCAGAGTGCAGGTGTCACTCACGTATATTACCCACCTGTCTTTAAGATAATTACTCATTATCCGCAGCAGGCAGGGCGGTATTCCTTTGTTTCTCATCGACTCGATGAGATCTTTCCATCGCGCGGTATTAAACGCGTTGTGTATGTCAATAGATACTAACGCGCAGAAGCCCTTTTTCTTTCCTGGTCCCAATTTTTTCTTTCCTTCTCTGGCTAGGTCCACCGCCTTCTGAATGGCGTCTACTGTGGACAGGCCTTTGCGGAAACCAAATTGGTTGTCAGATAGACTGTTCTCTCCGGTCAAGTGCGACTGCATTCGCTGCAAAACCATGTCCTCTAGAAGTTTGCCCATCGTATCTAACAGGCAAATAGACCTGTAGGATGAGACTTTATCTAGAGGTTTGTCTCCTTTCCTTAGGAGGACTGGCCTCTGTCTTTTCCAGTCGCGGAAAAACTCTTCTCTCTTAAGGCAGTTGTTGTAGCATTCCAAAAGAATCTGGGGAGAAGCAACGATCACTTGTTTAAGGATCTCGTTGCTTATGCCATCGATTCCAGGCGCCTTGCCTGGCTTCAACCTACTGCCTGTTATAAAACTACTTAGGTGACTACAATTTCATAATTTCAACTGATAACTACATTTTTTATCAAATTAAATTCCAGAACACTAAAAACTTTTAAAATAAATTTTGTAAAAATCTAATTTTTAACTAAAACAATTTTAGAGACGTTCTAAATTTTGTAAGCCTCTGCAGGTACATAGAGTCCAATAAAATTAAGTCATAATTCCAATAATTATCTAATTTAATAAAAATCAAAAAATAATTTTTAAAATAAATTTCTGGAAAAATATAATTTTGTATATACATTTTATAGATGTTATATATTTTACAAATCTACTGAGGCGACTAAAATTCATAATTTCAAGTGATAAGTACAATTTTCATCACATTAAATTAAATTCCACTAAACAGTTTTGACTTAAATTTTGAAAAAATTTAATTTTTAACTCAAAAAACTTTACAAAGGTTCTAAAATTTGCCAGACTTTTCAGGATAATACACTCCAATAAAATTAAGTAATAACTTGAATAATGATCTAATTTAATACAAATAAAACAAAAATTTTTTAAAATAAATTTAGAAACAATCTATTTATTTCATATAAATATGTTATAGAGGTTTTAAATTATACTTTATCAATTTAAGTTAATTACTCGATTTATCATTCTCAGAAATAACAATTGCTGATAAATGTTTAAAATAAATTTTGAAATTATCTAATTTTCTTTAAAAAAAAATTGTACAATTTGCACCTGCATAAAACTGTGCAGAGGAGTATAGTTTAGTATATTCTACTAATAACTCAAGTTATACTCTAATTAAGTAAAAATTCAACAATAACTTGTCAAATAAATTTTGATATAATCGATTTATCGTCAAAAATGTTTTCATACAGATTTTATTTTGTACAAAAGAACAAATTTATATATCTTTATTTAACAGTTTGAATTACAAATTATTCAAACCTATTACATTTGTTTCCTTAGAAAATAAAAAATATAAACTTCAATGGCTTAAGTAGGAACAATAATTACTTAAATATTATAATTATTTTAATTGCTCTTTTACGCTTTTATAGCAGAATAAGAAAGTTTTTATACAAACTAATTTTCCTTTCATTCAATTTGTTCAATTAATTCATCGATTTCCTTGCTTGTAAAATTTTCTAAAATACTTTGGTAGCAAATTTTTGGCAAGCGCAGTACTTCTCTAAGAAAAACTGTTAATTTCTGGAGTTTTGAGCGCACTTTCATGACGTTTTTTAAATGCGAAACTATGCACCTTCCAAATTCATAATTTTTCACCATACCTTCTACTTTTGTAGCGACTTGATCGTCAATAGCATACGCTTGTTCTATTATACTAGCTTCTGTTATTCTTAACAAGTTGTGCCCAGTGTTCTCATTTATTACAATCTGTCTCAGTTTGCTTTCAACTGACTGTTTTATCCTTTGGAAATAACGATTGTTAAGAATTGATCTGAAGCTTCCTCTGCTGTCTTCAAGAGAGATATTTCTTCTTTCTTGAGGAGTTGCACCATTGCCAGAAATTTGGCTTTTTCCAATGAAATGTTGCAATGTTTTATTAACATCGACAATATTCCCAATAGATTTTTATGTTTTTCTGAGTTCATTTCGTCTTCATCGGGATTCATAATCGAGATGCAGAGCTGTTCCAGTGGTGTATGTCCCAATATAAATTTTGCTTCTGGATCAAGGCCGTTTTGTAATAATGTCTCCATTTCGTCTGCTTTTCGAGACATGTCAATGACACACTGCAACATATTATTGCCATTGATACAGGCTTCGGAATCAAATTCGAATACTTTGATTAATCGAAAAGCATTGATATAAAAAATCATCTGTATTACCACAATTTTTTACATTTTATAAAGATTAAAATATTAAAATTGAAATTTTTAAAACTTATTTAAATCACGATTTAAATCAAAGTGATTTAAATCAATAACAGCCCTGCTCAATAACAACACTATTTACATTAAAAACGAAAAAACGTTAATCACAACAATTCTTGCAATTATTCTCTACTCTCTCACAAAAACAATTTCATTAATATTATAACAATAAACGAAAAAAATAAAATAAAAATAACAATATTATTTAAAAAGACGACATAACCTCACTCACTTCTTTTTATTCACAATTATATTATTATTATTATTATTATTTTTACACACAAATAAAGAAAATATTTAAATTAACTAATTAATTAATTCACTATACTAAATCAACTACTTTTCTTATTTATTTGCAATTTGTTTTGAATTACAAGACAAATACCCTGCAAGCCATACACAGGGAAATTGGAACACTAAAACAGCTCTTTCAGCCATACGAGTCCCTTTCAGGCTTCTAAAACATTACATCATTTCGAGATATCGAACGTTTTCGTTGATTCTGTTTTCGTTGAACTCGATAGGAACCGCTGAATTAAACTTCGAGAAGATGTGACCTATCATAAACGGATTAGTTTGCATCAGAAAGTTTATTTTCAACCAAAATATTAATTATATAGAAAAAATTTGTATAGGTACAACTTGTTAGAAGAAATGAATGTGTGTAAATTTTAGAAATATTTAAAAGATAACATTTTTTTCGACTTTTAGCGATGGTAAACGAAAAAATACAAATAATATTTATACAGCAGTGCATAATCATAAAGAAATATTGCCGTTTTTCAAACTCTATCAAAGTTTCATTCGTTACAGTCACCATTCTTAATATTTCTCGCAATAACTGAGAAACGAACCGAAAAACAGGTTTTTTTTTCAATATCTGAAAAACGCTTCTTTGGAAAACTTTTTGGTGGTCATTTTCGTTTTTAGAGACCCCAAATTAGCCTAAAAAACACATTTCCAAAATAGTACCAAACATGAAGGAAAAATTTGTAAACCAGTGTTATCAGTAATTTTTTATTTCTCAGAAATTGCAATTATCAGAAATCTCATTGATCCGAAATATTATTTTTCAGAAATCTCTTTTGTCAAAAATGTTAATTATTGGTAATCGTATTTGTCAAAAATTGCATTTATCAGGAATCGCATATCTCAAAAATTGTTATTATCAGAAGTCTCATTTGTCTGATACTGCATTTATCAGAAATCTCATTTGTCAAAAAATCAACTATCAAAAACCTCATTTATCCAAATTTTAATTTGCCATAAATTTAGTTTATCAAAAATTGAAGTTATCAGACTTCTTAGTTGTCCGAAATTGCATTTACAGAGTTGCCACAAATGTCTTATTACAATTTTCCCTGACTTTTCCCTTATTTCCAGACAAATTATTTTATTTTTCCCTGACCTTTTTTGAGTTCTTAAACTAATTTTTTATATATTTTACTTTACAGGGCTGCCAGCGGACTGGTAGATTAAAAATAGTGAAAAAATGACTTTTTAATTTAAAAAGTGAGTAAATAGTGAGCTTTTAAGTAAAAAAAGTGAGTAAGCAATAATGAATTTGAAATTACTAATATTAATCTATTTGGGGCCTGCCAGCAGAAAAAGTAATTTAAATTTAAAGAAAATAAATCGAAAATGGCAAAAATAATTGAAATATGAAGAAAATAATTTAAAAATGGAAAAAAAATTTAAATATGAAGAAAGTAATTGAAAGCTGTAGGAAATAATTGAAATTGGAAAAAAATAATTGAGAAATGACAAAAATAATTGATAACTGATATAAAAAATTTTAAATCTGACAACAATACTTGAAAAATTGAAAAAAAACAAAAAATTTATAGACAATAATTGAAAAGTTGAAAAAAATATTATAAGTTAGAGGAAAATAATTATTAAGTGTTGCAGAAATTAATTGAACTTGGAGGAAAATAAGTGAAATTTGGAGAGAATAATTCAAAAACGGTAAAAAAACTTAAATATGAAAAGAGTAATTAAAGGTTGTATGAAATAATTGAAATTTATAGAAAATAATTAAAAACTGATGTAAGAAATTTAAAAATTCATCACAATAAAAAATTTGAATAAAATAATTGAACTTTGTAGAAAATAATTCTAAAATGGCAGAAATAATAGAAAAATATAAAGAAAGGAATTGGAAAATGACAAAAATACTTGATTAATGACAAAAAAAATAAGTTTAAAGAAAATAATTGAAATTTGAAGAGAATAATTGACAAATTATTAAAATAATTGATAACTGGTGTAAAAATTTAAAATTTGACAACAATACATGAAAAATTGACAAAACAATTGAATGTTAAAAAGCTAATTTAATAATGACATAAATAATTGAAAGCTAATGTAAAAATAAAAAATTTATGGACAATGATTGAAAAAAAGAAAAAATATATTAGGAGTTTAAGAAAAATAATTGAAATTTAAAGGGAATAATTCAAAAACGAAAAAAAATTAAGTATAAAGAAAGTAATTACAGTTAGAAAGAAATAATTGAAATTTGTAGAAAATAATTGAAAAAGGTGTAAAAAATTAATAAATTCGTGACAATAATAAAAAAATGAAGAAAATGATTGAAATATGAAGAAAATAATTCAAAACTGATGTAAGAAATTTAAAAATTCATGTCAATAAAAAATTTGAATAAAATAATTGAACTTTGTAGAAAATAATTCTAAAATGGCAGAAATAATAGAAAAATATAAAGAAAGGAATTAGAAAATGACAAAAATACTTGAATGACAAAAAAAAACAGTTTGAAGAAAATAATTGAATTTTGAAGAGAATAATTCAAAAATGGCAAAAACATTTTAAATATGAAGAAAGTAATTGAAGTTTGAAGAAAATAATTGAAAAATAACCAAAGTAAAGTGAAACTTGTGTAGAAAATTTAAATATTTCTGATAATAAATTAAAGATTGAAGAACATACATTTTAATATAATAATTGCAAAAAGTCAAAAATAAATGAAAACTTGTGTAATAAATTTAAATATTCATGACAATAATTTAAAGACTCAAGTAAATGAAATTGATATTTGAAAAAATTATATTTAAAGTCGCAAAAATACTTAAAAATTGACAAAAATACTTTTAAGTTGACAAAAGTATTAATCATTTATTAATCAGGCACCCAATATCAGAGGACCCCCTTCTCGCCTTCCCCCAGCTGAAATAGACATTTTACCAAAAAAGTGAGAAAAGTGAGTTTTTTTTAATAAAGTGAGTAGTAGTGAGCGATTTTTTAAAAAAAAAAGAGTGAAATTGAAAAAAGTGAGTCACTGGAAGCCCTGACTTTAAAATTGTGAAAGATAAATATTTTTCAGATTGCAAAAATTAATTAGTTTTAGAAATGTTTAAAATATGGCTTCTAAAAATGTATTTAGTACATTTTTATACTTAGTAAATTTCAGAAAAATATAATTTTTCATCCATTTTAAAGATTCTTGCATTTTTCCAGTACTTTTGATTAAAATCCTTGACTTTTCCCTGATTTTCCTAAATTCCCTGACCTGTGGCAACCCTGATTTAACAGAAATCTAATTTGTCAGAATGTCCAATTATCAAAAATCTAATTTGTCCAAAATTGCATTTATCAGAAATCTTATTTGTCAAAACTTGCATTCATCAGAAATCGCATTTATCCAAAATCGCACTTAGCGGAGTTCTCATTTATTCAAAAGATAATTCTCCATAACCTTCAATTGTGCGTAAGTCCATGTACAAGAAATTTCATTTTCCCAAACTTTCATTATCCCAACATTTCTCTTTCCAAGCGAGTTGCCCGTCCCTGGTCTAGTCGGTGAAACAGAATGCACCTACACAGCACCGGAACTTCCCTGAACATTTCCAACATTCAGGGAAGTTTCAAAACTTCCAGTAAGTTTTCTGGAAGCTCCAGAACTTCCATGAAGGTTCGGAATTTTCAGGGAAGTTCCGGTGCTGTGTGGGCGGTTCAGAATGAATTCGGACCGACATCTATTCTATTTCACGGAATAGACCAGGGATAAGTGCGATTTCCGAAAAATCCGATTTCTGATAAATTCAGGTTTTGACAAATAAAATTTCCGATTAATGCAATTTTAGACAAATTAGATTTTTGATAATTGGAAATTCTGACAAATTAGATTTCTGTTAAATGCAATTTCGAACAACTAAGAAGTCTGATTAATTCAATTTTTGACAAATTTAAACTTGGATAAATGAGGTTTTTAATAGTTGATTTTTTTTGAAAAATGAGATTGTTGATAAATACAGCATCAGACAAATGACATTCTGATAATAACAATTTTTGAGAAATGTGATTTCTGATAAATGCAATTTTTGAAAAATAAGATTGCTGATAATTAATATTTTTGACAAAAGTGATTTGTGAAAAATAATATTTTGGATTAATGAGGTTTCTGATAAATGCAATATCGGACAAATGAGATTTCTGATAATTGCAATTTCTGGGAAATGAGATTTGTAATAAATGCAATTTTCTATAAATAATATTACTGATAATTGACATTCTTGACAAATGAAATTTCTGATAAATAATATTTCGGACAAATGAGATTTCTGTAAAATGCACTTTTGGATTAATGGGTTTTTTGACAAATACAATGTTGGTTTCGCGGTTTCGTGACTTCCGGGTTTCGCGGTTTTCCGGCTTCGCTGTTTCGCGGTTTCGCCTCTTTACGGTTTCGCTTCTTCGCTTCTTCGCGGTTTTGCGGCTTCGCGGACGACGCGTTGATCGTGTGCACTACCCAAACTGCAGAAGCTCTGGGCGTATTGGTGAACGAATGTCTGACATTGGCATAGCGCTGTCTGGAAGACAGAGGCCTGCAAGTGGCTTTGGAAAAGACCGAAGCGCTGCTAGTCACAGACAGATGTGGTTATACAGCTCACAAAACCGAACACTCAACAGTCAGAGAAACAGGCAAGAAAAATGGCGCCCCGTCAAACTCTGAACAAGAGGTGAGCACCTGGGACGCCTGCGGGAAAAACCCTAAAAGGTAAAGAGGTCTGATTTTCCAGAACAAACCTTAAAGGATGCAGAGCATCAGAATGCACATCAGAACAAACATTCTGAAAAAAGTATGGCAGAGGTGGTCGCGAGCGACACAAGCGCTGCCGGTCTATCAGGCATCACGACTTCTGCGAGCAACAATGGCGGGGATTTACAGTTTTTCGAAATAAGAGGAAAGAGTTTCGAAAGCGCCAAAGGGCTATAAAGAAGGAGGCGAAGAAGGCAAAAAAAGAAAAGAAGCCCACACGAAAGCCCCGAAGCAATGAGGCAGTTAGGATTATAGTAACGGACCCAAAGTCGTACAGTGAAATCCTGAAGGGCTTACAGAAATCTTGAAAGCCCGAAGACCTGGGAACCGATGTGACTAGGACAAGGAGAACTTTGAACAACAAAGTTCTCCTGATCGTAAAAAAGGAGGTGATACCTCCAAGTTCGCGGGAGCTTTAACAATTGTCATAAAAGACAAGGCAACAGTTCCAGCTCTCGTGAACGAACGAGTGCTCGAGATCAGGGACATCGTAAGACAGTTTCGCAGGAGGACGTCATCGAGGCTCTGAACGAAAAGCTCGGATCATCCAATCCTGGAGACAAGCAGTGGATTCGTGTGGGTGGAAATGTAAGGAGTACGTATGTAGAGCTGTCATTTCTCACCCAACGATCAACTGTCAGTCTTCGAAGATCAGATATATGATCCCGAAACGAGCCTTAGAGAATTAGGATTCTAATATAATATTGGTATTAGTTGGATACTCTCATTACAGGTGACTTCAATGACAAGTCACCACAATAGGCCGAGACAAGGCTCGATAAAAGAGGAATCTTGGTCGGAAGAATGATCTCCAAGAACAACCTGATGGTTGCGAACCAGGAGAGGTCTTGGACACTTAGGAGAAACGGTCAGGGATCGAAAATTGATCTATTACAATCACAACGACCATCCTGCATAAACGTATTAAAGATTGGCACGTCCTAGAGGATTATACCTACATTGACCACCAGTATATCAAGTTTTCAATCTCAAGGAGAGACACACTGATGGCAAGAAACTACAAAGTTCTCCGTGAGATCAGCCCGAAGTGAAATATTAAGAAACTCGACAAAGAGAATTTCGGCCAGTCTCTTGAAGAATCCTGCCTCATATAGGAGCTTGGATGAGTAAAGAGGCCATATAATCTTGAAGGAGAAGTGCGGACGGTGAAAAATATGATTGTCACCACATGTGACGTGTCAATGCCGCATCGTAAAAGCACAAACCCAAGAAGACAGAACGTATATCGGTGCGGTGGTCAGAGGAATTTATCCGAGATGTCGAAAATGATCCACGGGGTCTGGTTTATAAAATCGGTCATGTTATAAAGGCTTTGTTTCCTCCCGCAAAATAAAAGTCTCATCCTACAGGCCTATTTTCCTGTTAGATACGATGGGTAAACTTCTAGAGGACACGGTGCTGCAGAGAATGCAATCTCACTTGACTTGTGAGAATAGTTTATCTGGCAACCAATTTGGTTTACACAGGGGCACTTTCACAGTAGACGTCGTTGAGAAGGCGATGGACCAAGGCAGAGAAAAAAAGAACAAATTGGGACCAGGGAAGAAAAAGGGTTTTTGCGCGTTGGTAGTTATTGACATATATTCAACGCGTTTAATACCGTGCGATGGCAAGATCTTATCCAGTCGATGAGAAACAAAGGAATACCGCCCTACCTGTTGCGAATAATGGATACCTTAGCGACAGGTAAGTTGTATACGAGGGTGACACCTGCACTCTGAAAGATTGAATACCAACTTTTTTCACATAGAACCTACAAATATGCAATTTTTTTCTCGCCTTGCAATTTATCGATCTTTAACTAATTATTTAAAAAAAATACAAAATTAAATTATTATTTAAATATTTTTTAAACAAATTATTATTGTTAAATTCTTTGTCGATAACTATACAAAGATCGATTAATTGCAAAATGAGGAGCAACTGCATATCTGTAGGTTTAATGTAAACAAAGTTGCTAGTTAACAATATTAATATGTTGAAAAAAATTTTAAATAATAATTCATAACTTATTTCTTATCCGTAATCATATAAAGATCGGTTACTTGCAAAATTAGGAAAAAGCTGCATATTTGTAGGTTCAGTGTAAAAAATTTTGGTAGTTAACACTATTAATTTGTTTAAAGATTGTTTAAATAATAATTTAATTTTTATTCCATATCCGTAATCGCATTTAATTTCGATTACAGTTAATTTTCTATTGGCCAAAAGTGACGGCTAAAGGACCCACTATTCAATTTTAAATAAAAATAAATTTAATTCATTAATTAGATTATTATTTACAATTATATTAAGAATAATTTTTACATTAATTCAAATAATTGAATATAACGAAGCATCCTTTTCTATAAATGATTCAATTTATGGATCAATTTTTTTCTTAATTACTGGATTTTTATGCTCTGTTGGTGGTCGACCGACAAACAGACCGCTTTAAACAAGTTAAGGTGTGTAAATTCACCGTAACTTTATATCGTTCTTCCAGGTGAATTTCCCGACATAGTTAAATCTTACGTAAGATTTACTTTTACACCCCCCTCCCCCCGAGATGCTTACGTAATTAATGAATGGCCTCTTAACATATTGCACCAAGTTTGAAATTTTAAATTCCCTGTTATTATTATATTATATGTCAGTGTGGTACAAAAAGTAGACAGTGATTCAAAGAAATTATCAAAATCAAATAAAGAAATACTAGGTGCAATATAAACGGCAATTAAAATAACTGGATTCACATCAATATTAATTTTACATGCAACTGTATTAATAAATTGAGACAGTGGAAAAAAAGGAACCAAACTAACTGTACCCGTCGTGTTTTTACTGCAATAAGAACTCCTCTGCCAATCCTGTCCGTTCTATCATCCCTGTAAACATCATATAAATCCACATCAAATAATTTCGTTTCAAATGTTGAACTCTTCAACCATATTTCCGTAAAAACTAAAATATCATAGTCCGAAACGTCTAGAGAAGAAGCCAAGATATTGATTTTGGTATTAAGACCCCTCACATTTTGATAGTAGCAAGTAATATAATTTAATAAGTCTAACTTAGCAACATATAAACGATTAAAATTAAGAGACACATCAAGAGTATTAAAAAAAGAATCCAATCCCAAATCTACTTCTGTGGCTTCCTTACAATCTTTGTCTCTCCGTGAATTCCCCTGATAGTTAAATTCTTTTCTCCGTTGGTCCGACGATCTACTAGAGTCTTCAGGACTTCCCTGTGCTGCTTTCTTTGAAGTAATGTACGGTCTTGTGCTAGCACAATTTTTACTAATGTACTTGCATCAGTCCTCTTCCACTTCCAGCAGAATTGTAGCGTCATCAATCTTTTTTGTTCCTCTACAAAAACTATGCGCACAGGACGAGGAATTTCGAACTTTAAAATCTCTCCCTAGATTAATTCTTAATAATGAAATTGGGAATACAACGAAATTTAAAGAGAATTAATTTAGAGAACAAATTCGTCATGAGTCGGTTAAGTTTTACAATGATTTGTCACGACTGTTACCCCCGCTACCCAACCCTTCAGTCCTAATCTGAGCTTTCTTTCTTCTATTATCGTACATTGTATCGTTATGAAGATAACGTACGGTCTAGTAATGATCAATTTGAGTATAACAAGATCCAATAATGAGTTATCTTTTTACATTAGTCTAAATATCAAAGACAGGGCCGGCGCGAACTGTGTGGATGGTGTGGAGTACTCCACACCCCAAAATATTCGGGGTGTGGAATTCCACACCCCGAATCGTCCAAAGTACTTACAAGTATTTGTTAATATTTTGGTCTCACCTCCCCCCTCCCCAATCTTTTTGACAATTCCACACCCCGAAAAAATTTGTTCCGCCGGCCCTGATCAAAGAAAACAGAGTATTAATTATACTTAGGTTAGATCGGTTCGAGTCTCGTTAGCAAGAATTTTTTTAATAATATTTTTTTTCAAAAATGTACTTTGGTGTGTTTACACATGAGTTCGTACGTGCGTACGCACATGAGTTTCGTGAATAATAAGAAGTCCGACTGTGAAAGTAAGATGAGGATATATTTAGAGAAATAGGGCAGCATATTCTAAAGTAAACTCAAGAGTGCGTGTGCAAGCTTACCTTTATGACACAGTTCAAGCCAGGGTGATACAATTTTTAACACTTATAAACTATACACTCATTTTTAAATTCAACGAGATCGAGCGCGCGCTAGAGTGCGCGTGCTTACGTCTTCTTTATTTAATTGTAAATCATAAACTTATTATTTTATTTAGTGATATAAGGAAGTCAATAATTCCCCCTGTATAAAGAAATAAGTAGTTTTTAATGTAAAATATGTCACGAAAATCATCTTTTTGGTATACAGTAATTTCTGATATTGAAAAAATATGTACTTCTGTTTTTTTACTACACATATATTAGATTTAACGAATACAATAAACTGTTTTATGATAAAGAAGTTGGCATTAAAACTCTTTGGTGCTATTTTATAAAATGTGTTAATAATTAGTTGGTAATGTCATAAGGTTATTTGCAGTTTTGATAATTTGTAATTCGATAAATCCATATTGAATCGACTTTATAAAAATTTATTTTTTTAATTAATTTGTAATGGGAATAAAAAACGTTGCGTTTTATTATTTTTAAAAGACATTGACTTACATACTTAACACATAAAAAAATCTGTTGCTTATCTAAACACCTAGAGTCATCTAGTTTACAACAAATGAACAACAGGGCTTACATGTTTATAATATTCGTCTGTTATTTTGATGGGTTTTTTATCTATTCAATTAAAAGCATATTTCTAATTATCTCTTTTAGTACCTTTCTACTCGTATTATTTTGAAATCGTGTACTAATTATTTTCCATTCGCCTAGAACTATAACATTCTATTTTATTTTAAACTAACAATATTCTGATACCCAGTACAGCACCAGATATTTCCTGAATCTTTCTTGAACCTTGCAGTGAAAGGTTCGCAATATTGCAATTCGCAGTTCAGTAAAGCTTAGTTAAAGTAGCAACCCTTACGAAAGATTTTTATAGGAAACAAATGATAAGCTTGAAATGTTTTTTCTACATTAGGTTTTGTATAATATTTTCGCGACTATAGGAAAGTTATTATAAGAACTATAAGGATGACATTATAAGAGCATAATTATAAGCAGTCATTGTAAAAATAAAATTATAAGTATATTTTTATGATAACATCATTACAAAATATTTATTACAATAAACTAATTATAAGCATACAATTACGTATTTAATACATTAATTTTACGAATATAATTATTGAGAATATCAAAACTTATTAGAAATGTAAATCATTTTATTTTAAATCTAGCAAAGACGGATTTATTATAAAATTTCATTATTTTAAGATAATACTCTAATTTAAAAAATTTATATTTGTAAAAAGATTCACTGTTTTTAGGAGCTTCTAACTTTTTTTTGTGGAACCTCCTATAATTTTGAGTTTAGAAATATAATGTAATATTAATAAAATCTACTTGCCTTTAAAGTTTAACTAACGTATTTTACTTCGTTTAGAAAATATTACGTTTTAAAATTTCTTACGCAAAAAGGTTAATTTTGAAACTTGAAGTTAGCATACCATGCTTAAAAGTGTCATTATTTTAATACAAATATAATTTAAATGGAGCCATGTGAAATTGCTGTGTTTACTTTAATTTTCAAAATTAACCTTTTTGAGTAGAACATTTTAAAATCTAATATTCCCTAAACGAAGCGAAACACGTTTTTCAAACTTTAAAGGCAAGTAGATTATATTCATATTAAATAATATTCAAAACCTCAAGATATTAGGAGGTTCCATACAAAAAAGATAGAAGCTCCAAAAAGTAGTGAAATTTTTTTACAAATATAAATTTTTCAAATTAAAGGATTATCTTAAAATAATGAAATTTTATAATAAATCCATCTTTTCTACGTTTAGAATAAAATGATTTATATTTCTAATAAGTTTTGATACATATTGTATTAAATCGGTTTAGAATTATAACATGTTTAAAAAAAGTATTAGATTTAAGGTTATCAAAGTAAAGTCGTGAACGTTTCTATTTTTGACTACTAATAACAGGAATCTTATAATTATTTTATTTTAATAAATGTTTTGTAATGTTGTTATCATGAAAATATTCTGATAATTTTATTTTTACAATGACTGCTTATAATTATGCTCTTATAATGTCATCCTTATAGTTCTTATAATAACTTTCCTATAGTCGCGAAAATATTATACAAAACCTATTATAGAAAAAATAGTTTAAGCTTATCATTTGTTTCCTATAAAAATTTATCGTAAGGGAAAATTCCCACATATAAGGAAATATTACTAACCTATGTTATCTGAACATTTCAATTCAATGTCTGTCAAACATTACACAAAGCAGACTTGTGCAATATTGATGAAATGTTTCAAATAAGATTAAAAGTTTTATTAAATCTGGTGGTTAATCATATTTTATGCATGTTTCACATTTATTAAAATACATTCAGAAATGTATTACAGGAATATTTACAGGTAATTTCAAAACTTAAAAGAAATATATTTTTTACCCAAATAGCAAATATTTTTCATCTTAAAAAATACTGGAAATATTTAATAATATTTTCCAAATCTACCCAATCGAAAATCGTACGTTTTGTAAAGTTGTCTAAAAAGTTTCATTGAAATGTTGAGATAGCTATTGAAAAATTGTAGGAAAACACACAGATAGCTATGGCTAGCTTTCAGCAAGCATGTTATGATCGACTTTTCGCTTTAAATAAAACTGTTCAAATAACAAAAAACAAACTTTCCTAACGCTGTAATTAAATCCTTAGATGGCTTCGACCAAGTTGAAAAAGATTTTACAAATCTTTCTAGCATCGTTCACGAAGCAATCAGAGAATGTAATGAAACCTTACTTTTTATTTTATTAATAATTTGATTTAAATAGTAATTAAATGCGTGGTCCTAAATTTTATTATTGATTTTAATTGTAGGTATAATATTAAATTAAGGAATGACACTTTAAAAATAATTGTGGTTAAATTTTAAGCTATTTAATTTTTTACAGAAGAAAAACAGAAATAAAAGAGTTAGAAACTTATAATTAAAAAATTTGTACTGTTAAAATGAACCCCATTAAAATACTCTCGACTAAACTGTGTACAATTTTAATTTAAAAAAGTATTTATATTTATCTACAAAGAAAACACAGCCAAATTCTTTCAATTAGAATATTGTTTTATTCTTAGTCAAACATAACTGAGGTTAGTAAAAGAGTTTTTTTGTGAACCATTGAGTAGATATAACAGAGAAAAATATTTTTACTTGCAATTATAATTCGAAATTTTTTTGTGAATACTGAAATTTTGGAGATTTATATGCTATCAAATTAAAATTGTTAAAATACTGAATATTTTTTACAAGTAAATAAAGTACTTTTTCTTGATTCAAATCACGATTAAATTTATGATGTAATTTAAAAAAAGGTTTAAAATTTTTCCATTTATCTTGTGTAGTTTAATTTTATAATTATAATTTAAGATTTTAATGCTGATATCCACTCAAGACTTCGCGAAAAGTTCAAAACAAACTTTTTTATTAACCTTTCGTTTGACAGAATATAAACAAAAAACACAAATTGAAGGTTATCGGTTACAAGAAGACAAGCCTTCACGAAGCGTCAAAAATGTTAAAAAAGGTAATGGACAAGCAAGTAGCAAACGGCCAGCAAGCAAAATAAAAAATTTCTTAGAGCAAGCGTACAGAAAGCTATTTGAAAAAATTAAAAGCTTGTCAAAGATTATCTAAAAAATTTCTAGATGCTCCGCGGAAACGTAGGATTTTCGATTGGGTAAGGTCAAAATTTTATGTATTAAGATTAAATAATAGACATTGAAAAAATAGATTATAAACTTGTATTTTGAAATAAAAAAATCCGTGTATAAAAGAAATCCTTCAATGATCATATCCCGTGTGGAAAAGACGATTGGGCTGTAATTAGAGCCAATCTACAATTCCCAAGTTCTAGATGGGGACCATTTGGGAAACCCAACTGTAACCCAAAAGGGGCAGAACCTGGCTTGTAACTATGAACCCAACCAATTCCCAATTTGGGAAATCCAGTTGGGCCCCAATTGAGAAATCTTGCTAGTGCCCTTTTACAGTAATAAATGATTTTATTTTTATAAAATTTGTTAAGGTAAAATGATTTACTTAATTAAAAGATAAAACGTTTTTTAAATTATAAACTTTATTTAAAACTTTTTTGAGAATATATATTAGTAATACAACAAGTAATAGTTACTTAATAAATTATTCTATTGTATTATATATTCTATTAGATTCTAATTTTCCTTTTCAGCTGCTACTTTAGTTCTATCTTTTCTTCCTCCATCCCAAGCCCTGGCTCCAGCTAAAACAGTTCCTATGGCATCTAGAATGTTTTTTTCGATAATTTTTTTATTTTCTGGACCTGTGTGAGCTTTTAGTACAGCATCTGTAACAAAATTTGGTAAATTAGTTGAAATTTATCTTTTGCAAGAGAGTGTACATTTTTCTAAGACTTTATGTCTAAAAAATTTTATTATAATTATATAAAAATGAATTAAATATTCTAATTTTAATGGTAGAATCCTTATATTTATAGTTTCAAAATTAAACTAGAATACATTGCTGAATTTTGTAGTCCTTTAAAACTAATTTGTTTCCTTTTTTTTTAATATTAGTGAATTGTGAGGCCAGTTCCTTCGACATATATTTTTTAATAATATTTAAAACAGTTTTACTTAAATTGAAGTTCCTGTCTACAAGAAACTGCAATGAGGAAATCTAAAAAATAAATTCATGTTATAAATATTTTAAAAAATTCTCTTATAACTACGTATAACTATGAATAACTACGTATATTTATATTGTCCTCAAAATACACAAATCCACAAAAGCTGACACTTAATACTTACAAAATCTTCGCGAAATTGTTCATCATTTAATTTTGTGTTAAATTCAGTGAATCCTGCAATATTCATGTACGGCAAATTCAAATCATATTTAGAAATAAATGATTCTACATTGGTAGATACTCCTTGTTTCTCAGCTATTCTTTGCAATAGTATTTCCTGCCTCTCTTGCACCTTTTTTACTTCTTGTATTTCATATTTTATTCCTTTTAATAGACTTAGAAGATTTTTAATCTGCAAAAAGGAAATACATTAGTGTCAAAGTTACATAGTATTATGAAAATCATACTATTAAACATACTTTTGCCAATATTATCCATCTATGAACAGTCCTTTTTCGTCGCTGAATCTGAAAGTAATATAATGAATGTTTACTAAACTAAAGAAACGTAGAGTGGGGGTATTTTGTGCACAAACCCGCTCTTTTTTCACTTTCTGTTTTATTAAAATTCAAAAGTTAAGAAAATAAACAATTTAACTATTCAGTTATGTTGTGGACATTCTTCTAAAGGTGTCCTATGAGGTAACCGACAAGAGAAAATTTTTGTCTAAGTTAAAGTAACTTAAAGTCGTTACTTGAGGAGGTTTTATCATAAATAGAATTAACATTACCATTTTAATGAAATTTGATCCACTGATGGATAATGGTTTTATAATTATGCAGTTACATTTTTGAGACCTCAAAGTACTTGTGAATTTTACATTGAATCTTTTGCGAATTGAATATTTTGTTATATATATATATTTATATATGTTTTTTCAAAATTACCTTCAGGTCTCAAAAATTTAACTGCATCATTATAAAAACATTATCTACCCGTGAACCAAATTTAATTAAAATGGTAATGTTAATTCTTTTTTGATAGAACCTCCTTAATATAACTTCTAATACACTTCTTGAGTCATTTTAGGAGAAAAAGTTTCAAAATTACTTGAAAAACATACAAATATTAATATCATTTTTTTAAGGTTATATATACTGTACCAAGTGTGAAATTTGAATGTCATACTTCTAATAATTGATACTTCTAATAATAATCATACTTCTCATAATTGATTTTCAAAAATGCACAAAGTAGCCCACGTAATCCTGATATTTCTGTTTTCTACACTTTTTTCTTAAAATACGCATTAAAAGTTGGCGCACCATACAATTAAGTTCAAAACACTTATCTATAATATTTGTATCGACTCTTTTAAACTTCCTAAAATCTGAATAGAAGCTTAAGAACATTAAAAAATTTCAGCTTGATGAATAAAGTATGACGTCAGTGGTATAGGTAAAATTTGTCCGTCACTTTTCTCTTAAAATATTAAAATATTTTTTCACGAAGCTTGGTAGAATTACCTAAAATATCACTAGGAAAGTTTCTCTGACCCGAACTTGTTTAAATTTTGTCTCAAAATGAATTTTTTTAAAAAATTTGAGATTTTCTGAACATTTTCCAGAATTAATTTTGGGCCATAATTGGAACAAATTTGTGTCAGAGAGACTTTCTTAACGACATCTTAGGTAAATGTACCAAGTTTCGTGGCAGAAAAAATATTGAAAATATTAAATATTTTAAGAGAAAAGGTTACGGATAAATTTTACTTTTTACCAATGACGTAATAATCCATCACGAGCCCTTATATATACATTAGGGTGGTCCTTAAAATGGAAAGTTGCGAATTTGAAAGGTCTCACCCCCTGATTTTGTTACTTATCGAAAAATAAGAGATACGTATTTTTTTATTTTTTTTTATTTTAATATTTGATGGTGCCTCATCGACCTTGAAATTTCCCATGCATTTTGCATGGGGAAAAAACTTTTTTTCGTAGATTTGCAATAAAATCATGAAAAATCAACATTTTTTAACCGGATTACTCTATTTCTCTTGGGAAATGTTCAAACAATGACATGCAATAATTTATTTAAGAATTTTTTATTATTAACTATTTTTTACAGGGTCGTGAAAAAACCCTATAAATTGCAAAATTATGGAAAAATCGTTAAAAAATATTTATTACTATTATTTCTGGTATTTATTGCTAAAATTTTTATTTACAACTAAAACAAATATTATTAATAATATTTTCAGGTAATTCGCAATTTGTTTAAACAATTTGTTGTTGTTATTGTTAAATTATTTTTAAATACATGTAGAAAAGTATGGTTTTTTGTATTATTTTACAATTGACTTTGACATTAATCATACAAAATAATGATTAATTGTTAAAAATTATAAAAATAATTGTTTAAACAATTTATTGTTGCTATTTGAAAAATAATCTTTAAATATATCTACGGAGTTGCAGTTTTTTCTTAATTTTGCAAGTAGTTGTGCTGTAAGGGACTGTAAAAAAGAATTAAATATGAAACATAATTTTCAACAATTGTTTAAACAATTAATTGTTGCTATTTGGAAGTTTGTCTTTGAATGTATTTACAAACTTGCAGTTTTTCCTTAATTTTTTAAGTAGTCCTACTGTAAGGAACTGTTAACGAGTATTAAATATAAAACATAATTTCAACAATTGTTTAAACAAATTATTGTTGCTATTTGGAAATTTGTCTTTAAATACATCCACAATCTGGCAGGTTTTCCTTTATTTTTCGAGTAGCCCTGCGTATATTTGACTCGGGGTGATCCATATATTTTAGAAAGTTTGAAAAACATTAAGTTTATAGAATTATTATAAATAAAATAAATCATAGTTAATCTTATTTATAATAAATCTATAAACTTAATGTTTTTCAAACTTTCTAAAATATATGGATCACCCCGAGTCAAATATACGCAGGGCTACTCGAAAAATAAAGGAAAACCTGCCAGATTGTGGATGTATTTAAAGACAAATTTCCAAATAGCAACAATAATTTGTTTAAACAATTGTTGAAATTATGTTTTATATTTAATACTCGTTAACAGTTCCTTACAGTAGGACTACTTAAAAAATTAAGGAAAAACTGCAAGTTTGTAAATACATTCAAAGACAAACTTCCAAATAGCAACAATTAATTGTTTAAACAATTGTTGAAAATTATGTTTCATATTTAATTCTTTTTTACAGTCCCTTACAGCACAACTACTTGCAAAATTAAGAAAAAACTGCAACTCCGTAGATATATTTAAAGATTATTTTTCAAATAGCAACAATAAATTGTTTAAACAATTATTTTTATAATTTTTAACAATTAATCATTATTTTGTATGATTAATGTCAAAGTCAATTGTAAAATAATACAAAAAACCATACTTTTCTACATGTATTTAAAAATAATTTAACAATAACAACAACAAATTGTTTAAACAAATTGCGAATTACCTGAAAATATTATTAATAATATTTGTTTTAGTTGTAAATAAAAATTTTAGCAATAAATACCAGAAATAATAGTAATAAATATTTTTTAACGATTTTTCCATAATTTTGCAATTTATGGGGTTTTTTCACGACCCTGTAAAAAATAGTTAATAATAAAAAATTCTTAAATAAATTATTGCATGTCATTGTTTGAACATTTCCCAAGAGAAATAGAGTAATCCGGTTAAAAAATGTTGATTTTTCATGATTTTATTGCAAATCTACGAAAAAAAGTTTTTTCCCCATGCAAAATGCATGGGAAATTTCAAGGTCGATGAGGCACCATCAAATATTAAAATAAAAAAAAATAAAAAAATACGTATCTCTTATTTTTCGATAAGTAACAAAATCAAGGGGTGAGACCTTTCAAATTCGCAACTTTCCATTTTAAGGACCACCCTAATATACATATATATATGAATAACTGTGTTTCTTACTTTTTGGAAATTGCACATTTTCACTCAAAACCTCTTCATGTTATTAACTGCATTATCGCCTTCTCCATTTTGTAACATATGATCCGCATCATTTTCATTTTGAGCATGCACTATTGGTTCTTCATTTTCAAGCATGCCATCCACGTCATCATTTCTCTCTTCAGCTTCTAAAAAGGAACACATATTAATAAGGTCATTACTTTCATTGTCTAAGAAAATTTTTCAATTGAATCAGAGAAATTTCAGAAACTAACCAACCACGAAAAATGCCAGATCTGTGAATTTTTTACTGATTCAATTTTAGAGAGTACACTTCCTGTCAATTACTAAATATTTAATATTTGTTGTTTTTTTCTTTAAATTTAGTAAATAATTCTAATTTTTATCCATAATTTTCACGCAAATAAACTTCTCCAATAACTTTTGAATAAAATATGTTAAATTCAACTTACAGAATGTTGTAGAGAGTATTTTAAACAGTGAACTGGATCAATTTTACTTCGTAAAAATTAGATAAAGCTCACAATATAATTAGAGCCGAGCGTGGAATAAGGGTCTAACCAGTAAAATATAAATTTCAAGGAAAACGAACAAAGTTCAATTGCTTATGTTTAAACAAACAATAGCTAGAAATGTTCTAAAATGAGGTAAAAAATACATAATATTTTGATTTCTCTAATATTTTAGTTTCTTCAAGATAAAAAATTAGCGAAAATATTTTTCATAGTAGAAAAGGGATCTAAACCGATATTTTATTTAGATTTGTTTTTCACGATTACAAAGCTTTAGTTTGTAAAACATTGTTTTCGTAATTTTTTTTCATTTGATGAGCTTTGTAATAGATTTATAGGTTATGTTAATTTACTTGCTTACCTTCAGAGGCAGATTGTAAATTAAATTCAAATGTAAACATCTTTTCTTCCCACAATTGTTTCACTAAATGAGGGTAAAATAATAAACAATATTTTTTACCGATTCCGCACAATTTTTGAAAAATTTAGACTTAATACCATTAGCACTTGAATCACTTGAACTTTCCAGTTCACGTAAAAATTTTTCCACTGCTCGGTGTTTTTGAACACGAAACAGGGATTTCTCATAGGTACGCTTCCTTTGGTCCATTTTGTTAAATTCGAACTTGAATCATAATATGTATTTATTAATAAAACAATTTAACACAACACCGCACTACTTGATGACGCTTGTGAATGCCTGTCAACGACAATTTTACGTTTGGTTATGTTTTCATTCTACAAGTAACTGATTGCGCATGCTTATTGTAAAATGGGCTCTAACTTGGCGTAACAAATTCTACCCAAATTGGGAAACCAGTTTAAGTCCCATAAATCTAGCACGAACAATTTGCTTTTATCTATCGAATTTTTAACAATTGAAAGTCAGAAATACTTTTAAGAAGTGTATTTTTTAACGTTAATATAATTTAGTCTATAAAAACGACCAAATGAATTCATAACTTTTTCTTCATTTTTTCATTATTTTCTTTTTGGGAAGCCCAATCAGGCCCCAATTGGCGCCCAATTTCATCTTGGGAAACACTGGGAAACTTTCCATATAATCGTACAGTTAATCGATTTATACTTTATACTTTGGCATCATAAAAAATTAATGAATTTAATAAATTTAGTTTGAAGATAGTTATTATTTACCATTTTTTCTTACATATATAACTAAAAATAAATAAAATAAAATATAATTGCAAACATTTATAATTTTAATTAAAGAAACTGAAGTCTAATTTTAAGAAAAGTGTAAAACTGACTTTAAAAATTTGGATAAAGTTCTGAATAGGTCAACTCGCGGATTAAGATGAAACTACATATGTGACTGTCCATGACAAAACGTGCCTTAGCTCCAAAAAATAAATTTTTATTTTTTAATGCCAATTGACAGATTTTTATTTGCTCTTTTATTTTCAAAAATAAAAAATTATTGTTTTAAAGAAATGTTGGTCTTAATAAGTAAGAAGCGTAGGAACGTTACATTGGTTTCAATGCATTGCTGCAACTTTAAACGCTCACCCTGTAAAGTTGACGTTTGGGATCTAAGGCACGTTTTCTCATGGACAGTCACATATACTTAAGTATTTTGATGCGCTGATTACAAAAATAATAAAGAAAATTATTGTCTACTCGAATTTTATGACGGAAACCATAAAAAGTATAAACCACGTACAGTGGGTTTCAGATACCATAAAAAGTAAAATGTATTTTTATATAATTGTAGGGTAAAAGAGGTTACGTACTATAAGAAGTGTTTGTCTTTTATTCAAGTTCACCTAAGCAATTGTTGCTTTTATTGGTGTCTTGCATTTTTAAGAAAAATTAGCAACTTTTCTGAGAAAATATATAGAACATAAAATATGTAATTCTATGAAACCTACATCTTCTATTCAGTACATTTTTTTGAAATTCTGAAAATATGCTACCATATTCAACTCTACTACTCTATTTATTTTCAAGCTCTCGTATATTTATTAGCGATTACCTTGAAAACTGTTAAAGCTACCGAAAAACTGTGTAAGATATAAGTGTGTGTTTTTAAGAATACTACCTTCTTTATTTAAGACATTTTTCAAAATTTTTAATATTTACTGAGTTGAACTGAAAAAACTAAAAAATAGGTTTTCTATGGTTTACACCATAAAAAAAAAGAAAAAAAAAACAATTAATAATAGAATTAACAAAAACGAAATGACTTGAGGTTCCGATTTTGATTACACTAAAGCGTCGATTCAGTGGACGTCGGTCGAGTGGACTAGTTTGTTGATGAAGTGGTGATCGGTGAGAAGGGGGCGCTGAGCTCGTCGAACACGCATATTCATAGGCGTACTAACTTCTAACTTTCGCGGGCGCTTGGTGCCCTACTACAAACGAAACCGTGTCGTGCCTACTATTTTTTCAATAGTTTAATACTTAAATATTTATTTTAAATTTCCATTCTTTTATTTTCCAATTATAGTTCAAAATATGTATGAATTTAAAGAAAATAAAAAATAATACAATTATTATTATTACATAATTACAATATGTAATAATTTCATTTTAATTTCGAACCTGATGATGACGACGAACCATGTCGTCGAAACGTCGTTCTGACTATTAAAAAATAACATTGTTTATGTTATTTATTTGCCTTCCTTCGATCGAATTTACTTTCTCACATAATAAACATTTCGGAAGGGAATCTGTCTTTTAATTAAAAAATAAGTACTTGGGAAATATTCTTTTAAAGTTTCATACGGCCCTGACTGTTTACGTGACCTTCCGCCAATAACCTCGTCGATTCAGTGGACCCAGGGGGGCCAAGCCGTAATGCATTGACTGGATATACAAAGTTTACTGTTTTACTCTATCGCAGCGCTAGTGTCGCTATGTACGTGAATAAGAGATGCTTGTGTATGTTAACGCACACAATCAATCCGCCATTCACGTACAAAGCGACACTAGCGCTGCGATAGAGTAAAACAGTAAACTTTGTATACCCAGTCAATGCATACCAGGCCCTCCAAGCCACAATGTATTTTGTTTATTCGAATCTTCGCGGTATTCAACTTTTTTAGTCTCTTGTTTTGTGTTTTCAACATAAAAAAATTTTTTTTGGAACATTTTAATTTTAGAATAAATAATACTCAACGACTAAACGGTAAATCTTTTGTTATTTCAAGAGTAATATGATCCTTGAATATTGAATTATTTTTGTTTTAATTTTGAATTAAAACCTAATTGTACATCAAAAGTTATTAAATTATATATTTCAAGTTACTAATTTTTTTCGCGTCGGTCATTAGAAAAATGCAAAATATTAAGAAAAATAGTGAATTTTGGAAGACAAGATCTCAGAAACTATACTGTAAAATTATCTCAAATTTAACAATAATGTGCATTAATATTTAAATTATTTTTGCTGAAAATTTCAAACTTGTCCCGACGATTAGTGATTTTCAACTAACCTCCTTAATTCAGACTTTTTTTTTTAATGGAATACTTGTTTTCTGTATTTATATGGAAAAAAAGAAAATACTTACGCATTGTTTAATTTTTTTATAGGATGGAAATTACGAAATTTATGAATTTATGAAATGCAACGTTTCTATAAATACAACACTTTAGACACACCTATTTATGAGGAAAATTACACGCGTATTTACAGGAAATTTTTTTTTATCAATTAGTAACTGCGTTAAAAGGAGAAAATAAAAAATACAAGACTTAGGTTTTGAGATATTTCTATTGTAAAGAGACTATTTTTCATAACATATGTAAAAAATTTAGGAAAAACTGAACAAATTGTCTGTAAAGCATTAGATATTATATATTGTATATATATTGTATTATATATTTCCAATTTTCTAATAACAACGGAGAAAAACGCATTTTAGTACTCTGTTTCGCAAAATCTTAAATTTAGTAAATTCATAACTTCTGTACTTTTTATTTAATAAAAAATATGTATTTCTCTTTTTTTATATAGAATTAGATAAAAATTATTTCCACACATAAAAGTGTTTAAATGAAAATGTCACGTGAAACCAATAGACAATTCTTAAAGATTTGAATAGAAAATGTTAGTGATTATTTTTCCATAATTTCAATGCATTTTAATTTTTATTCCGTTTTATTGAAATAAATTAAATTGTTATGAATTCATACTCTGTAAAGGGAATTTCATTGATTTCATATTTTTATGGGATTAAATTTATTTTAATTGTAACTATGGAATCAGAATTTAAAAAAAGGGAATTAATTAATTTCATGTCTAACTATCGAATTAGAATAAAAATGATACAATTTTTAACATAAATTAAAAAAAATAAAAATAAAAATGGCTCTAATTGAATTCTCTCCAAACGAATTAAAACTTAAAAATTCAAATACTAATTTAAATTTGCCTAAACAATTATTTAACATTTAAGTGCAAAACTATTAACTTGTTATGATAAAAACAAAAATAATAATTAAAAATAATAAAATTCTCTGTACCTTTTCAATTTACAATTGAATAAAAAAATCGGGCAAGTTCGAGTTACACTCGCACTAAAATCGAAGGTTCCGTACACAAAACAAAATAATTTTTAATATATTTGATACTATTAAATATATAATATATAAATATATTATACAAATTACATATAATATAATAAATAAAATAGAATATATAATGAATTTTTTATAAAAAATGGACCACCCTCCCCCTTATCTTCCAAAATGTTTTACTTAGAGAGTTAAAATTTTGTACAGGAATATATCGTCAGGTGTAAATAACAAAAAATTATAGAAAACGTGATCGTGATTGCATTTTTAACGAAAAATCCAGAGATTTTAGCAATTATCCATAAAAAATACTCAAAAATCATTTTATTTCCTTAACAACGCTATGATCAACTTCTACAATCATGTTCTCTACCATTTTTCTGTAATCTACACGTGAAAATACATTTGTGTACCAAATTTGAACTCTCTAAGTCAAATTGTTTAGAAGTTATGGGAGGGGGGATACGGTCATTTTTTAGCATGTTTTTTAAATCGTTGGTTTTTGCTTAAAAACACTATGATAACGATGTGCAACAAAGTTCTCTACAGTTTTTCTGTAATCTATATGGCAAACTACATATGCATACCAAATTTCAGCACTCTAAGTACAATAGTTTGGCAGATATGGAGGTGGCATTGTACATTTTTAGTGCATTTTTGCTAAAAAAATGACCGTATCCCCCCCCCCTTTATCTTCCAAACTATTTGACTTAGGATGCTGAAATTTGGTACACCTATGTAGATTTACGTGTAGATTACAGGAAAATTATAGAGAAAGTGATGATTATAGCGCTGTCAAAGTGATAACACTAAACTACGGCCCATATGTTAAAAAATGCTCAAAACATTGTTATTTCCTTGACAACGCTATGTTCAACACATACAATCATGTTCTCTATAATTTTCCTGTAATCTATACGTGAAAATACATTTTTGTACCAAATTTGAATTCTTTAAGTCTAATAGTTTGGAAGTTCAGGGGGGGGGGGATACGACCACTTTTTAGCATTTTTTAAAAAAAATCGTGTTTTTTTGCTGAAAAACGCTATGATAACAGCCTGCAACAAGGTTTTCTATAGTTTTTCTGTAATCTACACGTCAAACTACATATGTGTATCAAATTTCAACACTCTAAGTACAATAATTTGGTAGATAAAGGGCAGGAATGGTACAAATTAAACGCATTTTTTCGAAAAAATGACCGTATTCCCCTCTTATCTGCCAAAATATTTGACTTAGAGTTCAAATTTGGTACAAAAATGTAGTATCATATGTAGATTACAGAAAAATTATAGAGATTGTTGTGGTGATAGCGCTGTCAAAGAAATGGCAAAAGTTATCAGCCAAAAAATATCAAAATTTCTCAAAAATCTTGTTATTTTCTTGACAACGCTATGATCAACCTCTAGAATCATGTTCTCTATAATTTTCCTTTCATCTACACGTGAAAATACATATGTGGGCCAAATTTGAACTTTCTAAGACAAATAGTTTGGCGGCTAGGGGAGCGGGAGGATACGATTTTCGACAAAGTCTTTCCAATAGGGTTCCGTGCGTACACTTGTGGTGTACGGAACCCTAAAAATCAATGAAAATTATTGTTATTATCACTATTATAACTCACCTGTTATTAAATGTAAGGAGGACCGTCATGTGACTGAAACTACATAATAACACGTCCCACACAGCACAATTCCTTGCCTGAAGTTTGAGTGAAGTTGGCACTGCAAACTTCGCAAGTTTATGAAAACTTGACCTAACCAACAAAACGTCCGCTTGTGCAGAAAGTTTGACGTTTGAAACTTGCTGTAAACTTTCACTGCAAATTTCAACTTTAGGCCTTGCGCAGTTGATTTTTATGATAGCTAAGGCTGCGCAATACATTTTTTAAACCTCCCACAGGGTCACAATACTGTGTTACAAATTCATTCAATCCACAAAAAAAAATTTTTGTACCTTTAATTCGAACTTTTCTAGAACCTTTCCTGAAACTTGCGAGGAAAGTTTTCAATTACTAACCAGCTTATACTTGCTGCAAGTTGTCCAGTCAAGATTTCTGCATAAGCGGACATTTTGTTGGTTAGGTCAAGTTTTCATAAATGTCAAATGCAAACTTGCGAAGTTTGCAGTGCCAACTTCGCTCCAACTTCAGGCAAGAAATTGTGCTGTGTGGACAAATAATCTAACCTTAAACGTTACTCTGAAAGTGCTAAATTATTAACTTAATTTTATGTTTCAATATAATATTAATAATGTAATATACATAATTAAATTAATTAAATAAAAAGAAAGCAATGATAAACATTGTTATTATTACTCCCCTGTATAAATCTCTTGAAAATTGACACATGGAGCACACTAAAAGCACACACTACTTCTGTTATAAAAGTAAAGGGATAAAGTTCCGATTAGGGCCCCCCTCCGATTTTAATGAAACTTGCTATCCTTATGTATTTTGATGCGCTGATTACGAAAATCATAGTGAAAATTGGCGCAAATTTTATTATAACGGTAAAAACCATAAAAAACACCATAAAATCATGATTTTTTACATTTATCTCTTAAAATACAACAAACTTGAAAAAATGTTTTAGACAAAAGTTGTAGATCTCATTAAAATACACATTTTATATAGTATACATTTTTTCATTAAAATGAATATTTTTTTATTTAAATTGAAAAACCATTTTACGGCCTTAAAAAATGGCAATTGGTGAAACGTTTATAAAATTGATAATGCTATGATTTTTTTTTTGCGTAGGATGTGAAAACCTGCTCTCAGGTACCCTGTAGCCCGTACTACAGGGTTATGCGGGGTTAGCGACTTGCCGACCCGCTGTTTTTATTGATAAATAATGCATAAATTATGCATTTCTTCCTGAAATCGATAAGTTTATAAGAACATTTCGAAAAAATAGAAATCAATAATAATAACAATAAGTCGAAGGCGAAGGGCGGGAAAAATGGTCAGCTCCCAACTCTCGGTATCTTGGACAAACTAGGGGGGGGGGGGGGGTGCCACTGACAGTGGAATGTAGACAAAGGTGGGAAAAGGATGGATACACGGGGGGGGGGTCATGACCATACCTCTGCGTAATGAACGTAATGTTACGTAATGTAACGTAATTAAAGGTTGTATGAAATTAAATATTGATATAATGTGGGTATTCGGTCAAATTTATGGTGATTTATGTTTTTTCAAATTATTTCGTAAACTTATTGGTTTTAGAAAAAAATGCATGAAACATAAAATATGTATTTTTGTGAGAGCTACCACTTTTGTATAAATTGTTTTTTTTATATTTGCAATATTTAAAGAGATAAATGCAAAAAACCTAAATTTTTATGATTTTTTATACGTACTTTTTACCATGAAATTCAAATTTGCGCCAATTTTCACTATGATTATCGTAATCAGCGCATCAAAATACGTAAATTTATTAAGTTTCATTAAAATTAGAGGGGGACCTTAATCGGAACTGCACCCCTATCAAACTACCACCAAAATAACCACAAAATACTATCGATAAATATCGAAGATATTGTTGACCAATGAGAGAGCGAAAAAGGGTCTTACACGTCTGAAGTTTGTCGAAAGGTATATCTTTCATGAATTTCAAGGTCAAACCTGATTTTTAAATTACGGTCAATTTAATTAAAATTATTATAATTTTAAATACTTAAAATATTAAAATGTCTTGTAAAATAAATTCAAAATTAGAGTTCAACCTTTTACTATCAAAATTATTATGATAAACAGAAAGTCGAAATCAAAAACTATCGAATATACCTACTAACCAATAAGAGATCACAAATGGGTCTTACACGTCTGAAGTTAATCACAACGTCCGTTCCTTTTTATAACAGGATTAAGGATGCACAAACTTAAAAACTTAGTCCCAATCTAAATTTTTATGTAGCTAAATAGAACAAACTGAAACCCATATTCATTTAGAAAATACTTTGCTTCAACGCAAAGTTAGTAAAAAAATTTACTGTCTTATGGAGAGGTAAATTTTGAGGTGTGATTTGAATGATTTCTTGTTTAAAAAATGTCCAACGAAAAAGGTATCAGAAAGGTTAGTTTATGGCTATTTATGACCGTGAATTCTAAACCCTGAAGAATTTTATTATGCTTTTACACTCTCATAAAATGAAAGGTTCTGCTACAGTGCTTTCTTCAACTATAAATTATCTCTTATTATATTAAAACGAAACCTTTGTCGTCAACAGAAATTCGTCGTTCAGTCGTTCTTCCCCTTCCACTTGGTTCACTACTTTTCTTTAAAAGCAACTTTTAAAATCAATTCACCTATAATCTTTTTGAACTATTAACATTCATATAACTTAGACACTTATACAATTAAGTGTAGTAGTGTGTCATGATAGTGACACATGCGCAGTTGATCAAAATGGTCTATAACACTTGCGCAATAATACAGTGTTCTTTCTTTTTTATAAGTCCAACGAAAATTAAAATTTCATTTACTTACATGTGCAAAATGTCTTATGTATATTTTACTTTTTAAAATTATATGTTCTACGCAAAGTATATGACTTTTTTGTTTACATGTTTTTTGGTTTCCGTTCACGTTTAAATTGTTAGAAATCCATTCTGTTTTGAGATTTTAATTACTGCGCATGTTTAAATTATTTTGAAACCTATTGCGCATCTGTAAAGCTTACAGAAACCTACTGCGCATGCCCAACTATACGAAAAAAAAATAATTTCTGAAATATTTATAAATTTTATTCTTAAATTTGAAGCAAAGAACAAAATTAAGTAGTAATTCAAACCTAACGATTTTTGGTAAATAATTAACTAGTTCCTGAGAAATTCTTAAAGATTAAATGAAAAGTAAAATTTATATTTTAACTTCTTTCGGTCTTATTTTGAACATGTCAATTACCCGTACATTGGTGATTTAAATGAATTATTTTAAAATATGAAATAAAAAAATCCTACGCTAGAAGACTTGAACTTGCGACCCCTCTCTCTAAAGCCTTCCACTGTACTAGGCCATTGACGCAGTTGGAAGTCTTTACAAATTGGTTATATACAAAATATTTTATTTCTTAAAAAATCCCCCAATACTTCGCTATAATTATATTTATTATTTGCTAAGACACTTAAAAATGTAATAGAATTTTTTTACTTCTTGGAAGAATTGAAGAATACACTCATATTAATATTCAATATAATAGAAATTTTAATATTAAGCATGGTTTCAAGGCCGTAGCCAGGGGGGGGGGGTGATAGTAGTGTTTGACCCCCCCCCCCCGAAAATTTTTTGACAGCTGCTCAAGTTTTCAAAAAAAAAAAAAAAAGGTCATCACTTTGACTGTTTGTTGACAAAACCCCCCCCCCCGAAATTTTTTTCTAGCTACGGCCTTGCATGGTTTCACAAAGCAGATTGTTTTACAATTGCAATACCAACAGATTTATCAATATCTTTAAATGATAAGTATATGTTTTCGGAATTTTTAAAATTATACTTTGGAAGCATGAATTTGACACTTATTTAATATTTATATTAATATAAAACTAATTTATTCAAAATTTTGTATGAATCATCATAATATTATAACGTTTTCTCGTTAAAAACAATTTTAGTATATTATTTGTTTTATACCAAATTATTAAACAATTTATCTTAATATTAATAATATTAATATTACAAATTAATAAAAAATTCTTAAAACAAAATTATAATCTTTATACATAATTTTCAAAAGATTCAAAAATAACAACAATAAAATAAATGATAAGTTCATGATAGTTTTTAATATTTAAACTTAGATACACTGAGAAAAATGTTAAGTCATAGCAACGAAAATTTGGTTGAGCCAACCAAATTATTTGGTTGTTATTTAGTCAACCACACTATTTGGTTGAAACAACTAAATTATTTGGTTCAGTGTTGTTTGTTGGCATAACAAAAACTTTTGGTTGTCACAACTATATTTTTTTATTTGGGATAACAAAAATTTTGGTTGTCATAAAAAAATTTTTATTTGGGAGATAAGTAACCCAGGTGCGAATTTTTGGTTGGACAACACATATAATTACATAATTCACATGTTATAAATTTAATTACACAAATATAATCAGATGAGAATGTAGAAATTTCATATTAATGAAAACCTGAAACAGAAAAATTTCATTAGTCATGAAGATTCGAACCCGGGTTTTCCAGCTGCCAGTCCAGTAGGCTAACCAGCCCATGAGACCCATGAATGACCAATATGGAATAAACCTTATAGCTAGACAGTTCAGTAACAAACACCGTTGGCTCAACTATCAGACCCAGGTTCGGCCGACCGTCTGGTATTAGTTTTTATTTTGATTTTATTTATATTATTATCGGCAGCTTACATACAAACTAATCACCAATTTCTGTTTGGTTGTCACAACCAAATTATGTTTGGTTGTCACAACTAAATTATGTTTGGTTCAACCAAATAAGAGCAACAAAATAATATGGTTGTCCCAAACAACTTGATGTGTTACGCCAACCAAATCGTTTTGTTATACCAATCGAAATATTGTTGTTACAACCAACAATGGTCAACTGAAAAATATTGTTGGTAAAACTAAACCTTTTCACTCAGTGTATGCAATTTTTCTTCATCAATAAATGTAATTGAGCGAGTGTTAGCGAGCGAATTAACATCGCTAGTTTATATTATTTATTGAAAAATTATAGTTGTTTTTCAGTAATCTAGTTATTTATATGTTCATATGAATAAGACATATTCTTTTGAAACAACACGGAAGAACTTTTGGTTTTAATAGTTAATATTATAATATGTATTTTTACAAAATTTCGATTGTAAATCAGGATATAACTGTAAAATGGTATTTTATACTACAGGACTAGAAGAATATACTTTTTTAACAGTTAATATTTATATTTTTTAAAATTAAAATTTACAATTTAAAACTGGAAAGATTGCTTTTTTTAAAAGGAAAATGAAACTAGGAAAAAGTATAATCTAAAAAAAATAATTAAAATTATTTAATTTTTATTAAATAATGATTTTTATAAAAATATTTACAAAAATAGGTTAAAAATATTACTATATTCAATAGGAAGCAACAATAAAATAAGTTCATCTTGAACATCTTACTATTAAAAAGATTATATTTCAAAATAATGCTGTGTTGAAATTCCATTAACTATTGGAAAATTGGCGGCCATGACAGTTTAACCGTTGTGCGCGTCTTGTCACTGTTGATTTGCTTATTCGGATTATATAATTTCTCTCTTAAAAGAAACGATTAAATCATTAACGTTATCGTAAAGTGGGTGAAAAATAACACAATAAATACGTTCTACGTGATAGTTTTATTCAATATAAACCGGTTGTATCATGTAAAAACTTTTAAGTGAATTTTGAATTTGGCTGATGTCAAACTTCAACTATTGTTCACACATGGAAACTTGTAATTTTTGTGGATTTTTCTCAAAAGTGGTAATGTATTATGTCGATTAGTATATAAGAAAACTTTTCCCTTCAAACATTATATGTATTGTGCGATTTGTTAAGCATATATATGTGCGTGCGTATTATCGTTAGTGTTTAGGTTATGTTAGGATTTCGTTTGTGACGGTGATTGTGTTTATATGTATAAAAAAGTGTTAAAAATATATGGAATGTCAATTACCACAGGTAACCTACAATAATATAATAATCATGAAGATCGGTTTATTTGCCTTTTTATAGGAATTACTTATTAATCTCGATTTTACTAATTCCAAAACTCAATAGCAATTTTCCCAACAAAATGGCGATTCAAGTTTCTTTTAACATTTCCTATCGAAAATAGTAAATATTAAATAGAAATAGTAAATTCTGAAAATATAACGATATATCCTGGTTTCCTATCGAAATTTTGTAAAAATAAATACTATAATATTAAGTATTAAAATCGAAAGTCTTTCCGTGAAAATGCAAAAATGATATGGGCGATTCTTACGTAACTGCCTTACTTGGCGGCGTTGAAAAAATACACCTAAATTAAAAATATATTCTGAAGTGTATTAGTGAATTTTAAAGGTATATATCAGAGTAACTGAAAACCAAATATACATAACTATATATATTATAACTTCTATTATATTGCACTATAACTGCTGAAATTCCAGCTCCGTGGCGTGTTCCTTTTGCAAAATGTTAACTTTAATTTAATCATTTTCGGTAAAAATATCATTATTATAACTCAGCCTTCTTCAAGCATAAAGTGGCTATATTTATGAACAATTTAGGTTTATATTGTACTTCATAATACCTTTTTCATACTTAGAATCTGTAAAAATCTTTTGTCCCTCAATTTTTCCTTATTTTTGAATGCAATCTGTAGACTTATAATTAAGTTGTCATGTGTTTAGTTATTACGCCTTCTAATAAGTTAAATTTCAATGTTGATCCATTAATCACATGTGAAAAAAGTTTTAAAAAAGAAAAATTTTTACTTAAAAAAAAATTATTTTTGTGAAAATAGCATGTGAACAAAAAAAGCGTTCAGTTCCATGTCTTTACTATTATATTACTGTAACAACTATTTGATAGTATTGTTACCATTTTCTTTAAGTTTTCATGTGAAACAAGCGATCTGCAGAAGGAATAGATTTATTTTGCAATATTGTAGAAGTGAGGTTAGAATAAATGTCAAATTTCAGTTTCATGGTATCACGTAAAATTTCAGCTCCATGGCCTATGTGTTCAGTGTGCTTCATGCAGAGAAACTTTTTTATCTGTGGTGGTTATTTTAAAATATTATTCTATAAAGTAGTTTAGCAATGCCGGATTACACTGCTCGATCTCGATTTCGAATTATCCAAAAAATAAAACAAAGTATTCATTATTAAATATTGTATTTGCTGTTCTTTTATAAAATTTTATATATGTTAACTAATATCTAAAATACTGTTAGAATATTAAATAATTTATTAATTTATTATTTATTTTCGTTTTAGCAAAATAACAAGAAGAAATTTTTATTTTTTACAATATATTTGCAATAAAAGGATGCGTTTCAGCTCCACATGGCAGCCAATTTTCAAAAATTTTCTATTATTTTCGTATAAATATAGTTGTAGTAAAATCGTTTAAAATATACTTATATTACACCCTAATAAGAAAAATAAGTGCAGAGAAACATTGAATAAAAAAAATTTTTTTCTACCAAAACTTATATTGAAACCGGGTAGTTACGCAAGAATCGACCATATCAGATTTTTAGTATCTTCACTGAGAAAAATGGATGTTTAGAATTAGATGTTTAAAACAAGATAGTAACGCTTAACCTCTAAATATTAAAGGTTAACATCTAAGATATTAAATTTTAACATCTAGATATTAAAGTTTAATATGTAGATGTTAACCCTGAACATCTAGATAGCTGTCCCTATGTTAAGTGATAAATATGTTAAGCGTTAACATCCAGATGTTAAGGGTAAACATCCATTTTTCTCAGTGTTCTACTGTTAACGAGTTACGCTACTATTCCTTTAATTGTAAGGCTTTTACTGTCAATTTTACATCTTCGTAATTGTCAGAAATTACAGATTCTAAAATTTAAAAAATTCAAATTCAAACTTAAAAGTTAGAAAAATTTTATTTATTAAAAAATAAATATTTTTTACTAGTCCATTTGTAATTTTGAATAATCGAACATTTTTAAAAATTAATTTTGAAAAATATGCAATTTTTTTCTCGCCTTGCAATTTATCGATCTTTAACTAATTATTTAAAAAAAATACAAAATTAAATTATTATTTAAATATTTTTTAAACAAATTATTATTGTTAAATTCTTTGTCGATAACTATACAAAGATCGATTAATTGCAAAATGAGGAGCAACTGCATATCTGTAGGTTTAATGTAAACAAAGTTGCTAGTTAACAATATTAATATGTTGAAAAAAATTTTAAATAATAATTCATAACTTATTTCTTATCCGTAATCATATAAAGATCGGTTACTTGCAAAATTAGGAAAAAGCTGCATATTTGTAGGTTCAGTGTAAAAAATTTTGGTAGTTAACACTATTAATTTGTTTAAAGATTGTTTAAATAATAATTTAATTTTTATTCCATATCCGTAATCGCATTTAATTTCGATTACAGTTAATTTTCTATTGGCCAAAAGTGACGGCTAAAGGACCCACTATTCAATTTTAAATAAAAATAAATTTAATTCATTAATTAGATTATTATTTACAATTATATTAAGAATAATTTTTACATTAATTCAAATAATTGAATATAACGAAGCATCCTTTTCTATAAATGATTCAATTTATGGATCAATTTTTTTCTTAATTACTGGATTTTTATGCTCTGTTGGTGGTCGACCGACAAACAGACCGCTTTAAACAAGTTAAGGTGTGTAAATTCACCGTAACTTTATATCGTTCTTCCAGGTGAATTTCCCGACATAGTTAAATCTTACGTAAGATTTACTTTTACACCCCCCTCCCCCCGAGATGCTTACGTAATTAATGAATGGCCTCTTAACATATTGCACCAAGTTTGAAATTTTAAATTCCCTGTTATTATTATATTATATGTCAGTGTGGTACAAAAAGTAGACAGTGATTCAAAGAAATTATCAAAATCAAATAAAGAAATACTAGGTGCAATATAAACGGCAATTAAAATAACTGGATTCACATCAATATTAATTTTACATGCAACTGTATTAATAAATTGAGACAGTGGAAAAAAAGGAACCAAACTAACTGTACCCGTCGTGTTTTTACTGCAATAAGAACTCCTCTGCCAATCCTGTCCGTTCTATCATCCCTGTAAACATCATATAAATCCACATCAAATAATTTCGTTTCAAATGTTGAACTCTTCAACCATATTTCCGTAAAAACTAAAATATCATAGTCCGAAACGTCTAGAGAAGAAGCCAAGATATTGATTTTGGTATTAAGACCCCTCACATTTTGATAGTAGCAAGTAATATAATTTAATAAGTCTAACTTAGCAACATATAAACGATTAAAATTAAGAGACACATCAAGAGTATTAAAAAAAGAATCCAATCCCAAATCTACTTCTGTGGCTTCCTTACAATCTTTGTCTCTCCGTGAATTCCCCTGATAGTTAAATTCTTTTCTCCGTTGGTCCGACGATCTACTAGAGTCTTCAGGACTTCCCTGTGCTGCTTTCTTTGAAGTAATGTACGGTCTTGTGCTAGCACAATTTTTACTAATGTACTTGCATCAGTCCTCTTCCACTTCCAGCAGAATTGTAGCGTCATCAATCTTTTTTGTTCCTCTACAAAAACTATGCGCACAGGACGAGGAATTTCGAACTTTAAAATCTCTCCCTAGATTAATTCTTAATAATGAAATTGGGAATACAACGAAATTTAAAGAGAATTAATTTAGAGAACAAATTCGTCATGAGTCGGTTAAGTTTTACAATGATTTGTCACGACTGTTACCCCCGCTACCCAACCCTTCAGTCCTAATCTGAGCTTTCTTTCTTCTATTATCGTACATTGTATCGTTATGAAGATAACGTACGGTCTAGTAATGATCAATTTGAGTATAACAAGATCCAATAATGAGTTATCTTTTTACATTAGTCTAAATATCAAAGACAGGGCCGGCGCGAACTGTGTGGATGGTGTGGAGTACTCCACACCCCAAAATATTCGGGGTGTGGAATTCCACACCCCGAATCGTCCAAAGTACTTACAAGTATTTGTTAATATTTTGGTCTCACCTCCCCCCTCCCCAATCTTTTTGACAATTCCACACCCCGAAAAAATTTGTTCCGCCGGCCCTGATCAAAGAAAACAGAGTATTAATTATACTTAGGTTAGATCGGTTCGAGTCTCGTTAGCAAGAATTTTTTTAATAATATTTTTTTTCAAAAATGTACTTTGGTGTGTTTACACATGAGTTCGTACGTGCGTACGCACATGAGTTTCGTGAATAATAAGAAGTCCGACTGTGAAAGTAAGATGAGGATATATTTAGAGAAATAGGGCAGCATATTCTAAAGTAAACTCAAGAGTGCGTGTGCAAGCTTACCTTTATGACACAGTTCAAGCCAGGGTGATACAATTTTTAACACTTATAAACTATACACTCATTTTTAAATTCAACGAGATCGAGCGCGCGCTAGAGTGCGCGTGCTTACGTCTTCTTTATTTAATTGTAAATCATAAACTTATTATTTTATTTAGTGATATAAGGAAGTCAATAATTCCCCCTGTATAAAGAAATAAGTAGTTTTTAATGTAAAATATGTCACGAAAATCATCTTTTTGGTATACAGTAATTTCTGATATTGAAAAAATATGTACTTCTGTTTTTTTACTACACATATATTAGATTTAACGAATACAATAAACTGTTTTATGATAAAGAAGTTGGCATTAAAACTCTTTGGTGCTATTTTATAAAATGTGTTAATAATTAGTTGGTAATGTCATAAGGTTATTTGCAGTTTTGATAATTTGTAATTCGATAAATCCATATTGAATCGACTTTATAAAAATTTATTTTTTTAATTAATTTGTAATGGGAATAAAAAACGTTGCGTTTTATTATTTTTAAAAGACATTGACTTACATACTTAACACATAAAAAAATCTGTTGCTTATCTAAACACCTAGAGTCATCTAGTTTACAACAAATGAACAACAGGGCTTACATGTTTATAATATTCGTCTGTTATTTTGATGGGTTTTTTATCTATTCAATTAAAAGCATATTTCTAATTATCTCTTTTAGTACCTTTCTACTCGTATTATTTTGAAATCGTGTACTAATTATTTTCCATTCGCCTAGAACTATAACATTCTATTTTATTTTAAACTAACAATATTCTGATACCCAGTACAGCACCAGATATTTCCTGAATCTTTCTTGAACCTTGCAGTGAAAGGTTCGCAATATTGCAATTCGCAGTTCAGTAAAGCTTAGTTAAAGTAGCAACCCTTACGAAAGATTTTTATAGGAAACAAATGATAAGCTTGAAATGTTTTTTCTACATTAGGTTTTGTATAATATTTTCGCGACTATAGGAAAGTTATTATAAGAACTATAAGGATGACATTATAAGAGCATAATTATAAGCAGTCATTGTAAAAATAAAATTATAAGTATATTTTTATGATAACATCATTACAAAATATTTATTACAATAAACTAATTATAAGCATACAATTACGTATTTAATACATTAATTTTACGAATATAATTATTGAGAATATCAAAACTTATTAGAAATGTAAATCATTTTATTTTAAATCTAGCAAAGACGGATTTATTATAAAATTTCATTATTTTAAGATAATACTCTAATTTAAAAAATTTATATTTGTAAAAAGATTCACTGTTTTTAGGAGCTTCTAACTTTTTTTTGTGGAACCTCCTATAATTTTGAGTTTAGAAATATAATGTAATATTAATAAAATCTACTTGCCTTTAAAGTTTAACTAACGTATTTTACTTCGTTTAGAAAATATTACGTTTTAAAATTTCTTACGCAAAAAGGTTAATTTTGAAACTTGAAGTTAGCATACCATGCTTAAAAGTGTCATTATTTTAATACAAATATAATTTAAATGGAGCCATGTGAAATTGCTGTGTTTACTTTAATTTTCAAAATTAACCTTTTTGAGTAGAACATTTTAAAATCTAATATTCCCTAAACGAAGCGAAACACGTTTTTCAAACTTTAAAGGCAAGTAGATTATATTCATATTAAATAATATTCAAAACCTCAAGATATTAGGAGGTTCCATACAAAAAAGATAGAAGCTCCAAAAAGTAGTGAAATTTTTTTACAAATATAAATTTTTCAAATTAAAGGATTATCTTAAAATAATGAAATTTTATAATAAATCCATCTTTTCTACGTTTAGAATAAAATGATTTATATTTCTAATAAGTTTTGATACATATTGTATTAAATCGGTTTAGAATTATAACATGTTTAAAAAAAGTATTAGATTTAAGGTTATCAAAGTAAAGTCGTGAACGTTTCTATTTTTGACTACTAATAACAGGAATCTTATAATTATTTTATTTTAATAAATGTTTTGTAATGTTGTTATCATGAAAATATTCTGATAATTTTATTTTTACAATGACTGCTTATAATTATGCTCTTATAATGTCATCCTTATAGTTCTTATAATAACTTTCCTATAGTCGCGAAAATATTATACAAAACCTATTATAGAAAAAATAGTTTAAGCTTATCATTTGTTTCCTATAAAAATTTATCGTAAGGGAAAATTCCCACATATAAGGAAATATTACTAACCTATGTTATCTGAACATTTCAATTCAATGTCTGTCAAACATTACACAAAGCAGACTTGTGCAATATTGATGAAATGTTTCAAATAAGATTAAAAGTTTTATTAAATCTGGTGGTTAATCATATTTTATGCATGTTTCACATTTATTAAAATACATTCAGAAATGTATTACAGGAATATTTACAGGTAATTTCAAAACTTAAAAGAAATATATTTTTTACCCAAATAGCAAATATTTTTCATCTTAAAAAATACTGGAAATATTTAATAATATTTTCCAAATCTACCCAATCGAAAATCGTACGTTTTGTAAAGTTGTCTAAAAAGTTTCATTGAAATGTTGAGATAGCTATTGAAAAATTGTAGGAAAACACACAGATAGCTATGGCTAGCTTTCAGCAAGCATGTTATGATCGACTTTTCGCTTTAAATAAAACTGTTCAAATAACAAAAAACAAACTTTCCTAACGCTGTAATTAAATCCTTAGATGGCTTCGACCAAGTTGAAAAAGATTTTACAAATCTTTCTAGCATCGTTCACGAAGCAATCAGAGAATGTAATGAAACCTTACTTTTTATTTTATTAATAATTTGATTTAAATAGTAATTAAATGCGTGGTCCTAAATTTTATTATTGATTTTAATTGTAGGTATAATATTAAATTAAGGAATGACACTTTAAAAATAATTGTGGTTAAATTTTAAGCTATTTAATTTTTTACAGAAGAAAAACAGAAATAAAAGAGTTAGAAACTTATAATTAAAAAATTTGTACTGTTAAAATGAACCCCATTAAAATACTCTCGACTAAACTGTGTACAATTTTAATTTAAAAAAGTATTTATATTTATCTACAAAGAAAACACAGCCAAATTCTTTCAATTAGAATATTGTTTTATTCTTAGTCAAACATAACTGAGGTTAGTAAAAGAGTTTTTTTGTGAACCATTGAGTAGATATAACAGAGAAAAATATTTTTACTTGCAATTATAATTCGAAATTTTTTTGTGAATACTGAAATTTTGGAGATTTATATGCTATCAAATTAAAATTGTTAAAATACTGAATATTTTTTACAAGTAAATAAAGTACTTTTTCTTGATTCAAATCACGATTAAATTTATGATGTAATTTAAAAAAAGGTTTAAAATTTTTCCATTTATCTTGTGTAGTTTAATTTTATAATTATAATTTAAGATTTTAATGCTGATATCCACTCAAGACTTCGCGAAAAGTTCAAAACAAACTTTTTTATTAACCTTTCGTTTGACAGAATATAAACAAAAAACACAAATTGAAGGTTATCGGTTACAAGAAGACAAGCCTTCACGAAGCGTCAAAAATGTTAAAAAAGGTAATGGACAAGCAAGTAGCAAACGGCCAGCAAGCAAAATAAAAAATTTCTTAGAGCAAGCGTACAGAAAGCTATTTGAAAAAATTAAAAGCTTGTCAAAGATTATCTAAAAAATTTCTAGATGCTCCGCGGAAACGTAGGATTTTCGATTGGGTAAGGTCAAAATTTTATGTATTAAGATTAAATAATAGACATTGAAAAAATAGATTATAAACTTGTATTTTGAAATAAAAAAATCCGTGTATAAAAGAAATCCTTCAATGATCATATCCCGTGTGGAAAAGACGATTGGGCTGTAATTAGAGCCAATCTACAATTCCCAAGTTCTAGATGGGGACCATTTGGGAAACCCAACTGTAACCCAAAAGGGGCAGAACCTGGCTTGTAACTATGAACCCAACCAATTCCCAATTTGGGAAATCCAGTTGGGCCCCAATTGAGAAATCTTGCTAGTGCCCTTTTACAGTAATAAATGATTTTATTTTTATAAAATTTGTTAAGGTAAAATGATTTACTTAATTAAAAGATAAAACGTTTTTTAAATTATAAACTTTATTTAAAACTTTTTTGAGAATATATATTAGTAATACAACAAGTAATAGTTACTTAATAAATTATTCTATTGTATTATATATTCTATTAGATTCTAATTTTCCTTTTCAGCTGCTACTTTAGTTCTATCTTTTCTTCCTCCATCCCAAGCCCTGGCTCCAGCTAAAACAGTTCCTATGGCATCTAGAATGTTTTTTTCGATAATTTTTTTATTTTCTGGACCTGTGTGAGCTTTTAGTACAGCATCTGTAACAAAATTTGGTAAATTAGTTGAAATTTATCTTTTGCAAGAGAGTGTACATTTTTCTAAGACTTTATGTCTAAAAAATTTTATTATAATTATATAAAAATGAATTAAATATTCTAATTTTAATGGTAGAATCCTTATATTTATAGTTTCAAAATTAAACTAGAATACATTGCTGAATTTTGTAGTCCTTTAAAACTAATTTGTTTCCTTTTTTTTTAATATTAGTGAATTGTGAGGCCAGTTCCTTCGACATATATTTTTTAATAATATTTAAAACAGTTTTACTTAAATTGAAGTTCCTGTCTACAAGAAACTGCAATGAGGAAATCTAAAAAATAAATTCATGTTATAAATATTTTAAAAAATTCTCTTATAACTACGTATAACTATGAATAACTACGTATATTTATATTGTCCTCAAAATACACAAATCCACAAAAGCTGACACTTAATACTTACAAAATCTTCGCGAAATTGTTCATCATTTAATTTTGTGTTAAATTCAGTGAATCCTGCAATATTCATGTACGGCAAATTCAAATCATATTTAGAAATAAATGATTCTACATTGGTAGATACTCCTTGTTTCTCAGCTATTCTTTGCAATAGTATTTCCTGCCTCTCTTGCACCTTTTTTACTTCTTGTATTTCATATTTTATTCCTTTTAATAGACTTAGAAGATTTTTAATCTGCAAAAAGGAAATACATTAGTGTCAAAGTTACATAGTATTATGAAAATCATACTATTAAACATACTTTTGCCAATATTATCCATCTATGAACAGTCCTTTTTCGTCGCTGAATCTGAAAGTAATATAATGAATGTTTACTAAACTAAAGAAACGTAGAGTGGGGGTATTTTGTGCACAAACCCGCTCTTTTTTCACTTTCTGTTTTATTAAAATTCAAAAGTTAAGAAAATAAACAATTTAACTATTCAGTTATGTTGTGGACATTCTTCTAAAGGTGTCCTATGAGGTAACCGACAAGAGAAAATTTTTGTCTAAGTTAAAGTAACTTAAAGTCGTTACTTGAGGAGGTTTTATCATAAATAGAATTAACATTACCATTTTAATGAAATTTGATCCACTGATGGATAATGGTTTTATAATTATGCAGTTACATTTTTGAGACCTCAAAGTACTTGTGAATTTTACATTGAATCTTTTGCGAATTGAATATTTTGTTATATATATATATTTATATATGTTTTTTCAAAATTACCTTCAGGTCTCAAAAATTTAACTGCATCATTATAAAAACATTATCTACCCGTGAACCAAATTTAATTAAAATGGTAATGTTAATTCTTTTTTGATAGAACCTCCTTAATATAACTTCTAATACACTTCTTGAGTCATTTTAGGAGAAAAAGTTTCAAAATTACTTGAAAAACATACAAATATTAATATCATTTTTTTAAGGTTATATATACTGTACCAAGTGTGAAATTTGAATGTCATACTTCTAATAATTGATACTTCTAATAATAATCATACTTCTCATAATTGATTTTCAAAAATGCACAAAGTAGCCCACGTAATCCTGATATTTCTGTTTTCTACACTTTTTTCTTAAAATACGCATTAAAAGTTGGCGCACCATACAATTAAGTTCAAAACACTTATCTATAATATTTGTATCGACTCTTTTAAACTTCCTAAAATCTGAATAGAAGCTTAAGAACATTAAAAAATTTCAGCTTGATGAATAAAGTATGACGTCAGTGGTATAGGTAAAATTTGTCCGTCACTTTTCTCTTAAAATATTAAAATATTTTTTCACGAAGCTTGGTAGAATTACCTAAAATATCACTAGGAAAGTTTCTCTGACCCGAACTTGTTTAAATTTTGTCTCAAAATGAATTTTTTTAAAAAATTTGAGATTTTCTGAACATTTTCCAGAATTAATTTTGGGCCATAATTGGAACAAATTTGTGTCAGAGAGACTTTCTTAACGACATCTTAGGTAAATGTACCAAGTTTCGTGGCAGAAAAAATATTGAAAATATTAAATATTTTAAGAGAAAAGGTTACGGATAAATTTTACTTTTTACCAATGACGTAATAATCCATCACGAGCCCTTATATATACATTAGGGTGGTCCTTAAAATGGAAAGTTGCGAATTTGAAAGGTCTCACCCCCTGATTTTGTTACTTATCGAAAAATAAGAGGTACGTATTTTTTTATTTTTTTTTATTTTAATATTTGATGGTGCCTCATCGACCTTGAAATTTCCCATGCATTTTGCATGGGGAAAAAACTTTTTTTCGTAGATTTGCAATAAAATCATGAAAAATCAACATTTTTTAACCGGATTACTCTATTTCTCTTGGGAAATGTTCAAACAATGACATGCAATAATTTATTTAAGAATTTTTTATTATTAACTATTTTTTACAGGGTCGTGAAAAAACCCTATAAATTGCAAAATTATGGAAAAATCGTTAAAAAATATTTATTACTATTATTTCTGGTATTTATTGCTAAAATTTTTATTTACAACTAAAACAAATATTATTAATAATATTTTCAGGTAATTCGCAATTTGTTTAAACAATTTGTTGTTGTTATTGTTAAATTATTTTTAAATACATGTAGAAAAGTATGGTTTTTTGTATTATTTTACAATTGACTTTGACATTAATCATACAAAATAATGATTAATTGTTAAAAATTATAAAAATAATTGTTTAAACAATTTATTGTTGCTATTTGAAAAATAATCTTTAAATATATCTACGGAGTTGCAGTTTTTTCTTAATTTTGCAAGTAGTTGTGCTGTAAGGGACTGTAAAAAAGAATTAAATATGAAACATAATTTTCAACAATTGTTTAAACAATTAATTGTTGCTATTTGGAAGTTTGTCTTTGAATGTATTTACAAACTTGCAGTTTTTCCTTAATTTTTTAAGTAGTCCTACTGTAAGGAACTGTTAACGAGTATTAAATATAAAACATAATTTCAACAATTGTTTAAACAAATTATTGTTGCTATTTGGAAATTTGTCTTTAAATACATCCACAATCTGGCAGGTTTTCCTTTATTTTTCGAGTAGCCCTGCGTATATTTGACTCGGGGTGATCCATATATTTTAGAAAGTTTGAAAAACATTAAGTTTATAGAATTATTATAAATAAAATAAATCATAGTTAATCTTATTTATAATAATTCTATAAACTTAATGTTTTTCAAACTTTCTAAAATATATGGATCACCCCGAGTCAAATATACGCAGGGCTACTCGAAAAATAAAGGAAAACCTGCCAGATTGTGGATGTATTTAAAGACAAATTTCCAAATAGCAACAATAATTTGTTTAAACAATTGTTGAAATTATGTTTTATATTTAATACTCGTTAACAGTTCCTTACAGTAGGACTACTTAAAAAATTAAGGAAAAACTGCAAGTTTGTAAATACATTCAAAGACAAACTTCCAAATAGCAACAATTAATTGTTTAAACAATTGTTGAAAATTATGTTTCATATTTAATTCTTTTTTACAGTCCCTTACAGCACAACTACTTGCAAAATTAAGAAAAAACTGCAACTCCGTAGATATATTTAAAGATTATTTTTCAAATAGCAACAATAAATTGTTTAAACAATTATTTTTATAATTTTTAACAATTAATCATTATTTTGTATGATTAATGTCAAAGTCAATTGTAAAATAATACAAAAAACCATACTTTTCTACATGTATTTAAAAATAATTTAACAATAACAACAACAAATTGTTTAAACAAATTGCGAATTACCTGAAAATATTATTAATAATATTTGTTTTAGTTGTAAATAAAAATTTTAGCAATAAATACCAGAAATAATAGTAATAAATATTTTTTAACGATTTTTCCATAATTTTGCAATTTATGGGGTTTTTTCACGACCCTGTAAAAAATAGTTAATAATAAAAAATTCTTAAATAAATTATTGCATGTCATTGTTTGAACATTTCCCAAGAGAAATAGAGTAATCCGGTTAAAAAATGTTGATTTTTCATGATTTTATTGCAAATCTACGAAAAAAAGTTTTTTCCCCATGCAAAATGCATGGGAAATTTCAAGGTCGATGAGGCACCATCAAATATTAAAATAAAAAAAAATAAAAAAATACGTATCTCTTATTTTTCGATAAGTAACAAAATCAAGGGGTGAGACCTTTCAAATTCGCAACTTTCCATTTTAAGGACCACCCTAATATACATATATATATGAATAACTGTGTTTCTTACTTTTTGGAAATTGCACATTTTCACTCAAAACCTCTTCATGTTATTAACTGCATTATCGCCTTCTCCATTTTGTAACATATGATCCGCATCATTTTCATTTTGAGCATGCACTATTGGTTCTTCATTTTCAAGCATGCCATCCACGTCATCATTTCTCTCTTCAGCTTCTAAAAAGGAACACATATTAATAAGGTCATTACTTTCATTGTCTAAGAAAATTTTTCAATTGAATCAGAGAAATTTCAGAAACTAACCAACCACGAAAAATGCCAGATCTGTGAATTTTTTACTGATTCAATTTTAGAGAGTACACTTCCTGTCAATTACTAAATATTTAATATTTGTTGTTTTTTTCTTTAAATTTAGTAAATAATTCTAATTTTTATCCATAATTTTCACGCAAATAAACTTCTCCAATAACTTTTGAATAAAATATGTTAAATTCAACTTACAGAATGTTGTAGAGAGTATTTTAAACAGTGAACTGGATCAATTTTACTTCGTAAAAATTAGATAAAGCTCACAATATAATTAGAGCCGAGCGTGGAATAAGGGTCTAACCAGTAAAATATAAATTTCAAGGAAAACGAACAAAGTTCAATTGCTTATGTTTAAACAAACAATAGCTAGAAATGTTCTAAAATGAGGTAAAAAATACATAATATTTTGATTTCTCTAATATTTTAGTTTCTTCAAGATAAAAAATTAGCGAAAATATTTTTCATAGTAGAAAAGGGATCTAAACCGATATTTTATTTAGATTTGTTTTTCACGATTACAAAGCTTTAGTTTGTAAAACATTGTTTTCGTAATTTTTTTTCATTTGATGAGCTTTGTAATAGATTTATAGGTTATGTTAATTTACTTGCTTACCTTCAGAGGCAGATTGTAAATTAAATTCAAATGTAAACATCTTTTCTTCCCACAATTGTTTCACTAAATGAGGGTAAAATAATAAACAATATTTTTTACCGATTCCGCACAATTTTTGAAAAATTTAGACTTAATACCATTAGCACTTGAATCACTTGAACTTTCCAGTTCACGTAAAAATTTTTCCACTGCTCGGTGTTTTTGAACACGAAACAGGGATTTCTCATAGGTACGCTTCCTTTGGTCCATTTTGTTAAATTCGAACTTGAATCATAATATGTATTTATTAATAAAACAATTTAACACAACACCGCACTACTTGATGACGCTTGTGAATGCCTGTCAACGACAATTTTACGTTTGGTTATGTTTTCATTCTACAAGTAACTGATTGCGCATGCTTATTGTAAAATGGGCTCTAACTTGGCGTAACAAATTCTACCCAAATTGGGAAACCAGTTTAAGTCCCATAAATCTAGCACGAACAATTTGCTTTTATCTATCGAATTTTTAACAATTGAAAGTCAGAAATACTTTTAAGAAGTGTATTTTTTAACGTTAATATAATTTAGTCTATAAAAACGACCAAATGAATTCATAACTTTTTCTTCATTTTTTCATTATTTTCTTTTTGGGAAGCCCAATCAGGCCCCAATTGGCGCCCAATTTCATCTTGGGAAACACTGGGAAACTTTCCATATAATCGTACAGTTAATCGATTTATACTTTATACTTTGGCATCATAAAAAATTAATGAATTTAATAAATTTAGTTTGAAGATAGTTATTATTTACCATTTTTTCTTACATATATAACTAAAAATAAATAAAATAAAATATAATTGCAAACATTTATAATTTTAATTAAAGAAACTGAAGTCTAATTTTAAGAAAAGTGTAAAACTGACTTTAAAAATTTGGATAAAGTTCTGAATAGGTCAACTCGCGGATTAAGATGAAACTACATATGTGACTGTCCATGACAAAACGTGCCTTAGCTCCAAAAAATAAATTTTTATTTTTTAATGCCAATTGACAGATTTTTATTTGCTCTTTTATTTTCAAAAATAAAAAATTATTGTTTTAAAGAAATGTTGGTCTTAATAAGTAAGAAGCGTAGGAACGTTACATTGGTTTCAATGCATTGCTGCAACTTTAAACGCTCACCCTGTAAAGTTGACGTTTGGGATCTAAGGCACGTTTTCTCATGGACAGTCACATATACTTAAGTATTTTGATGCGCTGATTACAAAAATAATAAAGAAAATTATTGTCTACTCGAATTTTATGACGGAAACCATAAAAAGTATAAACCACGTACAGTGGGTTTCAGATACCATAAAAAGTAAAATGTATTTTTATATAATTGTAGGGTAAAAGAGGTTACGTACTATAAGAAGTGTTTGTCTTTTATTCAAGTTCACCTAAGCAATTGTTGCTTTTATTGGTGTCTTGCATTTTTAAGAAAAATTAGCAACTTTTCTGAGAAAATATATAGAACATAAAATATGTAATTCTATGAAACCTACATCTTCTATTCAGTACATTTTTTTGAAATTCTGAAAATATGCTACCATATTCAACTCTACTACTCTATTTATTTTCAAGCTCTCGTATATTTATTAGCGATTACCTTGAAAACTGTTAAAGCTACCGAAAAACTGTGTAAGATATAAGTGTGTGTTTTTAAGAATACTACCTTCTTTATTTAAGACATTTTTCAAAATTTTTAATATTTACTGAGTTGAACTGAAAAAACTAAAAAATAGGTTTTCTATGGTTTACACCATAAAAAAAAAGAAAAAAAAAACAATTAATAATAGAATTAACAAAAACGAAATGACTTGAGGTTCCGATTTTGATTACACTAAAGCGTCGATTCAGTGGACGTCGGTCGAGTGGACTAGTTTGTTGATGAAGTGGTGATCGGTGAGAAGGGGGCGCTGAGCTCGTCGAACACGCATATTCATAGGCGTACTAACTTCTAACTTTCGCGGGCGCTTGGTGCCCTACTACAAACGAAACCGTGTCGTGCCTACTATTTTTTCAATAGTTTAATACTTAAATATTTATTTTAAATTTCCATTCTTTTATTTTCCAATTATAGTTCAAAATATGTATGAATTTAAAGAAAATAAAAAATAATACAATTATTATTATTACATAATTACAATATGTAATAATTTCATTTTAATTTCGAACCTGATGATGACGACGAACCATGTCGTCGAAACGTCGTTCTGACTATTAAAAAATAACATTGTTTATGTTATTTATTTGCCTTCCTTCGATCGAATTTACTTTCTCACATAATAAACATTTCGGAAGGGAATCTGTCTTTTAATTAAAAAATAAGTACTTGGGAAATATTCTTTTAAAGTTTCATACGGCCCTGACTGTTTACGTGACCTTCCGCCAATAACCTCGTCGATTCAGTGGACCCAGGGGGGCCAAGCCGTAATGCATTGACTGGATATACAAAGTTTACTGTTTTACTCTATCGCAGCGCTAGTGTCGCTATGTACGTGAATAAGAGATGCTTGTGTATGTTAACGCACACAATCAATCCGCCATTCACGTACAAAGCGACACTAGCGCTGCGATAGAGTAAAACAGTAAACTTTGTATACCCAGTCAATGCATACCAGGCCCTCCAAGCCACAATGTATTTTGTTTATTCGAATCTTCGCGGTATTCAACTTTTTTAGTCTCTTGTTTTGTGTTTTCAACATAAAAAAATTTTTTTTGGAACATTTTAATTTTAGAATAAATAATACTCAACGACTAAACGGTAAATCTTTTGTTATTTCAAGAGTAATATGATCCTTGAATATTGAATTATTTTTGTTTTAATTTTGAATTAAAACCTAATTGTACATCAAAAGTTATTAAATTATATATTTCAAGTTACTAATTTTTTTCGCGTCGGTCATTAGAAAAATGCAAAATATTAAGAAAAATAGTGAATTTTGGAAGACAAGATCTCAGAAACTATACTGTAAAATTATCTCAAATTTAACAATAATGTGCATTAATATTTAAATTATTTTTGCTGAAAATTTCAAACTTGTCCCGACGATTAGTGATTTTCAACTAACCTCCTTAATTCAGACTTTTTTTTTTAATGGAATACTTGTTTTCTGTATTTATATGGAAAAAAAGAAAATACTTACGCATTGTTTAATTTTTTTATAGGATGGAAATTACGAAATTTATGAATTTATGAAATGCAACGTTTCTATAAATACAACACTTTAGACACACCTATTTATGAGGAAAATTACACGCGTATTTACAGGAAATTTTTTTTTATCAATTAGTAACTGCGTTAAAAGGAGAAAATAAAAAATACAAGACTTAGGTTTTGAGATATTTCTATTGTAAAGAGACTATTTTTCATAACATATGTAAAAAATTTAGGAAAAACTGAACAAATTGTCTGTAAAGCATTAGATATTATATATTGTATATATATTGTATTATATATTTCCAATTTTCTAATAACAACGGAGAAAAACGCATTTTAGTACTCTGTTTCGCAAAATCTTAAATTTAGTAAATTCATAACTTCTGTACTTTTTATTTAATAAAAAATATGTATTTCTCTTTTTTTATATAGAATTAGATAAAAATTATTTCCACACATAAAAGTGTTTAAATGAAAATGTCACGTGAAACCAATAGACAATTCTTAAAGATTTGAATAGAAAATGTTAGTGATTATTTTTCCATAATTTCAATGCATTTTAATTTTTATTCCGTTTTATTGAAATAAATTAAATTGTTATGAATTCATACTCTGTAAAGGGAATTTCATTGATTTCATATTTTTATGGGATTAAATTTATTTTAATTGTAACTATGGAATCAGAATTTAAAAAAAGGGAATTAATTAATTTCATGTCTAACTATCGAATTAGAATAAAAATGATACAATTTTTAACATAAATTAAAAAAAATAAAAATAAAAATGGCTCTAATTGAATTCTCTCCAAACGAATTAAAACTTAAAAATTCAAATACTAATTTAAATTTGCCTAAACAATTATTTAACATTTAAGTGCAAAACTATTAACTTGTTATGATAAAAACAAAAATAATAATTAAAAATAATAAAATTCTCTGTACCTTTTCAATTTACAATTGAATAAAAAAATCGGGCAAGTTCGAGTTACACTCGCACTAAAATCGAAGGTTCCGTACACAAAACAAAATAATTTTTAATATATTTGATACTATTAAATATATAATATATAAATATATTATACAAATTACATATAATATAATAAATAAAATAGAATATATAATGAATTTTTTATAAAAAATGGACCACCCTCCCCCTTATCTTCCAAAATGTTTTACTTAGAGAGTTAAAATTTTGTACAGGAATATATCGTCAGGTGTAAATAACAAAAAATTATAGAAAACGTGATCGTGATTGCATTTTTAACGAAAAATCCAGAGATTTTAGCAATTATCCATAAAAAATACTCAAAAATCATTTTATTTCCTTAACAACGCTATGATCAACTTCTACAATCATGTTCTCTACCATTTTTCTGTAATCTACACGTGAAAATACATTTGTGTACCAAATTTGAACTCTCTAAGTCAAATTGTTTAGAAGTTATGGGAGGGGGGATACGGTCATTTTTTAGCATGTTTTTTAAATCGTTGGTTTTTGCTTAAAAACACTATGATAACGATGTGCAACAAAGTTCTCTACAGTTTTTCTGTAATCTATATGGCAAACTACATATGCATACCAAATTTCAGCACTCTAAGTACAATAGTTTGGCAGATATGGAGGTGGCATTGTACATTTTTAGTGCATTTTTGCTAAAAAAATGACCGTATCCCCCCCCCCTTTATCTTCCAAACTATTTGACTTAGGATGCTGAAATTTGGTACACCTATGTAGATTTACGTGTAGATTACAGGAAAATTATAGAGAAAGTGATGATTATAGCGCTGTCAAAGTGATAACACTAAACTACGGCCCATATGTTAAAAAATGCTCAAAACATTGTTATTTCCTTGACAACGCTATGTTCAACACATACAATCATGTTCTCTATAATTTTCCTGTAATCTATACGTGAAAATACATTTTTGTACCAAATTTGAATTCTTTAAGTCTAATAGTTTGGAAGTTCAGGGGGGGGGGGATACGACCACTTTTTAGCATTTTTTAAAAAAAATCGTGTTTTTTTGCTGAAAAACGCTATGATAACAGCCTGCAACAAGGTTTTCTATAGTTTTTCTGTAATCTACACGTCAAACTACATATGTGTATCAAATTTCAACACTCTAAGTACAATAATTTGGTAGATAAAGGGCAGGAATGGTACAAATTAAACGCATTTTTTCGAAAAAATGACCGTATTCCCCTCTTATCTGCCAAAATATTTGACTTAGAGTTCAAATTTGGTACAAAAATGTAGTATCATATGTAGATTACAGAAAAATTATAGAGATTGTTGTGGTGATAGCGCTGTCAAAGAAATGGCAAAAGTTATCAGCCAAAAAATATCAAAATTTCTCAAAAATCTTGTTATTTTCTTGACAACGCTATGATCAACCTCTAGAATCATGTTCTCTATAATTTTCCTTTCATCTACACGTGAAAATACATATGTGGGCCAAATTTGAACTTTCTAAGACAAATAGTTTGGCGGCTAGGGGAGCGGGAGGATACGATTTTCGACAAAGTCTTTCCAATAGGGTTCCGTGCGTACACTTGTGGTGTACGGAACCCTAAAAATCAATGAAAATTATTGTTATTATCACTATTATAACTCACCTGTTATTAAATGTAAGGAGGACCGTCATGTGACTGAAACTACATAATAACACGTCCCACACAGCACAATTCCTTGCCTGAAGTTTGAGTGAAGTTGGCACTGCAAACTTCGCAAGTTTATGAAAACTTGACCTAACCAACAAAACGTCCGCTTGTGCAGAAAGTTTGACGTTTGAAACTTGCTGTAAACTTTCACTGCAAATTTCAACTTTAGGCCTTGCGCAGTTGATTTTTATGATAGCTAAGGCTGCGCAATACATTTTTTAAACCTCCCACAGGGTCACAATACTGTGTTACAAATTCATTCAATCCACAAAAAAAAATTTTTGTACCTTTAATTCGAACTTTTCTAGAACCTTTCCTGAAACTTGCGAGGAAAGTTTTCAATTACTAACCAGCTTATACTTGCTGCAAGTTGTCCAGTCAAGATTTCTGCATAAGCGGACATTTTGTTGGTTAGGTCAAGTTTTCATAAATGTCAAATGCAAACTTGCGAAGTTTGCAGTGCCAACTTCGCTCCAACTTCAGGCAAGAAATTGTGCTGTGTGGACAAATAATCTAACCTTAAACGTTACTCTGAAAGTGCTAAATTATTAACTTAATTTTATGTTTCAATATAATATTAATAATGTAATATACATAATTAAATTAATTAAATAAAAAGAAAGCAATGATAAACATTGTTATTATTACTCCCCTGTATAAATCTCTTGAAAATTGACACATGGAGCACACTAAAAGCACACACTACTTCTGTTATAAAAGTAAAGGGATAAAGTTCCGATTAGGGCCCCCCTCCGATTTTAATGAAACTTGCTATCCTTATGTATTTTGATGCGCTGATTACGAAAATCATAGTGAAAATTGGCGCAAATTTTATTATAACGGTAAAAACCATAAAAAACACCATAAAATCATGATTTTTTACATTTATCTCTTAAAATACAACAAACTTGAAAAAATGTTTTAGACAAAAGTTGTAGATCTCATTAAAATACACATTTTATATAGTATACATTTTTTCATTAAAATGAATATTTTTTTATTTAAATTGAAAAACCATTTTACGGCCTTAAAAAATGGCAATTGGTGAAACGTTTATAAAATTGATAATGCTATGATTTTTTTTTTGCGTAGGATGTGAAAACCTGCTCTCAGGTACCCTGTAGCCCGTACTACAGGGTTATGCGGGGTTAGCGACTTGCCGACCCGCTGTTTTTATTGATAAATAATGCATAAATTATGCATTTCTTCCTGAAATCGATAAGTTTATAAGAACATTTCGAAAAAATAGAAATCAATAATAATAACAATAAGTCGAAGGCGAAGGGCGGGAAAAATGGTCAGCTCCCAACTCTCGGTATCTTGGACAAACTAGGGGGGGGGGGGGGGTGCCACTGACAGTGGAATGTAGACAAAGGTGGGAAAAGGATGGATACACGGGGGGGGGGTCATGACCATACCTCTGCGTAATGAACGTAATGTTACGTAATGTAACGTAATTAAAGGTTGTATGAAATTAAATATTGATATAATGTGGGTATTCGGTCAAATTTATGGTGATTTATGTTTTTTCAAATTATTTCGTAAACTTATTGGTTTTAGAAAAAAATGCATGAAACATAAAATATGTATTTTTGTGAGAGCTACCACTTTTGTATAAATTGTTTTTTTTATATTTGCAATATTTAAAGAGATAAATGCAAAAAACCTAAATTTTTATGATTTTTTATACGTACTTTTTACCATGAAATTCAAATTTGCGCCAATTTTCACTATGATTATCGTAATCAGCGCATCAAAATACGTAAATTTATTAAGTTTCATTAAAATTAGAGGGGGACCTTAATCGGAACTGCACCCCTATCAAACTACCACCAAAATAACCACAAAATACTATCGATAAATATCGAAGATATTGTTGACCAATGAGAGAGCGAAAAAGGGTCTTACACGTCTGAAGTTTGTCGAAAGGTATATCTTTCATGAATTTCAAGGTCAAACCTGATTTTTAAATTACGGTCAATTTAATTAAAATTATTATAATTTTAAATACTTAAAATATTAAAATGTCTTGTAAAATAAATTCAAAATTAGAGTTCAACCTTTTACTATCAAAATTATTATGATAAACAGAAAGTCGAAATCAAAAACTATCGAATATACCTACTAACCAATAAGAGATCACAAATGGGTCTTACACGTCTGAAGTTAATCACAACGTCCGTTCCTTTTTATAACAGGATTAAGGATGCACAAACTTAAAAACTTAGTCCCAATCTAAATTTTTATGTAGCTAAATAGAACAAACTGAAACCCATATTCATTTAGAAAATACTTTGCTTCAACGCAAAGTTAGTAAAAAAATTTACTGTCTTATGGAGAGGTAAATTTTGAGGTGTGATTTGAATGATTTCTTGTTTAAAAAATGTCCAACGAAAAAGGTATCAGAAAGGTTAGTTTATGGCTATTTATGACCGTGAATTCTAAACCCTGAAGAATTTTATTATGCTTTTACACTCTCATAAAATGAAAGGTTCTGCTACAGTGCTTTCTTCAACTATAAATTATCTCTTATTATATTAAAACGAAACCTTTGTCGTCAACAGAAATTCGTCGTTCAGTCGTTCTTCCCCTTCCACTTGGTTCACTACTTTTCTTTAAAAGCAACTTTTAAAATCAATTCACCTATAATCTTTTTGAACTATTAACATTCATATAACTTAGACACTTATACAATTAAGTGTAGTAGTGTGTCATGATAGTGACACATGCGCAGTTGATCAAAATGGTCTATAACACTTGCGCAATAATACAGTGTTCTTTCTTTTTTATAAGTCCAACGAAAATTAAAATTTCATTTACTTACATGTGCAAAATGTCTTATGTATATTTTACTTTTTAAAATTATATGTTCTACGCAAAGTATATGACTTTTTTGTTTACATGTTTTTTGGTTTCCGTTCACGTTTAAATTGTTAGAAATCCATTCTGTTTTGAGATTTTAATTACTGCGCATGTTTAAATTATTTTGAAACCTATTGCGCATCTGTAAAGCTTACAGAAACCTACTGCGCATGCCCAACTATACGAAAAAAAAATAATTTCTGAAATATTTATAAATTTTATTCTTAAATTTGAAGCAAAGAACAAAATTAAGTAGTAATTCAAACCTAACGATTTTTGGTAAATAATTAACTAGTTCCTGAGAAATTCTTAAAGATTAAATGAAAAGTAAAATTTATATTTTAACTTCTTTCGGTCTTATTTTGAACATGTCAATTACCCGTACATTGGTGATTTAAATGAATTATTTTAAAATATGAAATAAAAAAATCCTACGCTAGAAGACTTGAACTTGCGACCCCTCTCTCTAAAGCCTTCCACTGTACTAGGCCATTGACGCAGTTGGAAGTCTTTACAAATTGGTTATATACAAAATATTTTATTTCTTAAAAAATCCCCCAATACTTCGCTATAATTATATTTATTATTTGCTAAGACACTTAAAAATGTAATAGAATTTTTTTACTTCTTGGAAGAATTGAAGAATACACTCATATTAATATTCAATATAATAGAAATTTTAATATTAAGCATGGTTTCAAGGCCGTAGCCAGGGGGGGGGGTGATAGTAGTGTTTGACCCCCCCCCCCCGAAAATTTTTTGACAGCTGCTCAAGTTTTCAAAAAAAAAAAAAAAAGGTCATCACTTTGACTGTTTGTTGACAAAACCCCCCCCCCCGAAATTTTTTTCTAGCTACGGCCTTGCATGGTTTCACAAAGCAGATTGTTTTACAATTGCAATACCAACAGATTTATCAATATCTTTAAATGATAAGTATATGTTTTCGGAATTTTTAAAATTATACTTTGGAAGCATGAATTTGACACTTATTTAATATTTATATTAATATAAAACTAATTTATTCAAAATTTTGTATGAATCATCATAATATTATAACGTTTTCTCGTTAAAAACAATTTTAGTATATTATTTGTTTTATACCAAATTATTAAACAATTTATCTTAATATTAATAATATTAATATTACAAATTAATAAAAAATTCTTAAAACAAAATTATAATCTTTATACATAATTTTCAAAAGATTCAAAAATAACAACAATAAAATAAATGATAAGTTCATGATAGTTTTTAATATTTAAACTTAGATACACTGAGAAAAATGTTAAGTCATAGCAACGAAAATTTGGTTGAGCCAACCAAATTATTTGGTTGTTATTTAGTCAACCACACTATTTGGTTGAAACAACTAAATTATTTGGTTCAGTGTTGTTTGTTGGCATAACAAAAACTTTTGGTTGTCACAACTATATTTTTTTATTTGGGATAACAAAAATTTTGGTTGTCATAAAAAAATTTTTATTTGGGAGATAAGTAACCCAGGTGCGAATTTTTGGTTGGACAACACATATAATTACATAATTCACATGTTATAAATTTAATTACACAAATATAATCAGATGAGAATGTAGAAATTTCATATTAATGAAAACCTGAAACAGAAAAATTTCATTAGTCATGAAGATTCGAACCCGGGTTTTCCAGCTGCCAGTCCAGTAGGCTAACCAGCCCATGAGACCCATGAATGACCAATATGGAATAAACCTTATAGCTAGACAGTTCAGTAACAAACACCGTTGGCTCAACTATCAGACCCAGGTTCGGCCGACCGTCTGGTATTAGTTTTTATTTTGATTTTATTTATATTATTATCGGCAGCTTACATACAAACTAATCACCAATTTCTGTTTGGTTGTCACAACCAAATTATGTTTGGTTGTCACAACTAAATTATGTTTGGTTCAACCAAATAAGAGCAACAAAATAATATGGTTGTCCCAAACAACTTGATGTGTTACGCCAACCAAATCGTTTTGTTATACCAATCGAAATATTGTTGTTACAACCAACAATGGTCAACTGAAAAATATTGTTGGTAAAACTAAACCTTTTCACTCAGTGTATGCAATTTTTCTTCATCAATAAATGTAATTGAGCGAGTGTTAGCGAGCGAATTAACATCGCTAGTTTATATTATTTATTGAAAAATTATAGTTGTTTTTCAGTAATCTAGTTATTTATATGTTCATATGAATAAGACATATTCTTTTGAAACAACACGGAAGAACTTTTGGTTTTAATAGTTAATATTATAATATGTATTTTTACAAAATTTCGATTGTAAATCAGGATATAACTGTAAAATGGTATTTTATACTACAGGACTAGAAGAATATACTTTTTTAACAGTTAATATTTATATTTTTTAAAATTAAAATTTACAATTTAAAACTGGAAAGATTGCTTTTTTTAAAAGGAAAATGAAACTAGGAAAAAGTATAATCTAAAAAAAATAATTAAAATTATTTAATTTTTATTAAATAATGATTTTTATAAAAATATTTACAAAAATAGGTTAAAAATATTACTATATTCAATAGGAAGCAACAATAAAATAAGTTCATCTTGAACATCTTACTATTAAAAAGATTATATTTCAAAATAATGCTGTGTTGAAATTCCATTAACTATTGGAAAATTGGCGGCCATGACAGTTTAACCGTTGTGCGCGTCTTGTCACTGTTGATTTGCTTATTCGGATTATATAATTTCTCTCTTAAAAGAAACGATTAAATCATTAACGTTATCGTAAAGTGGGTGAAAAATAACACAATAAATACGTTCTACGTGATAGTTTTATTCAATATAAACCGGTTGTATCATGTAAAAACTTTTAAGTGAATTTTGAATTTGGCTGATGTCAAACTTCAACTATTGTTCACACATGGAAACTTGTAATTTTTGTGGATTTTTCTCAAAAGTGGTAATGTATTATGTCGATTAGTATATAAGAAAACTTTTCCCTTCAAACATTATATGTATTGTGCGATTTGTTAAGCATATATATGTGCGTGCGTATTATCGTTAGTGTTTAGGTTATGTTAGGATTTCGTTTGTGACGGTGATTGTGTTTATATGTATAAAAAAGTGTTAAAAATATATGGAATGTCAATTACCACAGGTAACCTACAATAATATAATAATCATGAAGATCGGTTTATTTGCCTTTTTATAGGAATTACTTATTAATCTCGATTTTACTAATTCCAAAACTCAATAGCAATTTTCCCAACAAAATGGCGATTCAAGTTTCTTTTAACATTTCCTATCGAAAATAGTAAATATTAAATAGAAATAGTAAATTCTGAAAATATAACGATATATCCTGGTTTCCTATCGAAATTTTGTAAAAATAAATACTATAATATTAAGTATTAAAATCGAAAGTCTTTCCGTGAAAATGCAAAAATGATATGGGCGATTCTTACGTAACTGCCTTACTTGGCGGCGTTGAAAAAATACACCTAAATTAAAAATATATTCTGAAGTGTATTAGTGAATTTTAAAGGTATATATCAGAGTAACTGAAAACCAAATATACATAACTATATATATTATAACTTCTATTATATTGCACTATAACTGCTGAAATTCCAGCTCCGTGGCGTGTTCCTTTTGCAAAATGTTAACTTTAATTTAATCATTTTCGGTAAAAATATCATTATTATAACTCAGCCTTCTTCAAGCATAAAGTGGCTATATTTATGAACAATTTAGGTTTATATTGTACTTCATAATACCTTTTTCATACTTAGAATCTGTAAAAATCTTTTGTCCCTCAATTTTTCCTTATTTTTGAATGCAATCTGTAGACTTATAATTAAGTTGTCATGTGTTTAGTTATTACGCCTTCTAATAAGTTAAATTTCAATGTTGATCCATTAATCACATGTGAAAAAAGTTTTAAAAAAGAAAAATTTTTACTTAAAAAAAAATTATTTTTGTTAAAATAGCATGTGAACAAAAAAAGCGTTCAGTTCCATGTCTTTACTATTATATTACTGTAACAACTATTTGATAGTATTGTTACCATTTTCTTTAAGTTTTCATGTGAAACAAGCGATCTGCAGAAGGAATAGATTTATTTTGCAATATTGTAGAAGTGAGGTTAGAATAAATGTCAAATTTCAGTTTCATGGTATCACGTAAAATTTCAGCTCCATGGCCTATGTGTTCAGTGTGCTTCATGCAGAGAAACTTTTTTATCTGTGGTGGTTATTTTAAAATATTATTCTATAAAGTAGTTTAGCAATGCCGGATTACACTGCTCGATCTCGATTTCGAATTATCCAAAAAATAAAACAAAGTATTCATTATTAAATATTGTATTTGCTGTTCTTTTATAAAATTTTATATATGTTAACTAATATCTAAAATACTGTTAGAATATTAAATAATTTATTAATTTATTATTTATTTTCGTTTTAGCAAAATAACAAGAAGAAATTTTTATTTTTTACAATATATTTGCAATAAAAGGATGCGTTTCAGCTCCACATGGCAGCCAATTTTCAAAAATTTTCTATTATTTTCGTATAAATATAGTTGTAGTAAAATCGTTTAAAATATACTTATATTACACCCTAATAAGAAAAATAAGTGCAGAGAAACATTGAATAAAAAAAATTTTTTTCTACCAAAACTTATATTGAAACCGGGTAGTTACGCAAGAATCGACCATATCAGATTTTTAGTATCTTCACTGAGAAAAATGGATGTTTAGAATTAGATGTTTAAAACAAGATAGTAACGCTTAACCTCTAAATATTAAAGGTTAACATCTAAGATATTAAATTTTAACATCTAGATATTAAAGTTTAATATGTAGATGTTAACCCTGAACATCTAGATAGCTGTCCCTATGTTAAGTGATAAATATGTTAAGCGTTAACATCCAGATGTTAAGGGTAAACATCCATTTTTCTCAGTGTTCTACTGTTAACGAGTTACGCTACTATTCCTTTAATTGTAAGGCTTTTACTGTCAATTTTACATCTTCGTAATTGTCAGAAATTACAGATTCTAAAATTTAAAAAATTCAAATTCAAACTTAAAAGTTAGAAAAATTTTATTTATTAAAAAATAAATATTTTTTACTAGTCCATTTGTAATTTTGAATAATCGAACATTTTTAAAAATTAATTTTGAGTCAAAATTCAAACAAGCACGGGACAAAGAAACTTTGCTAATGATTTTTTAAGTAATTCTACCAATATTCATGATAAAATATTTAATATTTTAAGAGAAAAGTTGCGGACTAATTTTGCCGATACCAATAACGTCATACTCTATCAAATGCCTTTAACCTTGGTGTATTCCAAAATGTAGAATATATAACGATATAAAATAGAACAGAATTCTTAACATAAATACTTTTACTTATATTTCATGTTGACAATAAATGAATTAAGAAACTAATTGTTTAAACTAATTGTTATAAACCAATGTTTCTTTAGTAGTTCGTCAATTCACCATATTAAACATATTATTTAATCAAGGGTAAAATTGGTTTATCGACATTTATAAAAACAAAAAAAATTTAATTGACAAAATTTTCTTTTAAAAAATCGTGAAACCATCTACGTAGATAAATTTGAAAGCTTTACACTAATAGTACACGATACCGTTGTAAGAAATTAAAATAAATTGTGATCCACAAAAAATTCATAAAAATCTACAAAATAGCCATTTTTACCTTTTAACCTGAAATTACAAAAAATCCTGCACTGAGAAAAAAGGGTTACTAAATATAATCAGTTTTGGATCAAGTAACCGAGGAAGGTTGTTGATATATAACTTGTGAAACACTTTGTTAATTGTAACCGCAAAATTCCTCAAAAATGCTACTTTTAACCTTCCAGTTTGATTGTGAGAGCAAGTATGTTGTTTGTTTTAACTCTTCCGTGCCCCCGGGAAACCCAACACTTGGATTTTGTTAAAACTTGTTACATGGGAATTTTTTAAATCGCTGATTACGAATCAGAAGTCAGATTTTCAAAATTGAAAATGACGGAACCAATATGGCGGACATTTATTAAACTAGGTGAAAATTATGTCCACTTGATGGACATTTCGTTTCCAAGTAAGCAAAATAATTTGCTTCCTCTTAGAGGAAGCACTAATTTAATAATATAAAAGTTAATTAGACAAGTTATTAAAAAATAGAATTTTAAATGCAAAAAAAATGGAAAAACATGAATTATTTTACGAATTTTTAATCATATATTACGGTTGGCTGGAAAACATTTTAACCCTAAAGTTGCATCCCTTGAAAGTTTTCTATTGAAACTTGTTTGGGGTCCTTCACTGACCACTTTTTATAAATATAAGCAAAATCCCCAGAGCGTTTTGTTTTTAATCCAACTTTTTGTGCTTCTTACGCAAAATTAAAAAAAATGGTTTTGATGATTACATTACTTGGTTTTAAATGGTCTAATATTGTTAAAAAATATAAAAATATTTAAAAGAAAAAAAAAAATAATAATCTGATTTTTCTTAGAAATCTTTTTATAGAACGAAAGATTTAAGTCTCTAATAATATATATTATTCAAGGATAATTATTACCAAAGAACTAATTTATCTCATAATAGGGCATTTCCACGTGAGACGCAAGGACGTTTTCGCGATATTTTTTACTATTTTACCCTACCTCCTAGTTTTATCTGAATTTGTAATACAAAATGACTTTCAAAATCTTAAATCCAGTAAACAGATCTATCTCAAATCTGTATTAAAGTTATTTTTCTTCTTTACTTTATGCATTTTTTACGTAAAAGAATGTAATGTGACGCAAGGACTTTTTTTGGGCACGAATTTTAATATAACCAAATATCCCAATTAACACGCAAGCTTGCAGCAAGCTTGCCGTGCATGCTTAGCAAGCTTGACATGAAAGCTTGCAGCAAGCTTGCTGCAAACTTACCTCGAAAGTTTGCGGCAAGCTTCCTCTGAAAGATTTGTGCAAACTTGATTTGTGGGATTTCCGTAATCTTTCGCCGCAAAATTTATTCTTAAAAATTTATTACGTAAGAATTTAGTAAAAAAAAAGTGTAACAGATTATAAATTCTTTATGAACATACCACCTAAGCTTTATATGTAATTATTTTACTAAATTCTTACGTAATACATTTTTAGGAATTTTGCGGCGAAAGATTACAGAAATCCCACAAATCAATTTTGCACAAATCTTTCAGAGGAAGCTTGCCGCAAGCTTGCAGGAAACTTGTAAGAAACTTGCACGCCAAGCTTGCAGGAAGCTTGCCGCAAACTTTCGTGGTAAGCTTGCAGCAAGCATTCGGACATTGCATTGTGCACAATTGCATTGTGCGGACATTTCACTACTTGCAGCAAGCTTGCCAAGCTTGCACGGCAAGCTTGCTGCAAGTTTGCTTCAAGCTTGCGTGCTAATTGGGATAATGCATGAATAGTTTACAAATTATGAGAATAAAAATATTCTAAGGATGTTAAATATTTGAGTATAAAATGTAGAATGAGTATAAGACATTGCGAAAAAATTGAGAAACTTTTAACACATATGATGGAACTTCAAAAAGCGTAAGAGTCTGTGACGCACGGACATTTTGTTGGTATCCCACAATAAATAATTGATTATATCTTTTATAATATTTGTTATAGAATTATAAACTCATTTGTCATAGTTCCTAAATTCTTGTATTTCTTACAAGAAAGTGGAATTTTTATTCTATATTAAATTTCAAGAAAGTAATAGTCTCATTATTTTTTATAAAGTAAGAACGAAATGTCCGCTATTAGGTCTAAATGCCCAATAATAGAAACGCGTAATTTACTTATAAACATTTATGTTACAAGAAAATAAAAGTCAAGTGAGAAAGAATTAAAAATACCTTTTTTTAATGTTATTACTCTGCCAATTAGTATTTTTAAATATATAAACATTCTTTATGATAATATTGGTGACAAACTTAAAGTTTAATATATATAATAATTAATAATTAATTAATTAATATAATATATAAATATATAAAAGGATTTATGATAAAAATTACTTTTTTTATATTTTTTTAAAAATATTTATAAATTTTTTGACAATATTGGACCATTTAAAACCAAGTAATGTAATCGTCAAAACCAATTTTTTTTAATTTTGGGTAAGAAAACACAAAAGAAGCGCTCGGGGGATTTTGCTTATATTTATTAAAAAAGGTCAGTAAAGAACCCCAAACAAGCTCATATGGCAAATTTAAACAATTTCGGAAAAATGTCCGCCATATTGGATCCACCATTTTGAATTTTTAAAATACGACTTCAGATTCGTAATCAGCGACCCCGAAAACTCTCGAGTAACAATTTTCAAGGAAATATAATCAATTTATATTTTTTTCGTCATCCATATTGAATCCGACATTTTGAAGTTTTAAAAATCTATTTGGAATTCTTGATCAGCGACCCCAATAAGCAATAACCCCACGAGTACCAATCTTCTATATTAATAAAATCAGACTTTTGTGTGTACATTGCTCAGAACTTAGAAATCCATGTTTAATTTTTCGTTTCAAGTAGTAAGAATTCCAAAAATGCTGTTAAAAAATTATATATGTATGTATGTATGTATGTGTAGGTCTTCAATACTTTGTTCCACTATCACTCAGAAACGGCTTGACCGATTAAAGTCAAACTTTGCAGATTTTTGGGTATTTGCCTAACTTAAAATCTTGGCTTTATTAGATTAAAAAATATTAATACGTACGGGAGATATGCCATTTTTTTAAAAAATTCAAAAAATCTGAAATTTTGAAATTATTTATTTTTTGATGGACTGCTGATAAACTTTCTATAATTAAGTACTACATATTATTTCGTCATATTTTATAATAATTTTGCAAAAAATATTATCCTATAAATGAGATATATATGCATATATAATAGGGTGCCCATGAAAAATAAAATTTTTTTCTATATCGTATCCTACCCCTGAATTTTCTTCCTTTTTATGAGAAGATATGTTTCCTATTTTTTTAGATTTTTTAAAAATGATTTAGAGGTCGCGACGAGCCATTTTAGTTAAAAAAATGCGTTTTTATAGGGTTTTTATTTTCTAAACTTATAAAATAGGTTAATAAAAATATTTCTTTGTGAAATATCACTTCAAATTTATCACTCAATTAGTCAAAAATTATCTCGTATAATGAATAATAATTTTCAAGTAGGAAAAGCGATTTTTAATATTTTCAATTTAACAAAATTTGATTTTAAAGGTGCAATAAAGTCATAAATTTTAATATTTTTGTATTTCTTAGAATTTTAATTGAAAGTATTTTTTGTTGAGTGATAAGTAAACAAATAAAGACGAAAAGTAGTCATCATTATTAATTCCTAAAATAATTTTTGTTTTTTCTGATTTGTAGTTGGATTCTGAAATTTTAAATTCTTCTGCTGCATTTACTGCTTCAAAAAAATGTCATGTTTTGTTTAAAAATTACATTTTTTGTGTACTTGTACATTTCGTATAATTTAACTTATCCCATACTCTTTCCTTTTTGTACTGTTCTTCGGTTTAATTGTTTTTTTCTTTTAATGTTCTGCGCTAGTACTAACTAATCAGTAAAAGTATTCCTAACTTTTACGAAAAGTTATTTATTGTTTGTCGCTTAAATATCTTGTTTAAGTTTCCATAGTAACGTTTATAAATTAATATAATGTGACATTTCATAACCAAATTTATCAAATTTATGAGGAAATAAATTTTTTACTATATAAGATTTAATAAACGTTTATACTACTCTACTATGTAAGTATGTCTATAAAATGGGTTTATTAAAAATATCTCAAATAGTGGTAGCAAAATTAGCTTAGAAATGTTAATCATTTTCAGTTATAAAAGAATGACAACAAACAATAACCAAGTAAAAAATTTATGGCTTATCGGAGATTCATCAGAAGATATGACGAATTGTATTTTACCGACAAATCGACAGGTTTTAAGTCGATTTTTTCATGAACATATTAAAAACAAGAACACTTTACAAGCGAGTGCTCGATTAATATCTTCTGAAGTAGTTGAATTTTGGAAGAAGGAGAAGATCTTGTCTGCAGATGAACGAAATGTAATTGTAAAAATAAGGGAACTTCATAAAGAATGGCAAAATTTAAAAAAAAATAAAAACAAGAAGACAGAATATTTGACGAGGGTTAGAAATATTTTTATGAATAATCTAGATAATCTTTTTGACATATCTTCAGCAAAAAATAGTCAAGTAGTGCAGGATGATATGGAATTTATAAATTCATTGAAAGAAAATAAACTTTTGGATCCAAGAATAGTAGAAGAATGTGAGAAAAATGATGGTGCAGTTTCAGAAATAAAAGTGAAAACAAAGCAAAGAAGAAAAGAACTTGAATTCTTACAATTACATGATCAGAGCTACGCATCAAAAAGTGAAGGATCGGCAAATCTGCTTGATAAAGATGATTTTGATTTCAATCCACCTGATAGTCCAAATAAAAGTCATAAAATTGACTTAGTAACGGATGATGTATGTGCTGCTTTGGATCGGGCAAAAGTGTCAAATAGAAATGCTGCATATATTTTATCCGCGGTATGTAATGCTTTCCAGCATAATTTGCAGAATGTTAGTTGCAATGCTGAATCAATTAGATTAAAGCGAATAAAATACCGGGAGAAGGTATCAAATGTAATAAAAAAAGATTTCAATCCTGATACATTATTAACAGTCCATTGGGATGGAAAATTGCTGCCAACTTTAATGTCGAAGGAAACTGTTGATCGACTAGCTGTGATTGTATCAGGAGAAAATGTTATGAAACTCTTAGGTGTTCCGGCAATTAACAATGGAACTGGTAAAGCTCAGGCAGAAGCAGTTCACAATTTGATTCAAGACTGGAAAATAGAAGATCGCATAGTCGCAATGTGTTTTGACACTACTGCGAGTAATAGTGGTTTAGATAAAGGGGCGTGTACTTTGCTGGAAAATTTATTTAAAAAAAATCTTCTTCCTCTAGCTTGTAGACACCTTATAATGGAGTTACCAGTTAGTGCAGTTTTTAATGCTCTTTTTGAAGTTTCCAGTGGACCTAATATTAAGCTCTTTGAAAGGTTTCAAACTCATTGGAAGACAATTTCCAAATCTCAGTACAAATCTGCATTAGAAGACAATGATATTAGTCATCACATATTACCTGTACGAGATGAGTTAATCACTTTCTTTCAAAATCAAATGGAAATGTTTCAGCCAAGAGATGATTACAAAGAGCTTCTCCAACTGGCATTGCTATTTTTAGGTGCAGAGTCCGATAAAATCATTTCAATTATGGCTCCTGGAGCTGTTCATCGAGCAAGGTGGATGGCAAAAATAATTTACAGTTTGAAAATTTATTTATTCCGGGATAAGTTTGTTCTGAAAAGTAGAGAACTTCATGCTTTACGGGAATTCAACATTTTTGCAATTTTAATATATTTGAAAAATTGGTATACGTGTCCAAAACCTACGTCAGCACCTGGGAACGATTTAAAATTTTTAAAGGATCTTTTAAAGTACAAAAACATCAATTTGAAAGTCGCTGAAATAGCATTTAACAGCTTGTCTCGACATTCGTGGTATTTAAGTGAGATATTGGTCGGACTTGCATTTTTTGAGCCTTTGGTGCCAGATGAAGTAAAAACAGCGATGGTATTAGCATTGAAAAAAAAGGGGTCAGACAAACCTGTCCGAAGGATAAAAATAAATAAGAATCTAATTTCAAAGCAAGAGTTACCTGACTTTGTGACACGAAATACGTTACAGTTGTTTCAAGTGATGAAAATATCCGAAGAGTTTTTGGAAAAAGAACCTAGTTTATGGCATGAAGATGCAGGCTACCTGGAAGGGAAAAAAAAAATTCAAAATTTGAAAGTCATAAATGATGCAGCTGAGCGTGGAATTTCTTTGATTCAGAATTATAATTCAATCTTAACGAACCAAGAAGAACAAAAGCAATTTCTTCTTCAAGTTGTGGAAAAACATCGTCTAAAATTCCCAAACTCCAAAAAAAATACCTTAATTCAAGGACTTATTAATAATTAACACTTATTTGACTTCATTTGACTGTTCTTTGTTTCAATAAAGTAATTTTTATATTTATATTGAACTTAAAACTTTAAATTTTACAGTTTTCTAAATCCAAAATTAAAAAATCTTAAAATCACAACTATTAAAAATTGATATTTCTACTCTAAAATAATATAAATGCATCTTAAATATCTGTAAAACATTTTGTTTTCTTAATTTATGGACAAAAAATAAACATACTTTTAGATTTGAGGCTTTTTAGTGTCTCCAAAAAAACTATCCTTCATGAGGAATAAATTTTATATAATACCTTGCGTCAAGAACTCTACTAAAAAGTCTGTTTTTAGAGTTCTAGAGATTAAAAGGAGCAGAATCCTACTTTTAATCACAGTTATCCCCACCAGCAACGCCATTCAAGCACGCTTGCCAACCTAAACATCAGCTGTCGCGTCACGTGTTAGAACAGCAAGCGTACTTGAATGGCATTGCTGGTGGGGTTAAACTGTGATAAAAAGTAGGATTCTCTTCATTTTAATCTCTAAAACTCTAAAAACAGCGTTTTCAGTAGATTTCTTGACACAAGGTTATTATATAAAATTATGTGTGGAACACGGGCGCATCTAAGGGAATCTCGACTCGTGTGATTGCCGCACTCACTTGTTACACAAATAACTATTGAATAATTCAATAGAAAAATTGAAGGTGATGTTTTACAGAAAAATATTTTTATTAACCTATTTTATAAGTTTAGAAAATAATAAACCTATAAAAACGCATTTTTTGACCTAAAATGACTCGTCGCGACCTCTAAATCATTTTTAAAAAATCTAAAAAAATAGGAAACATATCTTCTCATAAAAAGGAAGAAAATTTAGGGGTAGGATAAGATATAGAAAAAAAATTTATTTTTCATGGGCACCCTAATATATAAGTATAAAAATGTTTTCTGCATCAAAAAAATCGAATAAATTGTAATTATAACCAATTACTATCAAGCTTACGCTAATCACATTTAAGCGACTGAATCGATTTAAATAAAGTTTTGTCGTATATATTAGGCATTGACTCAAGTTAAGTTTATAAGCTTAGAAATAGAAAGTTTAAAAAATTGGATTAGAACGGAATAGATGCCAATTTTTCAAAAAAAAGGAAAATCCTACATTTTTATAGATTACTGACTTTTTGTTAGATAGCTTCTAATCATTTTGCATTAATTTTTTTATGTTCCTTAACACATTTTGCTATAAATTTTAGGAAATACATTAGCAATATTATTGAAAAGATATTATCGATTTCACTGAGTCAAATAAAACGAAAAAATCTTCACTTTTTTAACGTTTCAACAGCTATGCTGCCCTCATCAGAAACTAAAATTTATTAATAACATGTTTAACAAAAAATTAATTTACAAATTATGCATATAATAAAATGAAATGGTGTCAACAATAATTACCGTAAAAAATTAACAATAAATAAATTAAATATAAAGACGATGACAAATTTTTGACAACAAGTGTCTCGTCCGTTTACTAAAATTAAACTGAGGTAATTAGAATATTATTGAACTAATCAATGCGATCGGATTATTATAAGTCATTGTGTACAAAATATAAGGGTACATTCTTGATTGTCGAAAGTTAAAATAAAATTAAATTTAAATTCTACTTTGAAAAAATATTACAAACTTAAAAATTTGTTTATAAATTATATGAAGTAGATTATTTAAAAAAAACACATTTTTTACATAAAAAAATATATTACCTAGTCAATCAAAACCTTGAGAAGGAAATCAACAAATTAAAGAAAGTAAAAAAAGGTAGTAAAAAAATTTTTTTTTTCTTAAAATTTATTGCAATATTAATTTTAGGTGACACAGAGACGCATGAATATGTTCTAATTCCGATTAGTTCAAATTTTCATTTGGCCGAATTCCATTATTCAGAAATTTCTTGTACCCGATTTCTCAGTTCATCGAAATAATATTTGACAGAATTCAAATATAACCAACCTTTTATATATTAGAATTCATATATACCCGAAGTTTCATTTGAGAGAATTCATATTTCATCAAATTTTCATTTAACAGAATTCACAGTTGGTCGAAATTTTATTTTATAGAATGTCTGTTTATAAGAACTTTTAAATGAGTGAATGTATCTTTAACAGAAATTCTACATATTCGAATCTTTATCAAGCCGAAATAGTATTTGATAGAACTCATTTTTCATCGAATATTTATATAATAGAATGTACAGATGAGTGAAGTTTCATTTAATAAAATTCATATTTGGTCGAATTTTCATTTAACAGAAGTCTCAAGTGAACGAATTTCTATTTTATAGAATCGACACCTAAACCAATTTTCATTTGTCTGAATCAGCAAATGTCCGAATAAACATTCGTCAGAAAGATTTTGGCGCGAATTTGAAAATTAGCCAATCAGTAATTATCAACAAAATTGTGATTGGCTAATTTTCAAATTCGCGCCAAAATCTTTCTGACGAATGTTTATTCGAACATTTGCTGATTCGGACAAATGAAAATTGGTTTAAGTGTCGATTCTATAAAATAGAAATTCGTTCACTTGAGACTTCTGTTAAATGAAAATTGGACCAAATATGAATTCTGCATTATAAAAAATTAATAATTTGGTTGACATGTTATTATTTTAAAAATAAAGTATTATTTTTATTATAAATTATTAAATATATTAAAAGTTAATAGAAAAGGACAAAAATAGTCACTGTTCTTTCTATCGCAAGTCCTGTTCTCCTATTCGTAATCATTGCATTGTGTATTGATCATAGAGGACAGATAATAAACGCGAAAGTTTTAAATGTTTATAAGTAGAAAAATTTGTGTACATAATCTCATATATAGTTTAAATTTCCGTACATTTACTGCATAAAAAGAATTTTCCCGTACTATTCCTGCACGCTGGACACCCTGTTTTAACGAAGCTGCTGGTTATTTGTGTCTACTTCATCCTCTTCCTTAATAATCGCGGATTTATCACGCATGCGTCTAACATCATTTAAACAGATTCACGGAAAGGTTGATGAGCCTTACTAACGAAGACGGGTAGTGCATTTCGAGTAGGGTGCTAGTCGACTCAGAATTTTACAGGAAGCCACGACGAGACTGAACGGCTTGAAAATAAACTTCTAATAACCAAAGTAACTTACTAAACGGTGTGCATTTATATCGCGAGTATATCTAACATTACTGTAAGTTGGAAACTCGATTTTAAAAACGACAGGCAAAAATCGACATTTATCCGGTAGTGCAAGTTTATAAATCGACGAAAAAGGAATTATTTTATAATTTAGCAAACTAGCTGCTTTTTATTAAAGGGAATACATACTTTATTAAAATGGCAGCAAAAAGCTCTAGATATTCATTTCATACAAGCAGTGGTGGTGCTGGTGTGGCCGATGTTAGCATTGAATATAGCGCCGACCTAAGCGCCCTTTCCAGGCTCGAGGTTTGTTATTTCAATTCCTCTCATGCTTCTTTTCCTCAGATATTAACTGAACTAATTATAAATTATCAGCACTTAAGCTTCTTATTATCACACTTCCAAATAAACCAACCCTGAAAACTTCTAATAGCTGTATTAGTTATAAATTGCATGAAAGTTAAGTTTCAGCAAAAAGGGAAGGGAATATCATTAAATAAATATATTTGTACATATATATATAGTAGGTTGGTCCGAAAGTACAAAAATCGGAAATCTTTTGCTTCTACCTCCCTAAAAGTTTCAAAATCGAAAAAAATATTCCTATTTTTTTATTTTAAATCGGACAATATTTACGCAAATATTTCTTATACACTACTGTCGGGAATTTTCGGTATGGACACTTTTTCTTGACTGCAAAAAATCGGTTATTTTTTAAAATATATTTATCAAAATTCTTCCCCTTTAAATAGTTAAAACCTTTTAAAATTCTGCAAATAATTATCCCTAAACGAAAGGATTGGATTAATTTTTAAATAAAATATCACCAAAATAGTTGAATTTTCAATATTTTTGAAAAACTAATATTATTTTTGTAGTAATTAATATTTTTTTACCGTGGTTCAATTTCCTTGAAATTTCAAATTGATTTTTGATGGGGAAAATTCACTTTTTTGTAAATTTGATGGAAATTCCTCAAAAGTCACTCAAAACAGCAATACACCAAATCACATCTTGAAGAGTTCTTAATGCTATGCAGTACAACTGGGGTACAAAACTACCCCAGAAAAAAGCAACGAAAAATTTTGGGATAGTTTTCCACCCCAGTTGTACTTTTACGTATGATCCAACTATGTTGTACTGTCTTGGGTTAAAAAACAATATTCCATATAATTTATTTAATACTTTATTGTTAATATTAACTATTTTCTGTAGGGTTATAAACAACCCCCTAAGCGCAAAAGTGTGATATTATTTTTAAACACTAATTAATAGTTTCTTTAAGATTTTTCAACTAAATATTTACATATCGTCAAGTATTATGAGTCTCCCTAAGTGTATTTATAAATAATTAACAATAATTAACAATAATTTGTTCAAACATTTTCAAGTGGTTGTTGTAGTTAATGTTTCTGAATGTTTTAATGTCTTTAATATGTGATGCGATATGAAGAAAGGGACCTAAGAATAAGGAGAAACTTTTAAGTTCTGTTTAGTGATAGTTTTACCTTTCTTAAAAGTTTATTTTTTATTATGTAAAATCAAAACCGTTTTCATTGAATATTTTGGATGGAATGAAGACTTAAAAATCAATGATAGGCACTGAGGATTGATCCTCTTTGTGCATTTTTATTCCAAAAAGCACAAACGTAACATAATTTTTTTCTTTTTTGAGTACCTTTTTTCATATCGTCTCATATATAAAAAATTAATAAGGTAAAAAAATATACTACTGGATGGGTATTTTAGAATAAAAGTTATTAATTAACAATAACAAATTGTTTAAACAATTTATAAATAATAATTTATCGACAGTAATTTTTATTTTTTTAATCAGAGCCTATTAATTTGTAAAAAGGAAAAATTTGTGTCCTTCTAGGTGTATTTGTAAAGAATTAACAATTAATATCAATAATTTGTGTAAACAATTCCAAGTGGTTAGTGTGGTTAGTTTTGCTGAATATATTATTGATTTCATTATAAGAAATAATAAGATAAAAAAAACTACAACTCGTCAGGTATTTTAGGACAAAGGTTATAAACTAACATTAATAACTCTTTTAAACAATTAATAAATAATGATTTGTAGTTAGTTTTTTTATTTCCTTAACAAAAGTCCATTGATTTTTAAAATTAAGAAAAGTTGTGTTTTTCTAAGTGCATTTGTAAGGAATTAATGATTATTAACAATAATTTGTTTAAACAATTGCAAGTGATTGTTATGGTTAATTTTGCTGAATATCATATGGTTTTTGAATATAGAAAATTAATAAGTAAATAAAAACTACAACTCATCACTAGATTTATTTGAATAAAAGATATAAATTAACAATAATTAATTGTTTAACCAAATGAAAAATATATAAAAATATCTGTCAACATTCATAACTAGACGAAATGCTAAAAATGACAATTTTGCTGAAAAATCCTAGAGAAACTATTAATTAAAAATTAAACAAAAATATTTTTTTGCATCATTTAGGGGGGTTGTTTATACCCCTAAAAAATAGTCAATATTATCAACAAAGTATTAAATATATTATGGACTATTGTTTATTAAGAACTTTTCAAGATGTGATTTGGTGTATTGCTGTTTTGAGTGGTCTTTAATGACTTTATACTGAATTTAAAAAAATGAGGATTTTTTAATCATGAAAAATCAATTGGAAGTTTCAAGGGCTTTAAGACATCCTTAAATATTGTCCGATTTAAAAAAGAAAATAGGGGTATTTTTTCCATTTTGAAACTTTTTGGGTAGTTGGAGCAAAACATTTCAAAAAATCTTTTCTTTTGTACATTTTTGGACCATCCTAATATATACTATCATTAAAAACTGCACTAAATTTGCCTACAATTTTTTTGAGGCCAAATGAAAATTGTACTAACAAGTGATAATTTTGTTTTTATTATAGAAGTGAAAGAAAATGTTTAAAGTACAAAAGTTCAGTGACCATTAAGAAACTTTTGTGCCAAATATACGGTCCAAAGTGTTTACTAAGAGTTGTGTAGTAGTCATTAAATAACTTGATACAAAAATAGTCATAGAAATCTAACTTAAATTGACTATCTTTGATTATGGATTGATAAAATTTTTTTTGCTGAGTGTAAATTAATAATAATTGTATCATATCTGTCTCTAGATGCAAAGCGTGTGAAATGAAATAACTAACTAAATTTTATCAAAATCGTTTTACTTTAGTATAAATTTACTAACTATTTGTTATTTTCCTTAATGTATATTAAAAGTAATAAGTTTATTCTTTTTGAATATATGTAAAAAATCTATTTTATTGCTTGTTTTGACATGTATACACTACCAGCCAAAATATAGAGACCACTTACAAAAATTGGGATAAAAAACATGACCATCTTTAAATGATGATAACTCTGCTGGAAATAATCGAAATGAAATTTCTAATAAACCACTGGAAAACTTATCAAATTTGCCGTTAAATGGTCTTATTTTGAAGCTTTCTTGACTAATAGAAACGAAAATTCGTTAAAATAGACAGGTGAATTTTTCGCATTTAGTGAATTTCCATTGTTAAACTTTTGTGAACTGCGTTTTCTATAAAAAATTAATAGGAAAATGTTCAAATTAAGCTAAGTGAAATCTTTAAGTTTTTACTTTAAAATAAGTCAAAGAAAATATAAATATCTTTACTGGTTCTAAAGTTACAAGTAATTTGATGATACGTGAAAACGCAACGATTTTAGTGCTCGCTCCGCTCTTGGCTGCCTAATACATGAAAAATAGGTCGAGAGTGGAGGAAACAGAGGAGTCGTTGTGTTTTATTGTAATATATAGTTATTTACTTATAACTTTAGAACCAAGCAAGATTTTTAAGTTTTCTTTGGTTTATTTTAAAATTAAAAGTTTAAGGTTTTATTTAACTTAATTTTGAAATTTTCTTAGTACATCTCTAGAAAATTCAGTTCACCAAATTTGATTAATGAAAATCAACTAAATGAGAAAAATGTACCTATCTTTATCATATCGAATCTCGGTTGCTGTTTGGTCAAAAAAGCTTCAAAATAAGACTATTTAACGGAAAATTTAATAAGATTTCCAATGGTCTATAAGAAATTTAATTTCGCTTATTTCCAGCAGAGTGACCAGCATTTAAAGATGGTCATGTTTTTAATCCAATTTTTGTAAGTGAAATTATATTATAATTATTATTATGTTTATATTATATTCCACTATAAAAACAGGTGTCTTATGGGGAGACACTTTGGACGTCTTAGATACCAGAAGTGTCTTCAAATAAAAGGGTTTTGCTTTAGTCAGCAATATTTAGTGCACGTTAAAATATATTAAAAATGCCTAAGCTAATTGTCAAATCATTAAATATCATGCATGTAATAAAAACTTTTTTAAAAAAGCTAAGCTTCATTTAAAAGCTAAACAAATTCTCTTTCAACTTTGTCTATAACATTTTAATTAATTTAAATCTATTTAGAAAAATCATTTACATATCTACACTGAGAAAACAGGTTTAATTTTACCAACAATATTTTTTAGTTGACCATTGTTGGTTGTAACAACAATATTTTGATTGGTATAACAAAACGATTTGGTTGGCGTAACACATTAAGTTGTTTGGGACAACCATATTATTTTGTTTCTCTTATTTGGTTGAACCAAACATAATTTAGTTGTGACAACCAAACATAATTTGGTTGTGACAACCAAACTGAAATTGGTTGTGACATCCAAACATAATTTGGTTGTGACAACCAAACAATTATAAAAAAAAATTGGTGATTAGTTTATAAGTAAGCTGCCGTTAATAATATAAATAAAATCTAAATAAAAACCAATACCAGACGGTCGGCCGAACCTGGGTCTGATAGTTGAGCTAACGGTGTCTGTTACTGAACTGTTTAGCTATAAGGTTTATTCCATATTGGTCATTCATATCTCTCATGGGCTGGTGGTTAGCCTACTGGACTGGCAGCTGGAAAACCCGGGTTCGAATCTTCATGACTAATGTTTTTCTGTTTTAGGTTTTCATTAATATGAAATTTCTACATTCTCATCTGATTATATTTGTGTAATTAAATAATTAACATGTGAATTGTGTAATTATATGTGTTGGCCGACCGAAAATTCGCACCTGAATTAGTTAGCTTCCAAATAAAAATTTTTTTTATGACAACCAAAATTTTTGTTATCCCGAATAAAAAAATATAATTGTGACAACCAAAAATTTTTGTTATGCCAACAAACAACACTGAACCAAATAATTTAGTTGTCTCAACCAAATAGTTTGGTTGAATAAATACCAACCAAATAATTTGGTTGGCTCAACCAAATTTTCGTTGCTATGACTAAACATTTTTCTCAGTGTAGTAGAAAAATTTCGTGGCTTTAGCTAGCTATACCAAGAACGCGAAAATGTTTTTCTATGACGGTAAACTTCTAAATATTTCTAACATGTTTGATTAAATTGATTCAAGATATATAAAGTTTTATTCATTTTTCTGAATTGGCTAAACATTCGACTATTGTTGCTTGAAGCTTATTAAGAATCAAGATGAAATCGTAATACTACCTATATACACGTGTATATTACATATTTATATTAATTGTATAATAATTTTTATACACATCCATCCCTATTGGAAAAACTATTATTGGTTTCCACATAGAAACCAAGTTTCCTTAATGGATTCCATTGTAGGTTTACATGTAGAAAGCGCTATAAAATCCTTGATTGGATTCTTGATGGGATCAAAATTTGAAAATTTTGTAAAATACCATCTTTTGGATATTTTGAAAACGGTAAAAGATACACAAAATCTAAAATTCTGTGGTCAAAACATAAAAGAAAAACATAAATTGAACAAAAATATTATAAGATTAAAATTCAAATTATAAGTCGCAATTCCAAATTTTAAAAAAAATAAAGAAAAAAAATTTGTATTTAATGAAAATTTCATATTTTTTTGCAGGATTCCATCAAAGGGTTTCATACCAGTTTCTACTTATGAAAACCAATAACGGAATCCATATGGATTCTCACATCAAAACCGCTCCGATCCAATAGGGATGTCAAGCAAAATGCATATATACATGTATATTATCCATTTTCATATGGAATTTTTCAATATTGCGGACTGATTTCTTTAGCTGATAATTTAGGTATTGCTATGTTTTATCAGAGGAAGATAAGAAAAATTATGCCGTTTTCTTTACACTAAGAAAAAAATGCTATTGATTCTATACCCCGCTCTCTCTAAATTTGAAAAAGTGAATATTCAAGTATTTCCATGTCACAAGTCTTCCATTTTTTTAATAAGTGCATATACACTTACAAATAAGTGACACTTTACTCTAAATAAGTAAAATTTTTACTTATTGTAAGTGTATATACGCACTTATTATAAGTATAGTATTTTGCTAATAGAGCGATTTAAAATTAAATGCTCCCTACATACATTGTATGTTGCGATAAAAGATAAACATTTTGAAGGGCCATAATTAAAAAAATAAATTGAAAAGAATTTTGTTTAGCTAAATAGTTTATCTATAATTACCTAGATATATGATAATTTAGCTAATTAATATATGTAGCTCTTAATTTTTAAATTATTAGCACTGGAAGTAAAATGAACGTTTGATGTAGGAAAGAAACTGATCTCCATTCTTCAATTCTTAAAAGATTTCATTGAAATTTAAGCATTAATAAATCAAAAACTAAGCCTTTAATTAAAACAAAATTTATAAACTTTAGTTTATTTTTACAAATTTTAGATAATTATTATTTTACTTTCAACTTTTTAACGCCAAAATGTCATAATTTTGTATTGGCACTTAAATCTCGAATTATTTGAAAATAAAATGTTTATTTGGATAGAAAGGTACATACCTCTCTTTGATAGTTTTATCCAAACATATTATGTTCAACGTAGCTATACGCTATACATTAAAAAGGTACCTACCATTGAAAATAATTTTTTTTACATGTAATACGATTACCTGATTCACACTTTTGTCTTTAAAATTTTATAAATAAATATATTTTTCATCCTAAAATAAACTAAACATAGTACATAAAAATATACTACGTTAAAAACATCTTACAAATAAGTGGTGCATAAATTTTAAATCCTTTTATATTTTTTTACTTTAGATTAAATAATAATGATATTGTTATTTTTATTCAAAGATATTAAAGCTTTAATTTCTTTGAATGTAATATATATCATACACAATAATATTTAAAAGAAAAGATAAACAACTTGTTCTTCTTAATTGTAGGACAAAATTCGGCTTTTGCAAGACGATCTCGAGTGTGAGAGAGAGCTACGTCAAAGGGTAAGTACATGAATCTTATTCTTTGATTCTTTTAAATAAAAAAGAATGATGCAAACGATTTGCCGTTTAAGAAAATCTCCGCGCCTTGCCGCTGACCCCAAAAACAATATGAACAGAAAACTACCTGGAGGAATGAACCACAGTAACATCTAACGAAAAATTATTTTTGGAACTCATTTTGTTGAAATAACGTAGATTTGAGAATGCCGTAGAATCCGAACATGGTGACGTAAAATGGGGATACTAGCTTGAAATGTCCAGCTCATACTGTTTCTATTTCTGTACTTGCTCCGGTCTTTGCCGAGACGTTTTCGCGTTCCGACATTCCATTAACTTATTCGTTATCCAAGATTATTTTCTTTTTCTTAAAAAACAAAAAAATTATATTTTTGGTCAGTGATAGATGGACAAAAATATTTTACGAACATGCGAGAAAAAGGAAAGCATTCTAAATATAAAATTATGACTGTTAGAAGATTGTCGTACTATATTGTAATATATCCAAAGCAAGATATTTTTTGTAGAGAATATTAATTTCATTATTTTTATTATTAATTTTTATGTTAATAATACTTTTAAAGTTATTTTCTGTTCTTAATTTTTGTTACTTGACATTTTACCAGCTATTAATTTGCTGTGACAAAATATAATTTCCCATATTGTTTAAATAAAAAAATGTTAGGAATTATATTAAAGTATGCAAACTAATTGTTTTATCATTTGTGAATAGAACTCACAATATTTGAAGAATTTGTCTGAAACACATTTTAATAGTCTTGATAAATTTCATTTTAAAAATTACATTATTTTCGCAAAACTGATCAGTAACGACTTCCGCCTAAATGATTCAATACAATTTTGTATAGTATTTCTACACTGAGAGAAATCTGATGCGATTATTGCTTAAAATCATTCGTGCATATTTTCCATAATTCTATTGATGCTATATTTCTAACAGAACGTATAATTATTGCTCGAGCTTGGCCTGAATATTAGGCGGACCGGTCTAATATTCAGGTGGATTCGTACAGTTTTGGTACAGTAAGTGTCTATGCTATATATAGCATCTACTCATGCGATAATCGCAACAAATTTTTCTCAGTGTAGCATTTTAAATAAAATTGAAATTAGTTAACAGTTGAGCTAGTCAATAAATAACAACAACAACAACATTTATTTTTACCTATATCGATGACCGTGTGTGTCATCACCTTTTAGTCATAATTTTTAGTCATTCTTAGTCATCATCATTTTTTAGTTAACGTCATAAACAAATTTCTGAAATTGATGACACACATGGTCATCGAAATGAAAAAAAAAATTATTATTTATTGACTACCTAAACCGCTCACTAATTTCAAAATTAAAAAGTGCTAGTAAACATAATACCCTTAGTAATTATAAAATTCTTTTAATAGTAAATTGCAGAAACTACCTATTATAAGACCAATAATAATTGTAATTAAGTTTAAACTTTATTTATTTTCATATTCTTTTTTCTATAGATTGAACGTGAACGGGCCGATTTGAGCGTACAGTTCATACAACTTTCTGAGCGACTAGAAGAAGCTGAAGGTGGCGCAGAGTCTCAGGTGTGTAAAACGTTAAAAAATAGTTACGAATTAAAAAAATAAAAGAATACATAGTTTTCTTAGTGAATTTTATTTGACTCTAAATTTTTAAATTTATTCTGTTTACAGTTCGAAATAAATAAAAAAAGAGACACTGAGCTATTAAAACTTCGAAAATTATTAGAAGATGTGCACCTTGAGAGCGAAGAGACTGCTCACCTCTTACGTAAAAAACATCAAGAAGTGGTCGTTGATTTTCAGGATCAAATCGACCAAATGTCAAAGGCACGAGCAAGGTTAGTCCATATTTAAAAACCTTATGTAGGATCTGATGTAGGATAGATAACATCTTACCTTGAAACAAATATTAGTTCTGATATAGTTTCTTATATATATAAGAATAGAAAAACTGAGATTACCATTACTTTTTCACAGTTTTTCAATTTTAAAATATTCAGAAAGTTAAAAAAGAAAGTTTTACAAAATTTCAATTTTAAAGGCTAACCATAGCGAAAATTAATAAAATACACTAAAAAAAATTTTTAGTCATATCAACAAAAATTTGGTTGAGCCAATCAAATTTTTGTTGCTATGACTAAAAATTTGGTTGAGCCAACAAAATTTTTGTTGATATGACTAAAAATTTTTTTCAGTGCACTACTTCCAAACACTAAAACACAATTTAGTGAATAAACAAATTATTTAAACGTAACAAGTTCTAAGCAAATAAATTGTCAAGCAATTTTTTGAAAACTACAAGAAATAAATATAGTTACACTTAAAATATCGTCTTGAATTTCAAGACAATATCATGACGATATTCTAAAAAAAATTGAGACAATAATATCAATATCTTACAATTAGAATATAGTCTGAAAAAAATTGAAAAATTTAACTACCATCGGATAGTTGAGTGGAAAATAGTTAAAGTAATTACTTTTTTAGTTAATCTAACAGTGTTCGTATTGTTAATTTTACCATTTTTCATGTAGTTAAACATTAGTAGTTTAATTTACTACTTTAAGAAGTACAATTTAGAGAGTACAAAATCTTATTTTCTCCAACACCAGCTCTGAAACTGCAAGTTTCTAAGTTAAAAAGTGTGGCGAAAGTGATACTTTTCACAACTCTTAAAAACAGTGGCGAAAGTAAATTACGGAAAAAACTAGCCGCTTGGAAGAGTAGGCCCACCACTAGTGTTTTATAATAATTAAGCAAGCGGAATTGTGTTTTATGAAAATTCCGCATACGGAATAGTGTTTTATGGAAACTTCGCATGCGGAATAGTGTTTTATGAAAATTTCGCGTGCGGAATGTTTTATGGAAATTTAGCAGGCGGAATAGTGTTTTATGATAATTCCGCATAATAATTGCGCAGGCGGAATACTGTTTTAGATAATTACGCAATGGGAATAAAATGCAGAATACGGAATTCCGCATGCGGAATAAAATGCGGAATTCCGCATTATAATTGCGCAGGCGGAATAAAATGCAGAATACGGAATTCCGCATTATAATTGCGCAGGCGGAATATTGTCTTATAATAATTCCGCATGTGGAATAAAATGCGGATTGCGGAATTCCGCATTATAATCGCTCATGCGGAACACTGTTTTAGGACAATTACGCAATGGGAATAAAATGTAGAATTCCGCATTATAATTGCCAGGCGGAATATTTTCTTATAATAAGTCCACATGCCGAATAAAATGCGGAATGCGGAATTCCGCATTATAATTGCGCAGGCGGAATATTGTTTTATGATAAATTCGCATGCGCAATTATAATGCCGAATTTACTGTCTTAGGGTAATTCCGCATGAGGAATTTCCATAAAACATTATTTCGATCGCATAAGTGTCATAAAACACTATTACACAAGCGTTGTCATATTAGAACACTATTCCGCATGCGTAATTCTCATAAACAACACTATTCCGCTTGCAGATTTTTCATAAAGCACTATTCCGCATCTGTTATTGTCATTGAAGTTACGCATAACTTATTTAATAATACATTCAACTCTTCCGAATTAGTTTAAATTATAAAAGTATATTCGGAAACGCATTCCGCAAGGTGTTAGAGAAAATCTCGTGTGTAACACGTGGTAAAAGGATAATTTCTCTCAAGTGAATACTGCTCTCGCTACGCTCGAGCAGCAAACTTCACTCTCCAGAAATCACTCTCTTTCACCACTACCCGTGTAGAAAAGTTCCCAGTATTTCCCAGTTTCTAAGTGGGCGCCAGTTGGAGCCCACCTGGGGCAGGTGGGCCAAGTGGGCGCCAGTTTGGCCCCACTTGGCTTTTCCACACGGGTAGTCACACAATGTACTATTACCAACTACTTTCTAAGTACAGTAACAACTACTTTTTCAAAGTCAATATATAACCTTTTAAACTTGGTCGATGACCTATTTTATTTACTCTGGGTAGTTGAAAAGTAGTCAAATATACTAAGAATTTTTTTGACTTTGAGATACATTTAACGTGAATTAGTGAATATTCAAAGATATTATTTATGATTAAATCTTTTGTATAATGAAGTTTAAAAAAAAAGATATAAAAAACATGCAGAACTTATTATAGTTTTAAGATAAAAAATAATTTTTTTCTCCGCTTTTGTAGCACCCTTATAAATTTTTTTAATTATTTACTTTATTTTTAAATGTTAAATAAATAGTCAAACATTTAAAAGAGGTTAGAAAGTTCTATCATAGGGATTTTTTATTTGATTTGTAAAGAAAAATTAAAAATTGACATGATTGATGAATAGTGATCATTTCTGTAGATTTTACACAGAAAGAACTTGAACTCATATTAAGCCTGTTTTGGCTCGATTTGAGACGCAGCGGAAATAAGATTCCCATAAATCTTGTTAAGTTTTAGTTCAAAAAGTTGCAAAATGACTTATTAAAATTAAAAAAGTCATTTTGCAATGTTTTGGACTAAAACTTAACAAGAGAAAAGCAAATCTCATTTTCGCTGCGTCTCAAAATGAGCCAAAACGGGTTCAATATGTGTTCAGGTTTTTTCTGTATAAATAGATTTATCATAAAATCGTAATTTATTAATTTTCCAATACAATTCAATGTAAATTTGGGTCTGGTCCTAACCTTCCTAAAAAAAATGACCAAACTTTATGGATTTGTGATGTCACATTAAAATACTCTGTGTAGCTAATCAATATCGCTAGTCTGAATTAGTTAAAAACTACCATTTAGGAGTTAAAATCGTGTACCAGTTTTCTCTTTTTTAATTAGTAAAAAATAACTAATTAATAGTAAACTATTACTAATTCAGCAGTTAAATTTAACTAATTAAATAGTAAAAAATAACTAATGTAATTAGTAAATAGAAATCTACTAATTCTTTTAGTAGTTTTGATTTTTTTTTAAAATTTTTTTTTCATTCCTCATTAAAGAAGCTCTGTAATACTTAAGATTTTTGATTTTCTAAAAACAGTCTAAACCAATTTATATTCATTTGAAAAGCCAACATTTATATTTTTATGAAAATTGCCCGATTTAAGCACCAGTTTTAACCAAAAATTATTGTTTTCTGACAAAAATTTTTTCATAATAAAAATACAACTTAATAAATAAAATAATCATATTCCTTGTATCCGAACGAATGGATTGACCTATATAAAGTTTAAAATTGACCAAATATTCACAAAACGCATGATTTTTCTTTTTTTTAAATTTAAAATTCTTTTTCTTTTTGTAACTCCTCCAATATTTATTTTTTCACATGAAAGCAAAATGTTCATGCAATGAGGATAATAATTTTTACCTATTAGTTTGTGCCCTGTTTCTACACTGCAAAAACAGGTGTCTTATTGTAAGACATTTATGTGGTCATTTTTAATACATTTTTGAGTGTCTTAATTTGAACCAATGAGCGTACGTCTTACAAAATTATTAACTAATGAAATAACTTGAATTTATAAGACGCTTTATAAACGTCTTATGTCTTCATATAAGACACCCGCAAAACAGCTGTTTTTACAGTGTAGGTATTCGACATTTTAAGCAGGGTTTACAACTCATCAAAAAAAATTTAATTTAGACGATATTATCGACTCGAGACAATATTTTTTCAAGAATACCGATACGATATTTGAATGATCGAGAGACTTCAAGATCAATATCAATATTGCCTTAAATATCGTATCGTCTTGATATCGTGAAGCTCTAATTTTAAAGGACTCTGATTTGTGGACCAATAAAGTAGATTCGGGATTAAGTCATATATTAATAAACGCAGTATTTTCGTTGCAAAGAAAAAGTGATGAAGTATAGCGAGACGCGGTAAAATCCACCTAATTCCACTTCATGTCAAGCCCGGTGATGATTCATACACACGATCTAAAATAAATATAGCAGTGTATTGCAGAGTGGAAGGCATCTCCAGAAATTGTCGCTTTCGTGTCCGATATACTGGCTTCTTTCCAACTACCCAAGTTACTTGCACCTGAAATAAATGAAGACAAAGTCGATGTCCTTTTTATTTTTACACACAGGTTTTTGGCCGCTTTCAGAAAGTTTGTTGCCACTCATTTTAGTAAAATTTGATCATGATTTTAACATTTATTACTCACAACACAAGTTTCACATCAAATTTTAAAATTTCAACAGTTAAACTATTACACAAGCCAGTAAAAAAAAATTTGTTTCTGTTGTTTGAGATCGGTAAGTCATTTCCCGTAGTTTTTGATGCGCTGAATCCGAATCTGGAAACGAAAACCTCCCATCACGTTAGGATTTTGAGAAAAGTGGGGGTAAAGCACCCAAAAATCACGTTTTTAACACTTTCTGAAAATTTGTACCGAGTGATTCCGACATACTAGAGACCTGTCATAGAGGTTAAATTAAAACTTGAACCTTGTACTTTACGAAAGTATAATGATATTGTCAACAAAATGCTAAATTAACTGTCAAACATGATTTTCTTGACAGTTGTCAAACACAAAAAATGTCTTACACTGTCCGTAATTATAAAATATATATAATATATATAATATATAACTATTTTAAAAATTGATTGGATTCGCTTGATACTTTTTACTCGGGGGTATCGGGGTCGCTGAATACGAATAAGTAATCAGATTTCAAAAATTCAAAATGGCGGACGATTTTGTTCAAAATTGATTGGTTTCGTTTATATCGGCCATATTGGATCCGCCATTTTGAATTTTTGAAATCTGATTACTTATTCGTATTCAGCGACCCCGAAAACACCCGAATAACAAGTATCAAGCGAATCCAATCAATTTTTAAAATAGTTGTATTTACGGATAGTGTAAGACATTCTTTATGCTTGACAACTGTCAAAAGAATCATGTTTGACAGTTAATTTAGCATGTTGTTGCCAATATCATTATATCTTTGTAGAGAACAGGGTTCAAGCTTTAATTTAACCTCTATGACGAGTCTCTAGCATGTCTTCATCACTCGGTACAAATTTTCAAAAAGTGCCAAAAACGTGATTTTTGGTAGTTTTACCCCTACTTTTCTCAAAATCCTGACGTCATGGGAGGTTTTCGTTACCAGATTCAGATTTAGCGCATCAAAAACTACGGGAAATGACTTACCGATCTCAAACAACAGAAAATTTTTTTTTTCAGGCTTGTGTTATTATTAAAAATTATCTACACTTATGATTGATGATTCAAACATTGTCTTTTGAATGTGCAGTTATTTCATTTTAATTTCTTACGAAAGATGAATTACGCTGTTTTATAAAAGTTATTTCCAGTGTTTATAAACATTTTTTTAGCAATAAAAAATACAAGTTACACCAGTTACAAACATTTAACGAGGAATCGTACACACAATCGGAAAAAAGTTAGTTCAAATGCATTATTTTCATTTTGAAATAAGCTAACTCATATTTTCATGTAATATTTTTAGTGGAAATGTGAACAATTATATTTTTCACAAAACGAGTTAAGCAAAGAAATAAAAAGCGATTTTTATGACCCTCCAAGTTAGGATTTCCCCATAAAGCACAAATTTGCATTAGTTGGGTTTATTACTTTCATTTATATCATGCGTCTTTTTTAAGGAAACAATTAAAAAAAAATTTTCAGAGCTGAGAAGGAAAAAGCCAAATTTCAACAGGAGGTATACGAACTCCTGGCCCAACTTGATAATGTTACAAAAGAAAAAATTATGTCGATGAAGACGGTTGAGAAATTAGAAATTCATGTTTCGGAATTGAATGTGAAGATCGAAGAAATAAACCGGACGATCGTTGATATCACAAGTCACAAAGTCCGATTGTCACAGGAGAACATCGAATTAATTAAAGAAGTCCAGGATTTAAAGGTAAATTAATTGGTAATACTCATTTAGTAATTTTTTAATTAAAAAAAGACTACGTGGACTTCAACTGTTACAATCACGCCCAAGCTTAAAGTATCTTCTTTAAAAACTTCTATGTAAACTTTGTAATTTTCTTTCAATTTATTTCAAACCATGCAGAAACAAATTTTCAAAAATCATAAAAAGCTTTTGCATAGTTTAGTACGGCTAGATTTGGTTTCCTTCTCAGAATGTGTATGTTGTCTAGCATAAACTACCGATCATAAGATGTAGTTCTGGTAGTGAGATGCTTTCCAAAAAAGATTTATTTTCATCATTATAATTAACGGCCGGTGAATAAAATTGCAGTGTTCTGCGCTTAGTCCTCTAAATACAAATATTCCACGAAATTACAATATAATTTTGATTTTTCTAAAATTAGAACCTACTCTAAATTATAAAAGTATGTAATGATTTTGGTTGGTTGGTTTTGTTTAAAAGAAGTAATTTAGAAATGGTTTCTATTCAAAAAAATATTTCTATAATTGTAATTTCTAACACTCATATATTCTGCAAAATACTTGTTTCGTTTTTCACAGGTGAATATAGAAAATGTAATTTACTTAAAAACCCAAATTGCTGGACAACTAGACGATGCTCGGCGTCGTCTAGAAGACGAAGAAAGACGTCGCTCGCTGGTCGAAAGTTCTTTACATCAAGTATGTATTTGCGATATTTCATGTATCTAGTTTTAATGCAAAAATATTTATAATGATTTGCAAATGTCACATTTTTTATTTCATAGGTAGAGATCGAACTAGAGTCAGTTCGAGTACAATTAGAAGAAGAATCGGAAGCACGTTTAGATTTAGAACGTCAATTAGTGAAAGCAAACGGTGAAATTTGCATTTGGCGATCCAAGTATGAGACTGAAGCCCAAGCTCGAGCGGAAGAAGTAAGTCTTTTTAGGCTTTCGTATTGAATTTTTTTCCAGAAGTCCATATTTTTAAAACTATTTCCAGGTGGAGGAATTGCGTCGCAAATACTGTGCTCGTATTCAAGAACAGGAGGAACAAATCGAAACTCTATTAGTCAAGATAAATAATCTTGAAAAACAAAAGTCACGTCTACAATCAGAAGTCGAGGTCTTGATCATTGATCTAGAGAAGGTATGTATTTTCTTTTTTACTTTAAAAAGATGAAACCGCTTTTTACAATATTGAACAAATAATCTGCGACCCATTTGTCCAATTAATTACGAGTCGCTTATAGTTCAGAATATATTTTAATTTTTAAATTATTTTTTTCTTTTATTCTTTGTAAAAGCTTTGTGTAAAAAAGGATTTATTTCTTAAAGGCTAATGGAACAGCTCGAGAACTACAGAAACGTCTAGAACAAATGGAAAAGATAAACATTGAATTAAAATCTCGCCTTGATGAAACTTTAGCTCTATATGAACAAAGTCAACGTGACTTACGAAATAAGCAACAAGAACTTCAACGTTGTAATGCTGAATTAGATAAGACTCGAGAACTCAAAGACCAGCTTGCTCGTGAAAATAAAAAACTTGGAGGTAAGATATATTTTTGACATAAAAAAAAACTTGAAATTTAAAGTTTATCTATGAAGTGTTTTTGCTTTATGAATTAGAAATCTATTTTGTTAATAGATTAAATAAAGTAATTCTTTTTGTATTGACTAAAACTTGACAATTAGGACAAAGTTCATATTTAATATTATTTTCAGATGATTTAAATGATGCTAAAAATCAATTAGCTGATATGACCAGAAGATTACATGAACTAGAACTTGAACTTCGTCGTTTGGAGAATGAAAGAGAAGAATTAGCCGCAGCTTACAAGGAAGCCGAGGCTGTAAGTTAATTTATTTTGACAAAAATAGATATATATTCTCTATTACATTCCCGTAAAATAAGAAACACATTTTTAAATAGAACCTGTATTCTGAGGGACATCAGAAAATATTTTTAATTTAAGAATATGCTTCTTATTTTATGAAAAATAAATACTAAAATAAAAATTCTGACATTCCAACTAAATTGGATGTCTTCGATAATACCGTGAATTCTTTTCTGTCGGTAGTTCACAATTATGTTAAGGCGGATTTAATGTCTTAATTAATAATCATTATTAAACACATAGAGTCATATTAATTTATAATATCAATGACAATCCTGTAATTGGTCTTTATGACTGTTGCATTTGTTTCAATAAATAAATAAATAAAAATAATTCTTAAAATATTATAATGTTTCTAGTTTGAAGTTTCTACAGGCAATATATATCTGGAATTATGCACATATTTAAAATTAATAATTTTGAAAAACGTCGATTTTTATGCATTTTTTATCATTAAATTCCATCTGAGTTCTAATGTATTTTAACTAATTTATAGATCTTTTAAAAACGCATCGATTTATTTACTAGATAAATGTTGAAAAATAAGACAAAATTGTACTTATTTATTCTGTTAGACAAGGATTTTCGCTCATGTTCAAATTACTCTAAAATTTTTTAGTTAACATGTTTATCTAACAACCTTCAATTTACATTATAGGGACGCAAAATCGAAGAACAACGTTCCCAAAGATTGTCTGCTGAACTAACCCAACTTCGCTACGAAACCGAGCGCCGACTTGCTGAGAAAGATGAAGAAATTGATGCCATTCGGTAAGATCAACTTTCTGTACATAGTAATACAATTTGATATTTTCAGATAAATCTACAATTAGAATTTTGTTTGCATATTTAAAAAAAAAATTTTAAATAGTTTTGAAGTACTTATTATTTTTAGTTATTGTTATTATTAGTTACTTTGAAGTACTTTAAATTAAAATTTTTATTGAAGCAATTAGTCACTTTCTGTAAATAATATAATAAAATCAATTTATATGTTTAATCAATGTTTAAGGTCCACCTAATAATTATATTTTGCAAACAAAAAATGTTCTTTAACAAATAAACCTCGTAGATTCATAACAAATATTTTGTTAACAAAGTTTAAACAGCACTGTACTGCAAATTTTCTGTCACTTTTCATTAGTTAATCAATAAAGAATAATTTATAACTTATTAATTTTTTTTACTAAATTTCAATGAAACTCTACTGATCTTATAGTAAAAAAGAGTTACTGAAAACGGTGAAATTTTTCTTATTCGATTTTAGAGTGAATCAGTTGGCCATATTCAGAACTATGTTTATTTATAACAATTTTTTTACGTACTCCCTTTTGTAAGTTGTTAATGTAAAAGATAAGTGCAGTTCAAGTAGGGAAGTGGACCCCAAGATGGATATAGTTTCGATTTAATGCTCTAGAATCCAAACCGAATAAGATGTATTAAAATATTATGTATGTAAAATTATTATCTATTATTTCCCGAATAACTTTTGACCCGAATCTTACCAATGCGGAGGGAGGTTCCAGATTTAAAAAAAACACCTCATCTAATTAATGAACGTCTTCTTATAACCATAAGTACCTATTTGAAATCAAAAATATAAACAACTGTGCTAAATTAAAAGGAACTGCGAGAAAACTTTTGAGACAAAAAATTTAATTGCTGTGTGCAGAAGAAAAAAAAGCTGTTTTTTTTTTCAAATGTGGATCAAAAACTTTGTCTATTTATAAATAACAAAAATAACAGAAAGCATAAGGTGCTGTCACCTTAAACACAAATTGTATACGAAATGTCCATCTCCATCTCTCTCTCTTTCCTCTACAATTAACTACTTTGTGTAAAGAAAATTTAAATTATTTATTGCAAAAAAAATATTTATAATATTTGTTTAATAAAACATTTTTTGATAATTTAGAAAATTGAAATAGTAGCTTGAAAGATCTTTTAATAGTTTACACATGTTTAAAATAAAAGACAAATTTAAAATTCTTGCACAATTGTAACCTAAGAATGAAACAAGTTTTTTAAAAAACTAAAATATACATTTATGATTTACAGTAAAGCAGCAAGCATTGAAATTGAACAATTAAGTGCTCGTGTGGTGGAAGCTGAAATGAAGTTGAAGACGGAGGTGCAACGTATTAAGAAGAAGATGCAGATGCAGATCACTGAGTTAGAACTGTCATTGGACGTTGCGAACAAAACAAATCTTGATTTACAAAAAACCATTAAGAAGCAATCTCTTACTTTGACGGTAGGTGTCAAAATTTGTTTGAACAAACATACTAAACACGATGCCATTTATATTGAAATATACCATCTGTGATTAGGAACTGCAAGCACACTATGACGAAGTTCAACGTCAACTGCAAGTAACTCTAGACCAATTGGGTATAAGCCAAAGACGTTTACAATCCCTGACTGTTGAACTCGAGGAGATTCGCGGCAATTATGAATCTGTAAGTAACTCTAATGAGCTCTTATTTTTGATTATCCACAAAATTTTTCAGGTTTTTGTAGCGTGAGTTATAATTGACCTTTTGTGTTCTATATTTATACATGTATTAAAGAGAATTTAAATGAGTATTTTTATAGGCCCTGCGAGCGAAGAGGACTGTTGAACAACAATATGAAGAGTCAGTTTGTCGAATCAATGAGTTGACAACAATAAATGTAAACATTGCAACCTTGAAAGCTAAATTGGAACAGGAACTTGCAACTCTAGCAGGAGATTATGAAGAAGTTACTAAAGAGCTAAGATTGAGTGATGAAAGATATCAACGTGTACAGAACGAGCTAAAACATACTGTAGAAATTCTTCATGAAGAACAGGAGCGCATTGTAAAAATTGAGACGATTAAGAAGTCTCTTGAAATTGAAGTAAAAAATCTGTCCATCCGTTTAGAAGAAGTTGAAGCCAATGCTATTGTCGGGGGAAAACGTATTATTAGCAAACTTGAAGCTAGGGTATGTACTTGTATTTGATTATTTAGATTGTCATTTTCATTAAATCACAAAATTTTTACTACTTTTATTTTCAGCTTCGTGATTTAGAGCTGGAACTCGACGAAGAAAAACGTAGGCACGCGGAAACTGTTAAAATTTTGCGCAAGAAGGAACGTAATATTAAAGAAATTATGATCCAGGTTGAAGAAGATGCAAAGAATGTTGCATTACTCCAAGAATGCTTAGACAAAGCCACACTAAAAGTCAATATTTATAAGAGACAACTGCAAGAACAAGAAGGCATGTCCCAGCAGAGCGTCACGAGAGTTCGACGATTCCAGCGTGAATTAGAAGCCGCAGAAGATCGTGCGGATACAGCAGAGAGCAACCTTACCCTTATCCGCGCGAAACACCGTAGCTTTGTAACGACATCCTCTGTGCCTGGCTCTCAAGTATATCTTGTCCAAGAAACGAGGCAGGAATTTTAATTCTCTGATTTTTACAAAATTGTATCCTTGCTACTATAAATCAACTTCATCTCCTCAAACGTAAGAATAAATAATGAATCCGAAAGTTTATATTTGCTTGCGTAACTTAAAAAAAGTCTTAAAATATTAAGATGAACCTTTAGGCATCGGACTTTAAAATTTCATAAAATTAGCTTCATACACTTTTAAGTCTATTACTTCCTCGTAAAATAAGTATTTACTGAAAAAACAAATGATTAAACCAGCCAATGTTTGTATAAAATCCGTTATAAAATACTGGTTTAGGAGTTAACATTTTATTGGAGGAGAGATCTATGAATCAATGTAGAGCAAACGAACTGAATACACATTACTAATTCATAAAATGACGAAATTTTTCATTGATGAATTTAATGCATTCAAGATTATCATAGAAACTAAATTGATTACTAATTATTTTCACAAATTGTTATTAACGTTAAGAAAAATAAATATAAAGTAAAACATTCATTCGTTTGAACTAACTTTGTTGGGGCGTCAATTTTTAAGGCTGAGAGGTCGTGAGTTCGAATCCTTCCAGATGTAAATACTTAAAATTGTAAGTTTAGCGTCATTTTCAAGACGCGTAAAAAATTGTATGTAAATTTGGACAGTATACAAATAATACGAAATATTTTTAACTAAAACACTAAATCAGACAATTCATGTGAATCTTTCATATTAATTTCATACACTCTTTTGGAGCTAATAATGATAATGAATCAAAAAAAGTAAAGTAATATTGGTCATTAAATTATTTCAATAGTAGGCGAAATTTTATTTTTAAGATTTTGTTTAGACAATAATATTAAATAGTTGTCCGACTTTCATAAAAACTGAGCTCAATTATATCACAATAATTTTATCGTAACATGTCTAGTTATTAACAGTCATAAAGATAATTTTATTAAGTGCTTTATTTAAAAAATTGTTTAAAAATTTTTATTAGCAGTGTAAGTTAGGTAGTAGAAAATTTTGAAATCTTTATTTCTATTGTTTTATTATTATTATTTATTATTTTTTATATATTATTTACCCTGAGTTAAGTTTTTTCAAAGATAAAATATAAAATCTTATAAATTTTATTCTTTATTCATTTTTTAATATTTTCTTATAAATGTTTATATTTTATAGAATCATATTAAAATAATTAGTTTGTAATATTAATATTTTTTATAATTGTAATAATCGTATTGCATTACAGCGCATGTATTATTATCATAGTATTCTCTTGCGCCTGTCTAATATGGTGGTTCAAAAAAAGTAAAGTCGAAATTTTAATGCTCTCGCCGACTAGGATTGTTCTATGTCAATCATTAAACTCTGTCCCTTTTCAGGAGACTTTAAAGAATAATGGCAAATCATTTATTTAACCATTTTGTAATATTACTTATTTTTTATGGGCACCCAAAAAACCCAAAAAAATGCAAAAATACAAAAACAAGCGTTTTTTGGGGGACCTATAAAAAATAGTTTATATTAAAAAATGGTTAAATTAACGATTTGGTATTATTCTTTAAGGTTTCCTGAAGAGAGACAGAATTTGGCTATTGAAAAATATTGTTTTTCAAGGATTTGATACCATGTCTACAAAAAAGTATTTTTTTCCGATGTAAAATACATGGGAAACTTTGAGCGCTTTAAGCAACCTCTTACTTTATTTTTGATTTCTAAAAAAAACAGGGGTATTTTTTTCGACATTGAATAATCCTAGTCGGTGAGAGCATTAAAATTCCGACTTTACTTTTTTCCCATGTATTTTTGGACCACCCTACTGTGTAACCTATCGTAAAAAACTACTGCGCCTGAGTGAATGGCGTAATAGCCAACTTGTAACGTAAGTTACTTCTAAAAGCAAACTGACTGTAAGTTAATGATAAACGAAAAACAACGAATAACAAATTAATGTAGTATAAATTTTTTGTTTTCGTTATATGAGACTGTGTTGAAAAATGTTTCTGTAAATGGATTAAAGAATACACGAGGGCGTGCATCAGAACGTCGTTTTATGTGTATCTTGCCTCCATGAAGAATTTATGTACAGAATAAAATGAGTTTCTGCAAACAAATTTCCTGAAAAATTGAATCTTCTTGTTCCCTATGTTGTCCTAACGTAAATACACTGCAAAATGTTTGAGTTTAAAACTTAATAAAAAAATAACTGTATCATACTAAAAATAAGTGTCAAAATTTACAGTACCGTAAGATGGGGTAAAGTCGGCCTGTCGTGAAAAGTCGGCCAGTCGGTAACCTATCTTTAAAATATTTAATTATCCTTTTTTTAGAAAGAAAAATTAAAGATGTTGTTTTGTTTTTGTTATTAGAAATGTCAAACTTAAATTTAAAAAATATTTGACGCAAATTCATGGGTAATTTGTAATAAAAATAATATTTTTGTGTGAATGCCTACTTTATCTAAAAAATAAGTTGTGTGAAAAAGGTAGTTGTAAATTATTATTAAAATTTTTTTATGTCAAATCAAACTGTAATTCGCGTTGCTTGTGTATCTGACATAATTAACAAACAAAAATAACCTTTATAAGAATATGAAATTTTGCGAAAAATCAGTTTTTCTAAAAATTTTACTTTTGTAGGGAAAAGTCGGCCATGGTTCGAAATTACAAAAAAAAAGACGGATTCGTCTCGATTCTTTAAATACTCGGAGGAGCAATTACAAAAAGCAATAAAAGAAGTAGATAAAGGTAAAAGGTCAATTCGGAAAATTGCGGAGGAATATGATATACCAGCTTCTACTTTAAAAGATAAAATTGCGAAGAAACACCCTCAAAAGCATGGACGTCCTTGCGCATTATTGTCAATAGAAGAAACTGCAATAGCTGAACATTTAAAAATTGCTGGATCTTGGGGGTTTCCTTTAACTTCTGGCGACGTCTGTAATATTGTACAAATCTATTTAAATCAATTGGGGCGTAAAATACCATCTTTTATAAATAATAAGCCAGGTCGAGATTGGGTTCAGTCATTTCTACATCGACATCAAGACCTATCCGTGCGTTTAACTGAAAATATCAAAAGATCTAGGGCTCAAATCAACGATGTTATTATGAACGAATATTTTGATAATTTGGAAAAATCACTGAAGGGAATTCTTCCATCAAATTTTCTTAATTTCGATGAAACCAATTTTACCGATGATCCTGGAAGCATAGAAGTCATTGTTAGAAGAGGATCAAAACATCCAGAAAGAGTAATTGATTCATCCGAATCCTCTACAAGTGTCCTGTTTGCAGTAATGGGAAATGGTGTTTTGATTTCTCCTTATACTGTCTACAAAGCAAAACATTTGTATCCTACGTGGATTGAAGGAGGAATTACAGGTTCCCGGTACAATCGAAACGAAAGCGGTTGGTTTGACATGGCAATTTTTGAAGATTGGTTTCTGAAATCATGCTTACCTTTTTTAAAAAATCTACCAGGTAAAAAGGCTATTATAGGTGATAATGTAGCTAGCCACATATCTCCTAAAGTAATTAAAGAATGCCAAGAAAATGATATTGCTTTCATTTTACTACCACCTAATTCAACGCATCTTTCACAACCGTTACATGTCGCTGTGTTTCGATCTATTAAGAAAAGTTGGAGGGAAGAATTGAATTTGTGGAAAATCAAGAATCGTGGAACAATTCCCAAATCAGTTTTTCCAAGACTTTTAAAATCTACAATTGAACGGGTTGGTGACAAAATGAGCGTAAACATTCAGTCCGGATTTAAAGCCTGTGGCATTATTCCACTTGATAGAAATTCTATTTTGAAAAGGTTGCCAAGTACAGAGACGAGTAAAGATATTTTAAATCCTGCTGTGTTATCTGAGTCATTTGTTTCTTACTTAGAGAAACAAAGATCCGAAATCTCAGACCAACCATCTATTTGTCGTAAAAAAGTGTCGACTAAACCTGGGCAAAGCTTGTGTGTGGAAGAGGTGCATGCTTTAGAAAAAAATGAGCTAGAAAAATTATCTGAGAAGAAAAAGCGTGGAAGACCAAAGAAGACTCTCATCGAATGCGAAAATGAAGACTCTTTAAATGAAATGCAACCAAAAAGGCGACGTGGCAGACCTAAAAAGTTAAGGACAATCGTTGAATCCGACATCAGTGATGAAGATCATCCTTCTTCTACAAATAAAGAAAATCTTCACGAGGTCGAAGCCTGCATCAATAAAATTGTATCAACCGACAGATTAATTTTACAAGACAAAGATTTTATATTAACAAATTCAATGTCAAATGAAAACGAAAAATTACAAGTTGGACAGATTGTAACAGATATTGATAACAATTTATTTGAGATCGAATTTCTTGAAATGAAAGAAGGAAAAGATGTTCATTTCGTTTTCCCACTTGTTCCCAAGGTCCAAAATGTACAAATAGAAAATATTGTTTCTAAACTGAAACTTAAAAGTGAGAAGGGTGGAAGATATTGTTTCTCTAATTTAAAACTTTAAAAAATTCAGACTCGTTACCCATTTTTTTGTTCAAATTATGTCAAAGTTCTGACTAACAAATTTTGTCAAACCATAATAAAAAGTTTTAAAAAAAAATTAAGTGTATATAAATATATATTTCATAGACTATAGACATTGTATTTTTAACATATTTTATTTCTCATTAGTCTAGATAATGTTATTTTTTGTTAAACTAACATATTCTACTTGTTTATAGTGGTGGCCGACTTTACCCCACATTTAGGGGAAAAGTCGGCCACGACAAAAAGGATTATAGTGAATTCTATAAAAAGGATTTTACTTTTCCTGTACGATGAACTTCAAAAACAGGAGTCAGAGATTATATATATGAAGTATCAATATTTTATTATGTTTTTTAAACGTTTTTTTTTTAAGAAAAACTTGAAAAACTGGCCGACTTTACCCCATTTTACGGTACGTTTTAAAAACTACTGTAACACTAATAAAAAAACAAACTCGATTTTTTCTTTCAACAATTAAGTGAATTTTATTAGTAATCGGTATTTTTAATTATCGATTTTATTAAGTAAATTACGATATTATTTGAGAAGTATTCTGTATATTTTTACTAAATAAACTGATTTTTTTACTTCAGTACTTAGTCTAACAGTAAATGTTAGAAAGTTTAAATCAGTTAAGTCCGTTAAAAGACGTTTTAATGATAAATATTGTACTATTGAAAATTATAAAAACGGGCTTGATAAAAAACAGTGCGCATTTTTAGGGGTGTACGTGTTAATAAAGCTGATAAGAAGTTCGTTCATTTTTCAAAATTGACAGTTAGTCACTGTAACTCTGTGGCTGAAAGGCATAATATCATAACTGCATTTTCATTGTTTTGAGATAAACGAGGTTTAATATTCTTTTAGTTCTGTAAAATCGAAAAATAAAGATATCTGTTTGGTGTTTGGCATTTTAGTCTTATTATTTAATGTATTTTTCAAATATGTTTACTAAATTTGATAAAAAATACAGATTTTAAAGAAATTTAATATATTTTATTATTATCATGTAGTTATGTCGTTCAAATTGTATTATGTAACTAACTTCAGTTTGTTTTCAACTGTCAAAATTAAAAAAAATGGATTTAATAGCTACGTACAAATCCGATTCAGAATCTGCCTTATCGGACAGCAATGAAGAGAAAAATGTTTGTGAAGAAGGGCACACTAAACAATAAAATTTGTTACTGCTAAATTGTTTTTACTTATTTTATATTTTGTTCGAATGAAAACATAATGCATTTTCGATTTGAAGATTTTTTGTGGTTATATTTTTTAAATTATTTTAGAGTATGAAAATAATTTTAAACGTAAATAAAATCTTTTACATCAAAGTATTATTAAAAAATCATCACAAAATTGTTTTATTTTAATTATCATTCTACATTACGAATATATTATTACAAAATAAATAGAAATTAAAATTTGTAAGTATAAAAAATAGAATGTTTAACATACAAATATTTTTAAAAAATCGTTACAAATAAATGCAATTTATGAACGTTCTTTTACTTATTTTCTTTTTAATCTTTTACTAAAATGACAAATTTATATATATATTTTTTTTAAATGTACTATAATAAATTTATATTATAATAATAAACCGAATTAAATATTATAATCTAAAAAAGTTTTTTGTCTTAACTTTGAGTTTTTAAAAAGTTCAATTGTTTTTCGCAGCCTGAATGTAGATATGCAATTATGCCATTCTATCGACGACAAAAATGCAGTTATGTAGTTGTGTTATTTAACATTTTCTATGAAAATAAACATTAAAATCATTTTATAGTTACGAAACATTAAGAAGCGTTACTGAATGAATACAAATCTGATGTTATCTCAAATTTGATAAAATGTCAGTTATGATGTTATGCCTTTCAGCCACAGAACTTATAAGATAAGTTTGATGTTAACCAAATATTATTTTTCACTTGATTTTCCTATGATCCTTTCTTTAAAATACTATATACAACAGTGAAAGGGTCCCTGGTAGAAAAATTTCGTGGCGCTAGATAGGTACCAGTCTAGACTTTCAAGTCCCTAAGATGGCGCTACGTATATATGTAACGCACTTTCAAGCTAGCGACTAGCCTGGAAGCTAGTCTGGCACCAGTCTTGCGACTAGAATGCATTTTAAAGTTAAGTTTATGTGAATTGACAATCTAGCAGAATCGATTAGCGCCATGACTGGGTCTAGATAGAATTGCAAAACTATGTTTCCAGCTTTGGTGCTAGCTATGTCCAGTTTTCCACTTGTAATTTCTACACGGGGTTTACCAACTTTTTTAGAAAAAAAAAAATTTACTAAAGTATTAAGCCAATCCCATAACTTTTATTTTTGGACTGGGATGATTGAGAAATAATCCAATATATGTTTGTTTTGGAGGTTACTATTGAAATCCAAAAATGAGATTTTACGGTTCTAATATAAAAATAGTGCCAAAAAACAGTTAATTTTTTTTAGAATGAAGTTGCTGATATTTTGTTATGTCCAAAAATATCTTGCATTTAACCTAAAAGTGATGTAAAAATAGTTAAACTATAATAGTGTAAGTTTACGAAATACCAACAACACTTTTGATTGATGTTTTTGTAAAAAATAGATTCATAAAACATTATTTTAAAGTTCTTTAAGGTGCTGACTACGATTCCGATGACAGGTTTTTTAAAAATTAAAATGGTTGATTCAATATGACGGAAGATATTTTAAAAATGGATCGAATTTGTTTAAAACTTGTTACTTTCCTAAGTGAAACAGTCCGCGGACTATCCGCAGACTTACAGCAGACTACAGACTGCAAAAAGTCTGCGGAAAGTCTGCGACAAGTCTGCAGAAAGATTGTGAACAGTCCGCAGGTACATGAGGAAAGCCTGAGGCTGAAAGTGGCAGGATCCTAACTTCAACCTTTTTCGATCAAACAAAGACCGACTCGGGACGGTTGAAATTGATAGTACACATATGTAATTTCACCTTGGATTTACGAAAATGATATGGAAAACGCGATTCAAGCTCATGAACATGCCTAAAACCGGCAAAAACCAATTTTTTGCCCTAAAATGCAAAAAAATGACCATGAACCCCACCCCCCTAAAATTCCAAACTATTTAACTTAGGATGCTGAAATTTGGTATACGTATGTAGATTTACGTGTAGATTACAGGAAAATTATAAAGAACTTTCGTAAAGACGGTCTTCATTGTGTTTACTATCCAAAAAGTACGAATTTAAAAAAAAAACAAAAAAATGACCATGTCACCCCCCTTAACCTTCTAAACTATTTGACTTAGGATGCTGAAATTTGGTACACGTATGTAGATTTAAGTGTAGATTACAGGAAAATTATAGAGAACTTTCGTAATGGCAGTCTTCATAGCGTTTACTAGCCAAAAAGTACGATTTTTAAAAAAAATATCGAAAAAATGACCATGTCGCGCTCCCCCCTCCCTAAACTTCCAAACTATTTAATTAGGTTGCTAAAATTTTTTACACGTATGTAGATTTACGTGTAGATTACAGGAAAATTATACAGAACTTTCGTAAAGGCTGTCTTCAGAGTGTTTACTAGCCAAAAATTACGATTTTAAAAAAAAGTCTAAAAAATGACCATGCCCCCCCCCCCCCTAATCTTCTAAACTAAGGATCTTCTAAACTAAGCACTAAGGATACTGAAATTTGTTACACGTATGTAGATTTACGTGCAGAATACGGAAAACTTATAGAGAACTTTCCCCCTCTAATTTTCCAAACTATTTGACTTAGAATGCTGAAATTTGGTACACGTATGTAGATTTACGTGTAGATTACAGAAAAATTATAGAGAACATTCGTTAAGACCGTCTTTATTGTGTTTACTAGCCCAAAAGTACGATTTTTAAAAAAAAATTAGAAAAAATGACCATGTCCCCCCCTAATTTTCCAAAGTATTTGACTTAGGATGCTGAAATTTGGTATACGTTTGTAGATTATCGTTGTAGATTAGGGGAGAGTGGGGCAAAACCGCTAAGCGGGGCAAAGACGTTTTTCAAAATATCTCTCTTATTTCTAGACCGTTTCAACTTATGTTTAAAGTTTATCATAATTATAACTGGAACTATTGTTTAGAAAAAAAAAATCTTGAAAATATAAAATGTATTAAGAAATATACGGAAAAAATAGATTTTACAAGTCTGAGATGAAATTTATACTGATCAAAACTAGTAAATTTTGAATGTAAATTGTGAGCATTTAAAATTGAAATTTTCACGTTCTAGTAGAGTAATGATTTATCTACACAATCTCTTTGAAATCCAGGTTTAATTTTTAATCTAAATATATAAAATTTTAAATTAAAAAAAGGTTTGTCGTTTGGGGCAAAGACGCTTGAAAAATATTTCATAAAAAACAATTGAATATTAAAAACTGCATTATCATGTTATTTTAAATGATGGAAACTTCATGTTAATCAACTGTCAACCTGCATTTTTTCATCAAAACAAATAAGTATTTTTCTCTATCAAATTTATTGTTATTATTATTATTATTTAATTTTTAAATTGTTTATTCGCATTTACTACTAATTTGAAAAAAAATTATGCATTTTGAATATTAAATAAGCATTATTATTTAATCATATTTTCGCGCGGTTATTTAAATAACACTCTATTTTTGTAAAGTTGATAAAGTAGATTTTGAAACAAAATAAAAAACAATTAAATTGAAAATATGAGGTTAAAAATACAAGTCGTCATTATTTTCAATAAAATGGATTAAATCTCTTTAAAAATCTGTAAAATGTTTATGTTTTATAATTATTGCACCAATAAATGTTATTTAGTATATATTTTAAACCATTTTTTATATTTGTAATAATAATATTAGCAAAAACGTCTTTGCCCCAACAGTTGGGGCAAAGCCGCTAGTTTGAATCTTTTTAAAAACAACTAAATAATGTAATTGTGATTATGATAAATGTAACAACGACTATTAAAATCTGTTACCGGTTAGTTTCAGCAGTGTAACAAACAAAAATTACTCCAATTGAACGTATAGTTAAAATTTTGTGCATCAATAAATATAAACCTAGCGGTTTTGCCCCACTCTCCCCTACTTGAAAATTATAGAGAACTTTCGTAAAGACGGTCTTTACTGTGTTTACAAGCCAAAAAGTACGATTTTTTAAAAAAATTCGAAAAAATGACTACACTGAGAAAAATGGAAATTATGAATATTTAAATTTAACATCGATATATTAAAACATAGTATTTAGATATTCAAACTTAATATCTAGATATTAAAATTAATAGTTTTTAATATCCAGGATAGTAAATTTGAATATACATTTCTTTCAGTGCATGTCCCTTCCTAATCTTCTAAACTATTTGACTTAGGTTGCTGAAATTTTTTACACCTATGTAGATTTACGTGTAGATTACAGGAAAATTATAGAGAACTTTCGTAAAAACGGTCTTTACTGTGTTTACTAGCCAAAAAGTACGATTTTTTAAAAAAAATTTGAAAAAATGACCATGTCCTCCCCTAATTTTCCAAACTATTTTACTTAGGATGCTGAAATTCGGTTCACGTATGTAGATTTACGTGTAGATTACCTGGTAGAAACTCGTACTTGCCCTATTTTTTATTAATGATTATTATTCTTTAATATAAAGCATCATAATAAACAATTTTTCCAATTTTAGGGCTCCTACCCTTATCACAAAACCACCCCCTAACATGATTCTGACTAATCAAGTTTCTAAAATAATAATAAAATGCCACTTTTCTCTACGGAATATCAACCCACTATTTTTGGGCTTTGGATAAATAATTGTCCCGATTTTAGGGGTAACTTTCTGACTAAACTATATTTTACATATGTATAAAATTATAATAAGTATTTAGTAAATTAACCACGACAACAATTTGCAATTGTTTTAACAAATTACTGATAATAATAACCCGAGTCGAAATTTTGAAGCTACTTTGAAGCTCATGAGGAACTTTAGCTTCTATTTAACGACTTCTTAATTTTTAGCCTCTTCTTTACTTCTAATAATAATATTTCCTTCTACTTTACGTCTATACACATGTTTCATTTTTCCAATCATTAAAATTAGCAGCTCTTTTAAAGCTCCACATTCCCAGTTATAAAGAAATGAAAATTTTTATTCTACATTAAACCTGCAAGTGAAACTCAGTCATTTTTTTCCATTGAAATATACTTTTTTATTTAACATATAAGAAAAACGGGAGTTAAACTAACTTTTTCTTCAATTATTGTTCCTCTGATTAGCCCTTAAGAGGAAAAAATTTTAATCTATAACCAAAACCCAATAATTTGTAAAATTATTATTTTTTCAATATAAAAAGTAAACAAATTAAAAAACTACTACTTGCTAGGTGTTTTTAAATGTTATAAATTAACAATAATAAATTGTTTCAAAATATAAAAATAATAATTTATGGTCAATAATTTTTATTTTTCTAACCAGAGCCCAGTAATTTATTTGTAAAATTAGGAAAAATTTGTATCTTCCTAGGTGTATTTGTAAAGAATTAGTAATTACTAGCAATAATTTGTTTAAAAAATTAAAATTGATGAAAATAAAATTAAAAAAATCTATATAAAAAGTCCAGAAAAGAAAAGTAAAAATCCTTCAGAAAAAAAAAGTTTGGGCAAATTAAACCAAAAACATTTTTATAATATTACACTGAAAGCAAGTCCAACAATAAATTTAGAAAAATAAAGAAAATCTAAAAATTCTATAAAAGAATAAGTACTAAGTTTGCAAAAAACCTCGCAAAAACTATTCAAGATTTAAAAACAAATTGAATAGGTGCATTAATAAAAAAACAAGCGTATTTATTTTTAAAAATATGAAAAAACTTATGAAACTCAACGAAATAATAATAAATAATAATTATTATTTATTATTTATAATTTATTTATCAATAAAATAAAATGACAAATACAACAACAAAAAATATCATTAGTAAAAGGAGAAAAAATCTTTAAATTTTGTAAAAATAAGAAATTATAAGATAAAATTTAAACAGTTTCGAAAAAGAAATTGAATTAGAAACTAAAGAAGAATTACAAATATTGTAAGACTTAAAAAAAAGGATTATTGTGAATATGAAAAATAATTAATATTATTTAATTATTTTGCATTAACTAATGTGTCTTTAAATTTGAATTAATTGACATTTAAAAGTTTGAAAAAATTGGAATATGAGTTTATTGACGTTTGGAATTTATTTAAATTATAATGACCTAAAGATATAAAAATTTGATATTATTTTTTGCTATCTTCATGCCAAAAATTTGTAAATCGTAGGTATTTTGATTATCTATATTAGCCCAATTATTTAAATTTTATAAAGATTAAAATATTAAAATTAAAATTTTTAAGATTTATCCACAAATTTGTGGTTTTTTTATGGTTTGTGATTTTTTACATGCAGTATTAGACATCCGGAGAATTGTAAAGTTTTTTTTTTATTTAAATCATGATTTTAATGCAAATGCTTCAATGATTTAAATCAATATCAGCCTGTAACTTGACAATAATAAATTGTTTAAACAAATGAAAAATACATAAAAATCTCCGTAAACATTCAGAAATTGGCGATATGTAACAATTTTGTTGAAAAGTCCTAAAAAACTATTCGTAATTTGTATCATAAGGACACTGAGAAAATTAAATATTAAGTTCATAAGCGTCGGTAGCGTAGTAGTTAGTGCGTTAGATTATAAGTGCGTAGGTCGTTATGTCGTGGGTTCGAATCCCCACTTGCGTTATAATAATTTATTTAGTAAGTTTAGACTATTTCCAGCTTGTGTGTATTAAGTGTGATGAATTCTAAAAGCGCATGAATTTTGAATATTTATTTTATATTTTTTTTTATAATTTCATTCATATTAATTTCAGTTTTATTCACAAAAACAGATTCTTTCTTTGTTTAGCCTTAGAAGATCAATAAAAATGGGGTCTTGAGCGTTAAAAGAGGCCTTAATATAGTTGAATATTAGCTTCTACTTTAACGCTCTCATCGCGGAAACAGAAAATTTCTTCCAATAATAGCACCAAAGTAGAAGCTAAATTGTATTGAATTTGCTTTTACTTTAAACCTCTATTTCCTAAAAATTTTGGACTATGTAGCGTTAAAGTAGCCTCAAAATTTCGACTCGGGAATTAACTTTTTACAAATGCACCTTGAAAGACACAACTTTTTTCTAGTTTTACAAATTAATGACTTTGGTTAGAATAATAAAAATTATTGACTATAAATTATTATTTTTTCTTTGTTTAAACAAATTATTATTGTTAATTTATAGGTATTCACTAAAAAAGCCTAGCGAGTTTTAGTTTTTGCGACTAAACTACTTTTTATATTTAAAATTAAAAAAAGTATAAAGAAAAATTAATCATAACAACCATTTCCAATTGTTTAAACAAATTATTCCTAATAATTAATAATTCTTTACAAATGCACCTAGAGAAACACAACTTTTTAGTAATTTTACAAATTAATTGACTCTGGATAGAATAAGAAAAATTAATAATTATAAATTATTATTTTTACTTTGTTTAAACAATTTATTATTGTTAATTTATAACTTTTATCCTAAAAAACCTAGCGAGTTGTAGTTTTTTCTGATTAAATAATTTTTACATATAAAATTATAGTAAGTATTTAGTTAAACTAACTAGAACCACAATTTTCAGTTGTTTAAACAAATTATTGTTAATAACAATTAACTTTTTTCAAATGCACCTTGAAAGACACAACTTTTTTCTAATTTTACAAATTAATGGCTTTAGTTAGAAGAAGAAAAATTATTGACTATAAATTCTTATTTTTACTTTGTTTAAACAATTTAATATTGTTAATTTATAACTTTTATCCTAAAACACCTAGCGATTCGTAGTTTTCTTATACCCTGGTAACTTTTTATTTTGAAAGCAATAAGATATTTTGAAAAATTATCCGTAGGCAACGCGTAAAATTGTTTAATGAAATTATTGTTAATAATTTTTAATTTTTTTAAATGCTTCTAGAACAACGCAACTTGTAAAATTCTGAAAAATTTGTGTCTTTTTTGGTTTATTTGTTAACTATTATTAACAATAATTTGTTTATACAATGAAAAACAGTCGTTGCAGTTAATTTTTCTGAATATTTTGTGGCCTTGAATATAAACAATTAATACGTTAGAAAAATTACCACTGACTAGGTGTTCTAGGTTAGAAGTTAAAAATAAACAATTCCTTCCCGAAAGGAGGGACCTTCGATGTCCTTCCTATGTCAAGAACCTTGACGTGGTGGGAAGGCTTATGCGTTTGAGTATGATGTCTCGAATGTAAGGAAGCCCCTACGCACCATCTCGCAAGCAGGCGCGCAACCCACTGGTGAGTCGGTTTTTTCATGCTTTAAACTGCCAAACCGTGCCGCCGTTTCGCGGTTTTATGTTTTTGACGTGAATTGGACAAAAACGAGGAACCGGTGCGCTGTTTCTATGTTTTTGGTATAAAATAGAGAAACGTGGACCGGCGTGCTACGTGTTCCAGAGAAGAGAATGTTTATTGTTAAAAATATATGAAGGTAAGTTGGTTTGTTTATTAATAATATATTTTTACTCTTGTTTATGCATTAATTTTAATTAATGGGCTAACTTTATTTAAAAAGTGAACGTGAAATATGAATTTGTAAAACCTAACCTTAATTTTAAAATAGTGTGAAAATAATTGTTTTTCAGTTACTATTACCAAATCCAAAATAATTTTAACTTCTTCTAATTTTAGATTTATGAATGACTTATTAATGTAATATTTCGTGACAATAAAACCGAATTTTTGACAATTGAATTGAATTGAAGAACGATTTTAATTTTTATTTTGGCCGTGACTATTCGTACAGAAAATTGAAAAGCTGTCTTTGGCAGCGTAATACCTTTTGTTTTGGCTGTGAAAAAACATAATAAAATTTTTGGAAATTCTAGGGGTGGTTCTTGTGTCACATACAGTGGTTTTTTAACCAAAATATACCCGGGTAACATTAATTTTCACAAAAAGAAGACTTTGACAATTTTCTGTACGAATAGCTGCTTCATTGAGGTTTTGCTATTCGTACAGATTTTCTGTACGAATATAGCCACATAGAATGAGCTATTCGTATTATTCAAGCAATTTTCTGATTGGTCGGAAATTCCATTACGATTTTGTGATTGGTTGAGATTTTCTGTACGAATAGACACTTCGTTTTATTTTTTCAATTACACCATTTAATAAGTTTTATACAAATTTATTTCGACGACCTAATAATTATTATGACAGATTTGATTTGACGTTTTATTTCAATTATGAGAATTACATAGTTTTTTGTACATTTATATAAAATTATAAGAATATGTTAATTATTTAGTACTAAGAAGTATATGTCAATTTTATCTGTAATCAGTTCAGTAATAAATATGTTTTATACATTATATAATACTAGCGTAATGAACCTCGCTCGCTGACGCTCGCTCGGTCATTAATATTAATTTAATTGTTTATTGATGTGGACATTTCATAAAATATTAGTAAACTTATTGTTAATTGAATGTTTAATATTTTTTTTACAAATTTTTTATATTTCAATAATTTTTATTGTTATGTTTTATTATTATTATATTGGAAAAAATAAATCTTGTAATATGTAATGTATTATTTACATCAATATTATGAAGCTATTAATTAATGTTGTCTAATTGAATTATCACTGATCGATTATAGGTACTAATTGAGTATGAGTTCTATTATATTATTATTGCAAAATTTGAAGCTTGATAATCTAAACTATTTTTGTAAATGATCACAGAAAAAATATAAAAAATCTTAATGGATCTACATTTTTTTTTAAATTAAATTTTCGAATCTGAGTTTATTTCCGTTATGTTTCTATATTGGAATAATGTTTGTTTCCACATAGAAAAAGCTTTGTGATCGTTAAAATTTTCATTTATCCAAAAATAGTCTAAATCGACACATTGTCATTTAAATTATTTCGAAAAACTAATTATTTCAAAATGTAAGAAAAATATACTTAAAGTAGGATACAAAATAAAAAATTATTCTTAAAAAACAAATGAAAAAATTGCGCGTAGGTTTTTGTCGATTTAACACATGCGCAGTAGTTTTTTACAAACATTACACATGCGCAGTAGCTTTCTACAAACGTTAGGTATGCGCAGTGGTAAAAATCGTAACAAATAATGATTGTTTAGCAATTTCCACATGAATTGACATTAAAAAACATGTTAGCAAAAAAGTTTAATGCAATGTTTAAAACATATAATTTTAGAGACTAAATTGTACGCACAACATTTTACAAGTGGAGAAAAACGAAATTTTAATTTTCGTTGGAATTAAAAAAAAAAAAAAAAAAAAAAAAAAAAAAGCACCTTTGCGCATGTGCAGTTATCATGTTACCGTGTTACGCATGCGCAATAATAAGACGGAATTTACTGCGCACTTATTAAAAAAAGTATGCTATATGTAGTGAAAATTTAATTATCTGGTGAAGTACAGCACTGCGCATGCGTAATTTTTGAATTTAATTAGAGCACATGTGTGACTATGACTGTGCATGATTGCGCATGTGTAACAGCAATACAAAACAACTGCGCATGTGAAATGTTTGTTTAGTAGTGCGCACGTTTACACAGCTGTGGTGCACTACTGCGCATGTGCAACAATATGTTGTTCATAAAAAAATGTTCAGTTTAACATGTTTGACACGAATAGTGCCAGTGCGCATTGTTACAAACTATAATAACATGGTGAAATGAACATTTTTGTAAGTAACCTATTGGAAAAAGTAGGTGAACTTTAAAGTCTGTACGACGATGAACGAAGTTTTTTCGGTATCGTATTAATATAATAGAAGATTACCACGTACAATTTTATGAATATTGGGAGAACTTTCAAACTAGTTATTCTCAATAAATAAGTAAATTTTTACAAAACTTTTTTAAACACTAATTATATGGAAGATTTTCTGACAGTATGTTAAATATTTATAACCCCCCCCCCCCCCCCCGGTACCCCTAGAAAATGGTTTTTAAAAGTATGAAAAATTGAAAACTTTCAGATCAAAATTTGTTACATTTTATAAACATTTTAAAGAAAAAAAGATTAAAATTAATAAAATTAAATACACTTTTAATGTTTTTATTATTTTTTATGTTCAATAATATAAATTTTTCTATTAAATTTCTTGAATTCCAATATTTAAATTGAATTTTGAATATTCTTTTCTATTATGGGTCATTAATTACAATAATAATGAAAAGAAAACAATTTTAACAAATTTTTTAAATAAAAGTACCTTTGCGCATGTGCAGATATCATGTTACCGTGTTACGCATGCGCAATAATAAGACGGAATTTACTGCGCACTTATTAAAAAAAGTATGCTATATGTAGTGAAAATTTAATTATCTGGTGAAGTACAGCACTGCGCATGCGTAATTTTTGAATTTAATTAGAGCACATGTGTGACTATGACTGTGCATGATTGCGCATGTGTAACAGCAATACAAAACAACTGCGCATGTGAAATGTTTGTTTAGTAGTGCGCACGTTTACACAGCTGTGGTGCACTACTGCGCATGTGCAACAATATGTTGTTCATAAAAAAATGTTCAGTTTAACATGTTTGACACGAATAGTGCCAGTGCGCATTGTTACAAACTATAATAACATGGTGAAATGAACATTTTTGTAAGTAACCTATTGGAAAAAGTAGGTGAACTTTGAAGTCTGTACGACGATGAACGAAGTGTTTTCGGTATCGTATTAATATAATAGAAGATTACCACGTACAATTTTATGAATATTGGGAGAACTTTCAAACTAGTTATTCTCAATAAATAAGTAAATTTTTACAAAACTTTTTTAAACACTAATTATATGGAAGATTTTCTGACAGTATGTTAAATATTTATAACCCCCCCCCCCCCCCGGTACCCCTAGAAAATGGTTTTTAAAAGTATGAAAAATTGAAAACTTTCAGATCAAAATTTGTTACATTTTATAAACATTTTAAAGAAAAAAAGATTAAAATTAATAAAATTAAATACACTTTTAATGTTTTTATTATTTTTTATGTTCAATAATATAAATTTTTCTATTAAATTTCTTGAATTCCAATATTTAAATTGAATTTTGAATATTCTTTTCTATTATGGGTCATTAATTACAATAATAATGAAAAGAAAACAATTTTAACAAATTTTTTAAATAAAAGTACCTTTGCGCATGTGCAAATATCATGTTACCGTGTTACGCATGCGCAATAATAAGACGGAATTTACTGCGCACTTATTAAAAAAAGTATGCTATATGTAGTGAAAATTTAATTATCTGGTGAAGTACAGCACTGCGCATGCGTAATTTTTGAATTTAATTAGAGCACATGTGTGACTATGACTGTGCATGATTGCGCATGTGTAACAGCAATACAAAACAACTGCGCATGTGAAATGTTTGTTTAGTAGTGCGCACGTTTACACAGCTGTGGTGCACTACTGCGCATGTGCAACAATATGTTGTTCATAAAAAAATGTTCAGTTTAACATGTTTGACACGAATAGTGCCAGTGCGCATTGTTACAAACTATAATAACATGGTGAAATGAACATTTTTGTAAGTAACCTATTGGAAAAAGTAGGTGAACTTTGAAGTCTGTACGACGATGAACGAAGTGTTTTCGGTATCGTATTAATATAATAGAAGATTACCACGTACAATTTTATGAATATTGGGAGAACTTTCAAACTAGTTATTCTCAATAAATAAGTAAATTTTTACAAAACTTTTTTAAACACTAATTATATGGAAGATTTTCTGACAGTATGTTAAATATTTATAACCCCCCCCCCCCGGTACCCCTAGAAAATGGTTTTTAAAAGTATGAAAAATTGAAAACTTTCAGATCAAAATTTGTTACATTTTATAAACATTTTAAAGAAAAAAAGATTAAAATTAATAAAATTAAATACACTTTTAATGTTTTTATTATTTTTTATGTTCAATAATATAAATTTTTCTATTAAATTTCTTGAATTCCAATATTTAAATTGAATTTTGAATATTCTTTTCTATTATGGGTCATTAATTACAATAATAATGAAAAGAAAACAATTTTAACAAATTTTTTAAATAAAAGTACCTTTGCGCATGTGCAGATATCATGTTACCGTGTTACGCATGCGCAATAATAAGACGGAATTTACTGCGCACTTATTAAAAAAAGTATGCTATATGTAGTGAAAATTTAATTATCTGGTGAAGTACAGCACTGCGCATGCGTAATTTTTGAATTTAATTAGAGCACATGTGTGACTATGACTGTGCATGATTGCGCATGTGTAACAGCAATACAAAACAACTGCGCATGTGAAATGTTTGTTTAGTAGTGCGCACGTTTACACAGCTGTGGTGCACTACTGCGCATGTGCAACAATATGTTGTTCATAAAAAAATGTTCAGTTTAACATGTTTGACACGAATAGTGCCAGTGCGCATTGTTACAAACTATAATAACATGGTGAAATGAACATTTTTGTAAGTAACCTATTGGAAAAAGTAGGTGAACTTTGAAGTCTGTACGACGATGAACGAAGTTTTTTCGGTATCGTATTAATATAATAGAAGATTACCACGTACAATTTTATGAATATTGGGAGAACTTTCAAACTAGTTATTCTCAATAAATAAGTAAATTTTTACAAAACTTTTTTAAACACTAATTATATGGAAGATTTTCTGACAGTATGTTAAATATTTATTACCCCCCCCCCCCCGGTACCCCTAGAAAATGGATTTTAAAAGTATGAAAAATTGAAAACTTTCAGATCAAAATTTGTTACATTTTATAAACATTTTAAAGAAAAAAAGATTAAAATTAATAAAATTAAATACACTTTTAATGTTTTTATTATTTTTTATGTTCAATAATATAAATTTTTCTATTAAATTTCTTGAATTCCAATATTTAAATTGAATTTTGAATATTCTTTTCTATTATGGGTCATTAATTACAATAATAATGAAAAGAAAACAATTTTAACAAATTTTTTAAATAAAAGTACCTTTGCGCATGTGCAGATATCATGTTACCGTGTTACGCATGCGCAATAATAAGACGGAATTTACTGCGCACTTATTAAAAAAAGTATGCTATATGTAGTGAAAATTTAATTATCTGGTGAAGTACAGCACTGCGCATGCGTAATTTTTGAATTTAATTAGAGCACATGTGTGACTATGACTGTGCATGATTGCGCGTGTGTAACAGCAATACAAAACAACTGCGCATGTGAAATGTTTGTTTAGTAGTGCGCACGTTTACACAGCTGTGGTGCACTACTGCGCATGTGCAACAATATGTTGTTCATAAAAAAATGTTCAGTTTAACATGTTTGACACGAATAGTGCCAGTGCGCATTGTTACAAACTATAATAACATGGTGAAATGAACATTTTTGTAAGTAACCTATTGGAAAAAGTAGGTGAACTTTGAAGTCTGTACGACGATGAACGAAGTTTTTTCGGTATCGTATTAATATAATAGAAGATTACCACGTACAATTTTATGAATATTGGGAGAACTTTCAAACTAGTTATTCTCAATAAATAAGTAAATTTTTACAAAACTTTTTTAAACACTAATTATATGGAAGATTTTCTGACAGTATGTTAAATATTTATTACCCCCCCCCCCCGGTACCCCTAGAAAATGGTTTTTAAAAGTATGAAAAATTGAAAACTTTCCGATCAAAATTTGTTACATTTTATAAACATTTTAAAGAAAAAAAGATTAAAATTAATAAAATTAAATACACTTTTAATGTTTTTATTATTTTTTATGTTCAATAATATAAATTTTTCTATTAAATTTCTTGAATTCCAATATTTAAATTGAATTTTGAATATTCTTTTCTATTATGGGTCATTAATTACAATAATAATGAAAAGAAAACAATTTTAACAAATTTTTTAAATAAAAGTACCTTTGCGCATGTGCAGATATCATGTTACCGTGTTACGCATGCGCAATAATAAGACGGAATTTACTGCGCACTTATTAAAAAAAGTATGCTATATGTAGTGAAAATTTAATTATCTGGTGAAGTACAGCACTGCGCATGCGTAATTTTTGAATTTAATTAGAGCACATGTGTGACTATGACTGTGCATGATTGCGCATGTGTAACAGCAATACAAAACAACTGCGCATGTGAAATGTTTGTTTAGTAGTGCGCACGTTTACACAGCTGTGGTGCACTACTGCGCATGTGCAACAATATGTTGTTCATAAAAAAATGTTCAGTTTAACATGTTTGACACGAATAGTGCCAGTGCGCATTGTTACAAACTATAATAACATGGTGAAATGAACATTTTTGTAAGTAACCTATTGGAAAAAGTAGGTGAACTTTGAAGTCTGTACGACGATGAACGAAGTTTTTTCGGTATCGTATTAATATAATAGAAGATTACCACGTACAATTTTATGAATATTGGGAGAACTTTCAAACTAGTTATTCTCAATAAATAAGTAAATTTTTACAAAACTTTTTTAAACACTAATTATATGGAAGATTTTCTGACAGTATGTTAAATATTTATTACCCCCCCCCCCCGGTACCCCTAGAAAATGGTTTTTAAAAGTATGAAAAATTGAAAACTTTCAGATCAAAATTTGTTACATTTTATAAACATTTTAAAGAAAAAAAGATTAAAATTAATAAAATTAAATACACTTTTAATGTTTTTATTATTTTTTATGTTCAATAAT